>OW388297.1:1123111-1368111 GCA_936450465.1 Gibbula magus
AAAACACACTCTATCATTCACATTCTTATTCGTATATCTGCCGGTTTCCAAATGCAGAGGAGCAGTACCTGATCTGAATTTGGAGAGGGCAGAGCGGTATGAACGGGGCATAGTCATACTCACATAACTTTCACACCCATACTCATTCTTAAACATTCGATACGTTCGTAATTTGTTACCTCCCGTTCTACCGCTTGGCTGACGTAATGATTCATCCCATCCGCTGACATACTTCTGCATACACATATATTGCACACTCTCACAGGCACGTTTAACACTAACACCAGCCTCAACATTTAGGTTCCATTCTTTCATCTTAACTTTCACTCGAAAATTCCAATTTTTCACACGTCCATTCGCACATCTCTCCGACCACATAAAAATACGCTTGTTAAGTCTAAAAGGCATATTTAAGAAACGACAATAGTGTCTAAAAATGCACACCCATTGTCTGACAATTGGAGGAATCCAGCCCATGTCTCCATTTATAGCAACGTTTGGAGCGTATTTACCCACCCCTAGGAAAAATCTAATAGCACGATGGTGGACAGCATTTACAACTGAAACCTCCCGATGACCCCAGATAGATGCCCCATAGCTTAAGACTGACCACACCATCGTATCATATAATTTTGTGTACGTAGAGGATTGCATTCCTCCAAGAGCCTTATATTTACAAATAAGAAGGCCTAAAGCTCTGTTAGCAGATTTAGCTGCTGCCTTAGCCATTGAATTATAGTCTAGATGTTCTGTGAGCAATAGGCCTAGATAATTATAACAATCAACAATTTCTAAAATAGAATTACCAACAGTAAAAACAGCACTTGTTCTTTGTGCACTAGGTGTCCTAAAATGTACAATCTTTGATTTATCATTATTAATACATATACCATTTTCAATACACCAATTGTTTAAAATATACAAAAGCTTATTTAAATCCTCTGATGATTCTGCAAGTAAAATAAGATCATCAGCATAAGCCAAGGCTGAAATAGTGGTGCCATTCACAGAAATACCCACACCACTCTCCTCTAATTTGTTAAGCAAATCATTGATGAAAAAATTAAACAATAATGGGGATAATAAACAGCCTTGCTTTAAACCTTGATTAATATCAAACCATGATGTTAACATGCCGTTTATACGAACACTACACTTTACATTATCATACAGTGATTGAAGAGCAGAAAACATTTTCCCTTTCACACCAATGTCATTCACTTTCTCCCATAACACACGTCTATCAATACAATCATACGCTTTTTTAAAATCAATAAAAGCAGCAAAGGTATCCTTTTTATGATATTTTCTATTTTCAATCAGAGAACAAACAGAGTGAATATGATCAGTGGTGGATCTCTTCTTCCGGAAACCATTTTGTACATCACTCAACACACCAGTTGCTTCAGCCCATGACTGTAAGCGACTATTTAAAACATTACAATACAATTTGTACATAGAATTGGTAAGGGTCAAACCCCGATATGACATAGGATCCATAGGATCTAAAGTTGAACATTTGGGTATAGGGTTTATAATACCCTTACCCCAACTAATAGGGATTTTCCCTGTACTAAAACAAACATTAAAAATATGGTGTAAAGCCTTAATAACATTATTTGATTTGAGACATTCACTGGGTATACCATCAAAACCTGGGGCCTTGTTGTTGTGGCTTCTGTCAACAGCAGCTGTAACCTCGAATAAAGTAATATTAGCGTCAAACAACACATGCATCTCGTCAGTTTCATCATTCTCACTCCTCATAGAAACATTCTGCAAATCAGTCTTCCCATTCAACAGTTCACAGTAGGCATCCTTCCACTTGTCTAAAACATCCGCACACTTCTCAGACACACTTCCATCTTCCATATACACTTTCATAGGGATCTGCTTTCTCCTTTCACTCCCTACACCAATCTTACCAATCTTCTTCCAGAACTCTCTGTCATTATTATCACACATCTCATCCAAACGTTTACTTTCCTCTCGTACATAGATTCGTTTCGCAGCTTGCACCCCTTTGTCAAACAGTTTACGCTTTTTCACGAAACAATGCTTTAACAAAACTTTTTCATTCCCACGACTTCTACATTTACACCACTTTCTCTCTGCCTCACACATTTCATTCCACAACACACGCAACCCATCATTCCACCAAGGCTTGTGGCTTTGACTACACATCCAGCAATGTATCCTCTCACCCACCAGGAAATCCGCTCACCCCCCTTCCTCACACACAGACATACTACAAAATGTATACAAAATAAACATTCATGTCTCATATGTTGCGAATCAATAAATCAATTAGAACGACGACAACCACTGAAGCGTTGTGTATATACCCAATCACAGTGCGTCCTAATAAACAAAGTTGTGTATTCTGCTAATTAACAAATATTTCTCGCATTCATGTACACAAATGTCTAAATAGCAGGCTGATACCCTCATCAACATAATACAAGCTATTCTATAATATAACAAAGTCATTCAAAAACTTTTAACATCCTGGTTTTCGCTGACCTTATAAAATGTCCAAATTACCATTCATTGTCAATAAATCATCCCATGTTTAATTACTGACAAAATAAAAAATAATAACGAACACTTTGTTTCAAATCGCAGTTCTCCATTAAAACAAAATGAACAGACAGGCAACTTGCAATAGAATTACAATTATCATAAGACATCAGTTTAGTTTCAAAGAGTACGTCTTTTTGTGAGTTTTGGTGATGGTTGAATACCAGAGTGCGCCCAGACTGCAGTCGACTGCAATCAGTACCGGTAAATATATATGCAACCCACAGTAACATTATCACTGCCCTATTACTATGCATATATATTATAGAAGGCGAAGAACATACTCATTTTACTATAAAAGGGTAGTGTCACTGAACATAATTATAACATACAAACGGATATGAATAAACATGCAACATGAGCTAACCCGTCAGGTTTGACCTATGTGACACTCAATTACTAATAACGTGATTAAAATGTGATTAACATTTATATTATTTTAATAAATTTCCATCCTCATACCATTACAGTAAAGCAAGAATGATTGAATAAGTGTTTATCTATAATTATTGAGTCATACACAGATAATAAGTAGACAACGTTAAATGTGGGATGACTATTTTGTAAAACAGTACAATATAAAAAAGAAATGTCATGAAGTTAAGATAAAGTGCCGTTAAAAATGGATAGACTTCTCAAATATGTATCCAAATGACACATACGCGCCCAAAACATTCATAAAAGCACAAATAACATAAAATTATATTTTTACAAATATGATAGTGTTACTACGGTTAGTAAGATTAACAGATTAAAATTTTCAATTACTTACCATTCTCGTGTATTGCACAGGATGTTTTATGACCCGCAATTGCTATCTTTAGATGGGCTCAACAGCGTGTATTCGCGACTTCGCATACATGTATATTCGCTTGTGTAATTGTGAACTCTGATGAGAGTAGTCTCTTCTTTGACCAAGACACATCCACGTGTACACTGTTTATAGGACAAGCTTTCATTCTTCAACAAATTAAAATGTATTATCAAGATAGCTAACATAGGTTTTCTGTTTATTGTATATTGTTGTCCCATATATATATACTGTCTGTTTTGCAATTGTGTCGGGGTATGATTTGTAAATATTTTAATATTTTCAATAAAAATAATAAAATATGTCATGTTCTGTCCATCATACTTCGTTTTCGGATCACAAATTAAAACTGGTGGAATCAATCAAATATTTACTGTACATGACGCAAGAGCGTGTCGACTGATTTTAATTTTTTAAGAATTATTATTTTAAAAAACCGGAAAATATCAATTATAGGTATCGTTTGTGGAAATAAAGTGAAACCGACTGAAAAATTTGACAAATTTTTAAAAATTTGTATTTGTATTTGTATTTGTATTTGTATTTGTAAATGATAAAATGTATAAATGTATGCTTTGTTTATGAAGCATATGTTATGAAGTACGTTCGCAGCAAACGGCCTACTAATAGCTTTAATATATATCTCATACTGATGCAAATGAACACAGCTGGCGTATTAAATGTCACATGCAAAACATTAAAGTATATCATGCTTGTTTTCATATTGTTGCTGACAAAATCCAAAGTGGCAAAGCTCACAGTTGTCATGAACACAGCTTTGATTTCTTAACTATTAGTTTTAAGATACATTTTCAATAACGAGTACGCATCCTTAAATATGTCCCGTTAACACGCATTAGTTAGCTGATATGAGAAATATGTATTGTCAAGTGGATTGTCTTATATTTGGTTGAATCAAAATGTTGGTGAGAGGTAAATATCTTTGTTTACTTTTAAAGGATATGTTTATACAAATTGGTCCGAAACAATAAATTCATCAATTTATTAAGTCATTACATCATTTCAGATCGGGGTTTGGGCCAGACTAGTATTTACGTTTTCTTAGTGATAAGTCACTCTTACGAAATCTATGTAAATTTAGAATTGCATTACACTCCTTAAAAATACAACATTTTAGAAAGGACTATTACACGCTGGATGATCTATGATGTTCTAATTATTCTTCTGGTCAAATAGAAGACGAATTTTACAAATGGTTAGTTTGTGACGCTTTGCAATCCACAAACGATGTATAATCTACTTATTCATAATATATCTTAAAAATACATTGCCATGTTTATAAAAGATTAGATGAAAACTCCGGCGGAAATAATTATCGAAGTCACGTCATCTCAAGCCGTCATGCTGAAACATGAATTGTACTTGTTTGGGCCTTATATATTGAATAAACCTGTATGTAAGTGCTCCTGTCACAAATAACTATTGCATAAATGTTTTAACGATACATCAATAAAACATGCATTAATTATATCCGTCCGTCTGTCCTACCAGACATTTTATAAATGACATTACAAACATATAAACAGTATCGATTCAGGGTAATGTACCGAGAAGACGTTTTTACAAGGTTTAAAACAATCCAGTATGGATGGGTGAATTGTTTACGTGTCACGCATACCACTGCAGGGTATACACATGCAAGTTCCAAAGATAAAATTGATAAGCAAAAGCTTCAAAAGAAGAAGAATCTGTAGTAAAATGTAAATAATATAAGTGATTAAAAAAATATAGAGATAGCATTACGCTATTAACGGACATCATATGGTTTAATATTAAATCAAATAATGACCAATTTTAACTGGGTACATATACCTAACACTTTTACGCCGACAAAGAATATTGTACAAATAAACAACGGTATCCCAGAGAGCTAATAAAAGCAAAATTGAAGATAATTGTCATTATTCATTTAAGGTAACATACAGAGCGATTTTATAGTTACGAACTATCTAATGTATTACCTCGCCTGGTTTATGACCCGCAATTAAGCTCACATTGTCTGGGTGAGGAATGGTGTGTATTGGTGACTAGCTGTGGTTGTATATTCGGATGTATATTCGACAATTCTGATGAGAGGGTTATCTTTAAATACCAATACACATACACAAGGAATTGTCATTGACATAAGCAGAGGAAAATGAAATATCTAGATATATCTAGCGTAGGTATTCGAGTCTGCAATTATGAACATGTATATATAAATCGCCATCCATGAATTTATTTGAGCAGGATAATATGAAACATCACCCCATACAAACTGTTTTAAACCGGAACATGAGTCTTTGGCACATGTGTGCTTATTCTATGTTTTCATTTTATTTTATGATTTTTAGTAATACATGTTCAACTTCTATACATACCTTACAGTATCGTTGTTTACACAACTGTGACCTGTTATCTAGGTCTATATTGTCTATATCTTATATTTCATAATTTTATTTGTAGTTTAGAAAATAGTCATACCTTTCACATCTACGACATGTAAATGTCATTGCAATGTTACAATTCGACATTCAAATGTTGTTCCACAGATAATGAAACATTCACGGGCTAGTGTACAGCAATAAAGCTATTTGATGTTCAAACAGTTTAGATACCCATATGAAAGTGTCTATAGCGATTGTTGATAGATGAATATGGATGCAGTACAAGATACCGGAATCAAGTGTTACAGTCCCCAAGGAGACCTGTTTAAGACCGAATACACATGTTACATAACACCGAGCGGAACGCGTCGTTTAACAGGTTGTTCTGATAGGCATTTGCACGTGACGCTTGTTCCTGTATATAGCCAGGGACTCCCATCTGAGTACAGAGTCCCTGGTTGACCACCGTCAGTGAAGCTTAGCAAAAAATGAGATTGACAAAAAGAGTCATTGCAAAATGAAATACAGATGTATACAATGTAACAACTTAACAGCATTATTATTATGATAACCGCTGCATTAGCTTGCGACATAACATTAATAAATTTATTTTGTATTATGGCAGTATGTTACTTCCTCCAATAACAGAAACTCTTCCGAATACAATCTTAAAAATAAAGAACAGGCGGACAAACAAGTATTAGTATTTTAATTTAATACACTTAAACAACATGTGTTGAATTTATATCATTAATCATTAATATTCAAACCTAAACACTTTAATAAGAGTAAGTCGTGTGATAGTTGTAATGAGCCTATCGGCCTATGATAAATATTTTAACTCATATTGATGAATTACAAGTATATACTATGTGAAAGGAGTATGGAATCCTACCTCTGTGCTATCGGGCTGATGATGGACACCTTATATGTTTTGTAAAATACAGTACTGTGTTCATTGACTTTATGAGCATATGCCATGTACAATGATATACACAATGATATATCTCTGAATAAAAAACTGTTATAAACATACATTTAGTATTTGTTGTTATGTTAAACGACTTCTGTACTTATAAAATACTCATCATAGTCATAGTTGTTGTTCCCCTCTACACCTATCAATCAACAGCTACTACCAGTAGCCTATTAACATGTACAGCAATCTCAGCTAATGAACTCTGGTTAATTAACTCTGGTTAATTAGCCGTATCAGCTAATCCGACTCTACTCGACATAGGGGGGTGATCACAGTGAATGAAACAGCCAGCCGAGGGGCTAGAGGTACTAATTAGCGGCTTGTAACAACAGGGGGCTAGAGGAACGGGGGCTAGAGGGGTGGAGTCCAATCATGATACCAGTTAATCTATTCATTAAATATAAGACTGTAAAATGATCATGTCAAAATGACCGGGTGAAAGATCATGGAAATGTTTTATTTCTTGTTTTCGTTTTGCAATGAAAGACCTCCAAACCAAACCACTTGACATGGTACAACAGAGAACGTTTTGAATAAAACTTTTGTTATAAAGAACAAGTGTAAAGGTATTGACATTAAAAGCTTTAACTTTACGTAAAACACAGTCTTTGTTGGCCATTCTTGTAGATGCTATCTGTGTTTGAATTTGTCATAAAAAATAGTGCCGAGAAACTTATACTCCGGGACAACTTCTATGATGGAATTGTCATTGAGAACAGGTTTATAGTTGTCTTTCTTCACTTATTAATCTCTGTAAACATTGCCTTTATTTTCCGGGTATTAATAACTATATAGAGGATATCTGTCTTTCCATGACAAATACCATGTTTATCTCATTGAGTGAGATAGAAAAGTAGATATTTCAAGAGTGGCGCAGCCACGAGTGAAATATATTAACTTTTCTACCTCACGAGATGAGAAAAACATGGTATTTGTCAAGGAAAAACAGATATTCTATTTATTATATCATTATTTCGGTGTTTTACGTTGAGTTGGAGTGATTTCAACGGCAAACGTACAGCCTTCGCAAGCTGATAATATGACGTCATAGCATTGTCCCGATGACGTCACGCTAGTGGTGATAAAGTTTATCGTCACTCAGTAGAGTGGTGATAAAGGTTATCTCCTGTCTGACAGACAGGCAGCTGACCGACATGCCATCTGACAGACACTTAGTGGAAGGTTAATTAGGTCATCCCCTACAGATACAATGGAACAGTCCACAGTCAGAATAGAGCAGAGTTGAGTAGGCTTCGTTAACGAACAGTAAAGACAACAGAGGATCAAATAATAATCTGTCGTCTACTCTCAGTGAAGTTAATTGTGTTTTTATAAAATGAAGTTGCTGCTTAATGATTTTAAAGACCGTCTCCTCATTTTGTTTTTAATGTCAACTAGTGTTTTGTCAACTGTAATGTACATGTAGGTATTGTACACTGCATAAGTGTATATCATTCACACGACGGTTTGGTCTATAGTAACCGTTTATAGTGATTCCTATGTATATTTAAAGAATGACCATGAATATATGTTTGATATATTATTTAATTACCTTTCTTCTCACTAATGCTCGAGATATTTGCATTAATTTAAATCGAATAAGTCTTAAGTGTGGCATTAAATCAAAGTTTTTAAAATCAATAAAGATATAACAGTCATTAAAAGTTTGTTAAATGATGATCTTAAAAATTATTTGTTAAAATAGTCACTGATTCCTATTTGGGGACAGACATTAACATAGGGGAAACGTACCATGTTTGTCAATCCCCCTGTACATGAAAGTACCTGAATAAATATTGTTTAAACCGAACTGAACTAAAAAAACTATTACATGTAGGTAAAATGTAAATGTGTCAAACATATAATTATGTGAAATTTATCAACTGTAAATATGTCAAAATATATTTATGTGAAATGTACTGCTAAACATACATTGAAAGGTGATTTTATATTTAAATACATTGTTTTGTCTTTTATTTGGACTAGTCTATTACATTGAATAGGTAACAAGCAGTAACTCAGCTGTGCACCGAACCGTAAATGTTGTTCTTTTAAGGCGTCTGTCAGCTGCCTGCCTGCACATTGAGCTTGAAAGGCTTTGCAGCGTGATATCTGGGAAAAGCGACCGCCTTTGATGAAACTATTACGTAATTCATTGGCACACATCATGTGTGCAGACGGCATAATGCCGAAATATGATTGCTTATTGGTTTATAACCCTCGTACTGTTTATATCAAAGACGACGATCGTTTTCAAGTGTCACAGGTATGAAACCAACCATCTAAAATTGATCAAGGAGATACTAAACTTCACTATGGAACATGCTATACATAAAAATACAGTATGACTGCAAGTTACCCATTGCTGTGAATGTCGATGTGAACAGTTGAGAACAGCTTTTTAACAGATGTTAATGTACATGATCATATATCTCTTCTTCATCACCTTAACTTCAAGAATGCCAATCAAAGAAATGTACATGCTCTTTGAATATTTCTTCTTTAAATCTACACCTGGTTAATACGATCGTTTATACATAGCTTGTAGTGAAATCGAAATGGTTAGTGGTAAAGAAACCAATATTATCCCACATCACAATAACATGGCTAATTAAGAGGTTAAGTGAACAATATAATGTGATTGATAATATGTAAATTGATGTAAGATAGTTGAAAGGCAGTCCCATGATAAACACTCAGACATATTTCTAAAATCTACCAGTAATTGAACTTAATTGATTATCAAATCTGCAAGTTAAGAAGCAGTGGTGGAGCAGTAAACAGACTGTAAGACAGGTTATCATTAAGATGACATAACATACTTTGTCAAAAAAAGTTGTTCAAAGCTTGCTCTAGTTCTTAATATAACTCATCATTTCACAGGTGTTGTGTTATGTATTTTTGTGATTCAGGTCGAATGAATATAAGATTATCTTTCGGGATATGTCTGTTGAACTTATGATAATTTAGATCACTACAGCTGCTTGCGTGAACATGCCTATCCCTCATTCATTCTCTCTGTCGTTCCATCATTCAGTCAAACACTATATATGTAGTATCTACTTTTTAATTTAATAACTTATGGTTAGCTAATGAAATTAAGGAATGAAATATAACATCTTATCATCCTCCCATGTTCTATCAGTGATTAGTTACATTTCAAAGGTAAGCACATTATGTCAGGGAGTATTTTTCTTGCCCTGTAGGATCATGTAGTGTTTAGACATGGTTATAGTGATAATATTATACATGGTCATCTTTTCTTATGATAGCATCAGTTATTTGTTTTATCTTTGAATACACCTGCGCTCCTTTAGTACATGGACATAGTTATAATAATATAATAAATATAATATGTAAATATAGTGAGATGTTGGATGCTTAGAAATGAAACATTTACCTGTAAATGTGGTCGTATGCAAACGTATTCTTTTAAAGATGCATAATCAGTTTTGCATGATACTTTATATGGTTCTGAAATGTACATATTACAGTAGGTGCTGGTTTGCGTTATATCATCTTACTCGACTTTCTTCATATTATTATATTCATGTATATATATTTCAATGAAAACTAAGGAACAGTCTAATACATGTGTAGTAGTCGACATATATGGCTCCATTTCAGTATTTACTCGTTTTAAGATCTATTAAAAGCTATAGAAGCAAATCTGTCTTCCTATCTATTTCATGAAAGTGTCCAAATATACGTTTGACTTAATGGCTGCATCATGCCAAGGTTCTATGTCCTGTTTTCGATCATGACCACGACTTTGAATGGTTGTATTTTCTTTGTAATGAACTGACTGACCTTAAACTGGTTATTTTCGGTTAAAGTTGGTAAATCTCAATTAAATAAAATTAAAAAATTAAATTTTCTTGGCATTATGAAGCTCATCCATCTTTAAATCCACCGCTGTAATTAATCCTATGTTAACAGGCCACAAGGTGCATGATCAGGGATTTCTACGGCATAGGTTTTTTGGACAGCATAAATAAAAAATGCTTAAGAAGAATTTCCAGAACAACACACCTCTGGTGCATTTTAGGTACATGTAAATCTATGTGTATGTATGTATGTCTCTGTTAAACGGGACATAGATATAGCACAATGTTTATAAATAAGTCAGTGTCAAATCAAAATTTTACATTCAGTTTTGTTTACCTAAAGTAGGATTTGCGAAAAATTCAAGAAAGCCAGTTTCTTGTATTTGTTCATAGACTGATCACATTTCAATTAAAGTCATACTTACGGATTTAAAATCAAAATAGAAAATGAAGGTTTTAAAAAAAACATTCAACGAAAATGTTTTTGAAAAAATAAAGTTTTTCTAATTCTTGTCAAAACCTTGTAATCTTTATATTTTATAACTTAAATATAATATTTACTTTTCAACATGATAAAAAAAATGTTTCCATTAAAATATATTAAAAAATATTTTCATTATTTTCATAATTTTAACAAAGTCAATATATTCTGTCTCATTTTCACTTTCACTTTCTTGTTAGAATACGTATAACAAGTTATATTCAAATAATATTTAATCAAGTCAAAATAATGTAAAAATAAAAAATAATATTCAACAACTTATTCTTTTAATGTCAAAATACGTATCAAAGTCTAAGATTTTCCTAAATCAGAATGATATTTAATATGGTTAATAAATCAAAGGAAATCTAGTCATAATGGATAGTTCTATAGATATTGTTGACAGGTCGCGCATTACAGGGGGACATAACTCGTCGTCAGAAAAGTAATTATCTCATTAGCGTGATGGCTGTGGAAAGGTCGCTCTTTCCACGCTAAAAGAACGCCTTTCCACTAGTGGAAAGAACGGTTGTTACTCCAGTTTTAGCACAGACAAATCGTGCAGCTCTTCGCTGTACGGCTTCCAGGTAGTCGATGTCGTTTCCCTAGTATGGATCCCAGACGGAGGAAGCATACTCGAGTGTTGACCTGACGAGGGTTATGTAGGCTGTTTCTTTAAGTTTATTGGGACACTGATGGAGATTCCTGCGTAGGAATCCAAGAGTGCTATTAGCTTTCTTTACTGTTTTGTCGATATGCGTTCTCCATTTGGCGTCACTACTGAGTAAGACTCCCATGTATGGATTATGTCGGACTTGCTCTAGCACAGAGTCATGTAGAATATAGGTTCCAGTGATTGCTGATCTTCTTCGGTGTAGTTTCAACACGTAGCACTTCTTAGGGTTGAACTTCATTTGCCATCTGATGGACCAGGCTTGCAGTGAGGCTAAATCTTTCTGTAGTTGTACTTGATCTTCTTCTGACTTGATAGATCTATATAATAAACGATCATCTGCGAATAGGCGCACTTGTGACTGGACCTCAGCTGGCAGGTCATTAATATAGCATAGGAAAAGTAACGGTCCTAATACTGTGCCTTGTGGAACTCCTGATGTGACTTGCACCAGTTCTGAAAATTCACCATTAACCAAGACTCTTTGGGCCCTGTTTGATAAAACCGCCTGGATCCATTTATGTACTGTTCCGTTTATTCCATAGTGATGTAATTTGCTTAGTAGACGGTTATGGGGTACGACATCAAAAGCTTTAGAAAAGTCAAGTATTATGACGTCTACTTGGTCGTTATCGTCATATCTCTGAAGGATGTCTTGCATAGTTATTAATAGTTGGGATTCACAGGAGTGGCCTCTACGGAATTCATGCTGTAATGTTGATAGGATCTTATTGTGTTGACGTAGGTGTTTACAGACAATATGCTCCATGAGCTTACAGGATACACTTGTGAGACTCACAGGTCTATAATTTTCCGGGAGATGACGATTCCCTTTCTTGAAAATTGGGGTAATGTTTGCTTGTCACCAATCATCTGGTAGGATACCTTCAGACAAGTACTGATTGAAGATGAATATAAGTACCGGAGCTATTTCTTCTGAACACAGTTTTAAAATTCTGTTGGGGATGCTGTCCTGGCCTGACGCCTTCCCTGGGTCTAGTTGAGAAAGTAGTTTAGCTACACCATTAACTGTGATATCCAGGGTAGGTATTCCAGGATGAGGTTGACCTTTCATCTCTAGGAAGGAGGAAAACTCTTCTGTAGTGAATACAGACTGGAACTGATGGTTTAATATTTCTGCTTGATGTTTATTTTCTGTGAAGAGCTGGCCGCTGTTCTTCATTGAAACTATGCCGCTGTTATCTTGCCTTTTGCTCTTAATGTAGTGCCAGAAGGGTTTGGTGTTCTTTGTTTCTATGGAGTTTCCTAGGAGAGTGGACACATAGGAAGTATGCGATTGTCGTATGCTCTTCTGTACATGATGTTTCTGATGTCTGTAGGCTGCGCAGTCTTGTACCGAGTTAGTTTTCTTCGCTTTGTTGTAAAGACGTTGTTGCTTGCGGATTCCACTTCTGATTGTTGAAGTTATCCATGAGAGGCCTTTGTTTGTGCGAGACAACTTGCAGGGGATGAACTCATCCAACCCTTTGAGGACTGTGATGTGTTGACTGTTGTTCCTGGAATTAAACTCAGAGGCTTCCTGACCAAGGTATTCCTGTAGACCGGGTAGGTCAGCTTTCTGGTAAAGGTAGATCTTCCTCGGCTTCGACTTTTTCCTTTGGGCTTTAAGGTCAGTGTCCATTACAAGTATGTCGTGGTCGGATATACCTGGCACTACTTGTGAGCTCTTCGTCAATGAGGGGTGACTAGAGAAGAGTAGATCCAGCACATTGTCGCCCCGAGTTGGTTTATGATTAATCTGTGTGAGTGATGAATCTGTAGTCATTCTGATGAGATCCCTACTGAGTTTTGGAAACACTGCCCCTGGTGTGAAAGATTCTTGTTCCCAGTTTATCCCAGGTAGGTTAAAGTCGCCTCCTAGCAATACATGTCGGTTTGAGTTGGTGTTTGACACTTCGGAGAGTGAGGCCTCGAGCTCTTCCATCGACTTGGTTCTGCCATCAGGTGGTCTAAAATAGCTCCCCATGTATAAGTCTTGCGATCCGGTTATTTGGACCTTGGCCCACAGTATCTCACATTCAGCGTCTAGGTCTTTGCATTCTGTGACTATGTAGTTGTTTTTTATGGCCACAAACACTCCTCCTCCTTTCTGTGTGGAGCTGCGGTCCTTCCGGAGTACAGTGTAATCAGGCGGGAATATCTCGTAGATGTTAATACTAGGGTCCAACTAGCTCTCTGTTCCTAATATTGCATCAGGAGACACATAGTCTACGACGCTATGAAATTCTGGTATCTTTCCTTTGACACTACAGCAGTTTATAACCATGGTTCTCCAGTTATTCTTGGGAGTTTGTTTGTTATGTTTAGTTCCGTTACTCTTTCCTTTCTTAGGCGTTGATGCTGCTACCGGTGATGTTTCACTTGATGATGTAGATATGTTACTCTTATCCAGTGGGGCAAAACTATTTTCAGTCTTCAGTTCAAACGATTGATTAATCCACATTGGCAGCATACCCAGATAATGTTGCTTGGGTGTAGTGTATCATAACCAGCTGTTGACATTGCTAGACAACCTTTGTGGTACCATACTATACACTCGTCACAACACACTGCTCTGTGTCGCCAGTGGACTCCCTTCCCTCAGTCTCCACATGGGACTTTCACTGGTCCTGGATTTAGTGATATCTGACCCCCCAATAGGAGGAGGAATCGTAAGTAAAGTCTTGGATCATATATGTGGTTTCGTGAAAGCTTTGAGCGAACACATGTTATCCAGTGACCACGTCTCGAAGGCAAAGTTCATAAAACGTAGATTGTAGGTGCAAAGAGGTTGAATTTCCATACAATGGTGGTCAGTATTGACTACTGCATCTCTAAAATGCTGTACTAGCAAATTCAAGGATATATATATCCATCTAATAAGCTATTTATCAACAATTTTAGGGAGATCTGACAGGAGCTGATAAAAACCACGACCGTTCGCCGCGCATGCGCACCACCCATCGGTAAAGTTATTTCGCCAAAAATTAAATAACCTATATATTATAGTCACCAAATTACAAAATATTAACTACATGCATACACTATACATGATGTATCTAAAATACGTAAGTTTGCCAGCTATGTCAGCACTGAAACGTGTATCATATCAGTTGTTCGGTTAATTATTTGGGAATTTACATCCGGGATTAGTAAGAACCATTTTTAAAACTTTATCGCTGATATTGAGTATATTCCTTTTCTGTTTCTCTTCAAGTTGTCATATACAAATTATCTTGCAAGTTTTGACATTAAATGGTCGACTGGTATGATTCCTTTTGCCCGCGCAGTTTACTAATCCGATAGTGTTATTGATACGGCGGCCGCCATTTGCAAGGCTTTGTTTTCAACAGTTGACGTCACACATTCCTTCGGGGAAAATCGAGATTTTTCCGGTGTTTTCCGTAAAACAAGATGTCCGACACGTCAAAAAGCGACGTAAACAGACAGTTTACTGACTTTTTTTTACGATTTGCGAAAGTCACACATAATTTCAATGGTAATGGGATGCGAGAATTTGTTGTTTATAAACCGATTCACACAATTTCCATGTCTGTGCAATTTGCATGTAAACCATAGGCAGTAACTTGAAAGAAATTGGAGCAAAATCATCCGGGAGTTGCTCTTTAAGCCTTCAAGAGTCGAGTTCATCAGATTATACACATGTTTGGTACTTTGTGTGAGGGTTTTAGTCAATATTTAATAGCTTTTATAGTCGAATACATGAAGACTAGAGTCAGAGTAGACGTGTTCATCTTAACACTCAAAAACTATCGCACGCATATAATAGATTTGTTTTAAACTCCATACATCAGACCAATGTTATAAAATTGGGAGTATCTTTACATCAAATATTTAAAAAAAGAAGATATTATGAAATGTTTCCTAAAACTTTCAAGTTCTGCGATATACACATAACAACTTTATTTGCTTGTTTGTTAGCTGAAGTTGAATGTTTATGCCATGAAAGATTTCTGCTGATGTAAACACCAAGGTAGTTATAGAATCCTGCAGTTCCCGTGTTTCTCCTTTAAGATACCAGTGTCCATTACTTGATAAACAAGGTTTGACGGTATTGATTGATGGTATTGATTGACGGTAGGTTTCGGCACATATCACTGGGGTTGGTTAAAGAGCCATTGGATATATGCTGTTTTAGTCACAATATGTCAAACTATGTAAATGGTGCTATATCATCGCAAAGTACTGACTGTTGCTGAAAGTTATCAAATTAATGGTAGTTAATTCAGTACAGAGACGACCGCAAACCAAACAATAACGTACGCCAATTGATCAAACGTAATCTTGGAACCTCACCGATATATAACTGACAAATAGTCAGATGTGGGTTGGTAATGTGTAAAAGGTCATACAACTATTCTGTATATCAATGGAACGTATTATTTATTTACATATATAAGATACCTACGGCAATAAAACACAGGCGGTCAATGGGACCGACAGCGTGCTTTATGAGACAATAAAACATGCTCGTGATTTTAGACGTTAGTTAGAGCGTCGCTTAGCAAATGACGTCATAGTTTGTTTTTTTTGGAAATGTTTTTATTCACTTCAGTTGGATACAATCAACGGTGGGTACAATTGAGATGGAAAACAAGACTTTATGACATAATAGACATAAACAGATGACAAAGTATATTTTACATTCAGCATTCGGAATAGAGAATACATATGAAAAGATTTATCCCTCATAGGTGATCGGGATACGAAAACATTAATTAAATCAAACGTTTAAAGGACATCTTTGAGACGCATCCATTTTCTATCGAAAGAATTCAAGTTAAAAAAATTTCGTGCAATATATTTCTCGATGTCAAAAACATCTTTTAAAATCTTTGTAAATATTGCAAAGTTTGGTTTCAAACGTTTGATATTCATAACAAATATATGACGTTTAGCTAACAATATTATGTGATTTAGCAAGTTGCTATTGGTTGCACAAAATAATATATCCAGTGTTGAAATTTCGATTGTGTGATTGAGTGATCTGTTAAAGAAGTTTGCGATTTCGTTCCAAAACATTCGAATGATTGGGCATTCCACATATACATGGTAAATATTCTCACTTGCTCCACATGATTCGCATATATCATTATCAACTAGTTTCATTTTTAGCAACTCCCGTTTCGTATAGATGGCTCTATGGATAAACTTGTATTGGAATTCCAAAAGCTTAGTAACTTTGGTTGATTGTCTATATTTCAAAAATGTTGAATTCCAATTGATTAAATCGTTTAATTCATTATGCCATTTGTTGCATACGTTTGGTAATGTACCTGTTGCTTCAGATATAAGATTGTCATAAAATAATCTTGATCCCTTTACAGGAGCAATAAGATCCTTCCAAGGAGAATCAAATGGCATATCCCTTACGGTTGACAAGTCAAATGAGCGAATGACATCTTTCCATTTTCTTGGAATGCTAAGGATGACTCCATTAAGATCAAGCACTGTGCCTTTAACATCATATTTTGTTTTGATTTCTGCAAATGTTAAGAATTCGTGATCTTTGCAAATGTCTTTTACATGAACTAAAATGACGTCATAGTTTACGTCACTTTGATTGTTCAATGCTAGAGAATGTGTTCTACGACGGGAGGCATTAATATTTTCAAATTTAGTTTATACAAACAACATAATATCTCCACGGTTTTTATAGAAAAATGAGTAACTAAGTAAGAGCATCTCATATAAGAAATAGAAGACTTGTTGTTGTGCTTTATCGTAGAATAAAACATAGCAGAGAGCATAAATCACTCAGGGCTGCGGCCTTCTTGTTTTATGCTCCCTGTTATGTTTTATTCAACGATAAAGCACGCCAACTCGTCTTCTATTTCTTAAGTAAAAGGCTGCTGCATAATTCGTGTTGTATTTGGCTTTGAGGTCTGAATTTGCATGTCAAATGAAATTATTTGAACTAAATCAGTACGAGGAGTCTTTCAGCACACATGAAAGCAAAATAAGATATCAAGACAAATACTTAAGGGCTCTTTAAATACCGGTGTCCTTGTTTTCAGACAACGATTATTTTTCTATGCTAGAATTTATTTTGGAAATCAAGTGTTTAGAATTTCGCTATTCGAGTCGTGATACCAGTAACCACTTGTTTAATAAGTTGCATTCGTTGAACTTTTTTCCTTTTATACAGGCCCATACAGTGGAGTCTACAATGGCTGCCGTTCGTTATGACACCAAGGCTTCATGTTCATACATTAATGCATTATTTCTCATTTTCTGTGTGTAATGTTGATGATATATACGTATCCTAAAGTTGTTGGCAATCTATTACAACATATTATCTTATTCAATTTATATCATGTTATTCCGTTATAATTATGTTTGATTATGTATCATTAATGTATGCTAAGGTAGAAAAATGCGCGAATGTCATTGTAAGTACATGAGAAAAATGCTTCTAATATTCCAAATCACTCTTTTGAACGAGTGGACAGTATTGGTGAAAGTTAAAGGGTATGCTTTGTGCAATATAAACAAACAATTATCACTCTTTCAATGCCGAAAGTATAAACTACAATTTGAGGCAATTTTAAGACGAAACTAGACTGTTTCGTCACACAGTCTCAGCTTCATTGTCATTGTTTAAGTCATAATTTGTTTGGGTTACGCGAAGCAATTTAGAAACAAGGTTTTTTCATTGGTGTGTTAAATTAGCAAAAAAGGACGTTTGTGTGAAGCCATCGCATCGAGCTTTTTGACGAGAAAGGATCCAGGGGATGAGTTTCGAACTGAAGCGGGCGAAAGAATATAGCCTGGTCTCCAGGATGAGGGAGCGCGGGAGAGGGGGAGTATGAAAGTATATAGCCTGGTCTCCAGGATGAGGGAGTGCGGGAGAGGGGGAGTATGAAAGAATATAGCCTGGTCTCCAGGATGAGGGAGTGCGGGAGTGGGGGAGTATGAAAGAATATAGCCTGGTCTCCAGGATGAGGGAGTGCGGGAGAGGGGGAGTATGAAAGTATATAGCCTGGTCTCCAGGATGAGGGAGTGCGGGAGAGGGGGAGTATGAAAGTATATAGCCTGGTCTCCAGGATGAGGGAGTGCGGGAGAGGGGGAGTATGAAAGTATATAGCCTGGTCTCCAGGATGAGGGAGTGCGGGAGAGGGGGAGTATGAAAGTATATAGCCTGGTCTCCAGGATGAGGGAGTGCGGGAGAGGGGGAGTATGAAATAATATAGCCTGGTCTTCAGAATGAGGGAGTGTGGGAGAGGGGGAGTATGAAAGTATATAGCCTGGTCTACAGGATGAGGGAGTGCGGGAGAGGGGGAGTATGAAAGTATATAGCCTGGTCTCCAGGATGAGGGAGTGCGGGAGAGGAGGAGTATGAAATAATATAGCCTGGTCTTCAGGATGAGGGAGTGCGGGAGAGGGGGAGTATGAAAGTATATAGCCTGGTCTCCAGGATGAGGGAGTGCGGGAGAGGGGGAGTATGAAAGTATATAGGCTGGTCTCCAGGATGAGGGAGTGCGGGAGAGGGGGAGTATGAAAGTATATAGCCTGGTCTCCAGGATGAGGGAGTGCGGGAGAGGGGGAGTATGAAAGTATATAGCCTGGTCTCCAGGATGAGGGAGTGCGGGAGAGGGGGAGTATGAAAGTATATAGCCTGGTCTCCAGGATGAGGGAGTGCGGGAGAGGGGGAGTATGAAATAAAATAGCCTGGTCTTCAGGATGAGGGAGTGCGGGAGAGGGGGAGTATGAAAGTATATAGCCTGGTCTACAGGATGAGGGAGTGCGGGAGAGGGGGAGTATGAAAGTATATAGCCTGGTCTCCAGGATGAGGGAGTGCGGGAGTGGGGGAGTATGAAAGTATATAGCCTGGTCTCCAGGATGAGGGAGTGCGGGAGAGGGGGAGTATGAAAGTATATAGGCTGGTCTTCAGGATGAGGGAGTGCGGGAGAGGGGGAGTATGAAAGTATATAGCCTGGTCTTCAGGATGAGGGAGTGCGGGAGAGGGGGAGTATGAAAGTATATAGCCTGGTCTTCAGGATGAGGGAGTGCGGGAGAGGGGGAGTATGAAAGTATATATCCTGGTCTCCAGGATGAGGGAGTGCGGGAGTGGGGGAGTATGAAAGTATATAGCCTGGTCTCCAGGATGAGGGAGTGCGGGAGAGGGGGAGTATGAAAGTATATAGCCTGGTCTTCAGGATGAGGGAGTGCGGGAGAGGGGAGTATGAAAGTATATAGCCTGGTCTTCAGGATGAGGGAGTGCGGGAGAGGGGGAGTATGAAAGTATATAGCCTGGTCTTCAGGATGAGGGAGTGCGGGAGAGGGGGAGTATGAAAGTATATAGCCTGGTCTTCAGGATGAGGGAGTGCGGGAGAGGGGGAGTATGAAAGTATATAGCCTGGTCTCCAGGATGAGGGAGTGCGGGAGAGGGGAGTATGAAAGTATATAGCATGGTCTCCAGGGTGAGGGAGTGCGGGAGAGGAGAGAGAGAGAGAGAGAGAGAGAGAGAGAGGGGGGGATGTATATCATTGACATTACCCAGGTAGACGGAGGGAGAACAGTAGGTTTTAGATAAGAGGTATATCATGAACATTACCCAGGTAGACGGAGAGAAAACAGTAGGTTTTGGATAAGAGGTATATCATGAACATTACTCAGGTAGACGGAGAGAGAACAGTAGGTTTTAGATAAGAGGTATATCATGAACATTACTCAGGTAGTCGGAGATAGAACAGTAGGCTTTAGATAAGAGGTGTATCATGAACATTACTGAGGGAGGAAGGACACGTTGGATGAAGCGAACCGATGGTCAGGTATTGTTGGAAGATGGAGGGTGAAGACACGTGGAATGCGCCTCGCACGATGTCACTGCTGACCATTAGTAGCTATGTCACGTCACCGCCCGGACAACCTCAACACCCCCACCCCCTCCACCATTTACCCACCCCTAACAGTGAGCGGCGTCACACTGGGCTACATAGATCGAGCATGTCTCACAACTTATTTACGACTACTTGATACCGAAATCTAATTAACAACATTAAAGTTATTTAAAATAGGATTTGACAGCGATTACATTGTTACAGTGTATTCTTGATCTTACCTTTCCTTTCCTTATATCCCCACCATTGACTATTAGATGTTATGAGGGTGCAAACAAGTCGTCTCCACTTAAATAGATGTTGCGCAGGGCGTGATACGGCACAGTGATCACATATAGAGCTCAGCGAGGAGTCTTTCACTCCACTAACTACACCGAACCAGGTACGTTATTTCGGGGAGAGAAAAACAACTGTACGGATTCTGACGATGGCGCAGTCAAGCATAGAAGCTCACTAAAGAATAGTTGAACAATGTTCGCCATAATTCGTTATCGTAGACATCACGATGACCCGGCGGAGTAGGCAATACAAAGTTGATTTGTGAAGAGAGATTCATGACTTAAAAGGAACAATGCAGAACCTTGGGTGTGTCGGTGTTTTGGCTTTCAGGATATTAGTGGGCTACAGTGAGGTGTCACAACACATCCTTGGACCGGGTGCAAATAATATCATCTTTCAGAGAAGAGTATTAAAATTACATTAACACCATGTACAACTCGTGTGCATATAAACGCTTATCTGATATATACGGTGGACAATGCCAACAACTCTTGTTTCATATTCAATATAAGTTAAGCATGTTAATCAATCACTCAAATAGAAATATGTATTCTTAAACTTCAATTATTGAACTATGATGGACGCGTCACTACTTAAGGAGAGATAGGACGAAGAAATCAAATATTTTAGAATTCGTTTATTCGCTCCCCGTTAGTGTACAGATAAGCCTATACCCAAAACAACGTAATCCATATATTTTGAGACTTATTCACAACAATAAATTGTTGTCGCAAAATGTTGCCGTAAGCGAGTTCGATTTATGGGTCCCATCTCTCCTTAATTCGACGTTTGTCCTCCAGTCGTGAGGTGATTTTTCTGAGGTGATTTAAAAGAAAAATCTCCTCCAAAAAAATAACACTTGAAAAATGAATGTCCAAGCAAGGGTTACTTTTGTTTCATCGGATACAGACAAGAAACCTTCAACCAAGAGTTTCGGTCTGATCGGCGAGATAATTGGTAAAAATGTGGAGGAAAGATGTGCATGCTCATTGAAATTCACAAAAAGGCACATACATGTACTTCCGCAGCTACCTGTATAAACCTAGCTACCTGTGTTAACCTAGCTACCTGTGTTAACCTAGCTACCTGTATGAACTAGCTACCTGTGTGAACCTAGCTACCTGTATGAACCTAGCTACATGTGTGAACCTAGCTACCTGTATGAACCTAGCTACCTGTATGAACTAGCTACCTGTATGAACTAGCTACCTGTGTGAACCTAGCTACCTGTATGAACCTAGCTACCTGTCTGAACCTAGCTACCTGTATGAACTAGCTACCTGTATGAACCTAGCTACCTGTGTGAACCTAGCTACCTGTATGAACTAGCTACCTGTATAAACCTAGCTACCTGTATGAACCTAGCTACCTGTGTGAACTAGCTACCTGTATGAACCTAGCTACCTGTATGAACTAGCTACCTGTGTGAACCTAGCTACCTGTATGAACTAGCTACCTGTCTGAACCTAGCTACCTGTATGAACCTAGCTACCTGTATGAACTAGCTACCTGTGTGAACCTAGCTACTTGTATGAACCTAGCTACCTGTATGAACCTAGCTACCTGTATGAACTAGCTACCTGTATGAACTAGCTACCTGTGTGAACTAGCTACCTGTATGAACTAGCTACCTGTATGAACTAGCTACCTGTATGAACTAGCTACCTGTGTGAACTAGCTACCTGTATGAACTAGCTACCTGTATGAACTAGCTACCTGTATGAACTAGCTACCTGTCTGAACCTAGCTACCTGTATGAACCTAGCTACCTGTATGAACTAGCTACCTGTGTGACCTAGCTACCTGTATGAACCTAGCTACCTGTATGAACCTAGCTACCTGTATGAACTAGCTACCTGTATGAACCTAGCTACCTGTATGAACCTAGCTACATGTATGAACTAGCTACCTGTATGAACTAGCTACCTGTATGAACCTAGCTACCTGTATGAACCTAGCTACCTGTATGAACTAGCTACCTGTATGAACCTAGCTACCTGTATGAACTAGCTACCTGTGTGAACCTAGCTACCTGTATGAACAAGCTACCTGTATGAACTAGCTACCTGTATGAACCTAGCTACCTGTATGAACCTAGCTACCTGTATGAACTAGCTACCTGTATGAACCTAGCTACCTGTATGAACTAGCTACCTGTGTGAACCTAGCTACCTGTATGAACTAGCTACCTGTATGAACTAGCTACCTGTATGAACTAGCTACCTGTATGAACCTAGCTACCTGTATGAACCTAGCTACCTGTATGAACTAGCTACCTGTGTGAACTAGCTACCTGTGTGAACCTAGCTACCTGTATGAACCTAGCTACCTGTGTGACCTAGCTACCTGTATGAACCTAGCTACCTGTATGAACTAGCTACCTGTGTGAACTAGCTACCTGTATGAACTAGCTACCTGTATGAACTAGCTACCTGTATGAACTAGCTACCTGTGTGAACTAGCTACCTGTATGAACTAGCTACCTGTATGAACTAGCTACCTGTATGAACTAGCTACCTGTCTGAACCTAGCTACCTGTATGAACCTAGCTACCTGTATGAACTAGCTACCTGTCTGACCTAGCTACCTGTATGAACCTAGCTACCTGTATGAACCTAGCTACCTGTATGAACTAGCTACCTGTATGAACCTAGCTACCTGTATGAACCTAGCTACATGTATGAACTAGCTACCTGTATGAACTAGCTACCTGTATGAACCTAGCTACCTGTATGAACCTAGCTACCTGTATGAACTAGCTACCTGTATGAACCTAGCTACCTGTATGAACTAGCTACCTGTGTGAACCTAGCTACCTGTATGAACAAGCTACCTGTATGAACTAGCTACCTGTATGAACCTAGCTACCTGTATGAACCTAGCTACCTGTATGAACTAGCTACCTGTATGAACCTAGCTACCTGTATGAACTAGCTACCTGTGTGAACCTAGCTACCTGTATGAACTAGCTACCTGTATGAACTAGCTACCTGTATGAACTAGCTACCTGTATGAACCTAGCTACCTGTATGAACCTAGCTACCTGTATGAACTAGCTACCTGTGTGAACTAGCTACCTGTGTGAACCTAGCTACCTGTATGAACCTAGCTACCTGTGTGACCTAGCTACCTGTATGAACTAGCTACCTGTGTGAACCTAGCTACCTGTATGAACCTAGCTACCTGTGTGACTTAGCTACCTGTATGAACTTAGCTACCTGTGTGAACCTAGCTACCTGTATGAACCTAGCTACCTGTGTGAACCTAGCTACCTGTATGAACTAGCTACCTGTGTGAACCTAGCTACCTGTATGAACCTAGCTACCTGTGTGACCTAGCTACCTGTATGAACCTAGCTACCTGTATGAACCTAGCTACCTGTATGAACCTAGCTACCTGTATGAACTAGCTACCTGTATGAACTAGCTACCTGTGTGAACTAGCTACCTGTGTGAACCTAGCTACCTGTATGAACTAGCTACCTGTATGAACCTAGCTACCTGTATGAACTAGCTACCTGTATGAACTAGCTACCTGTGTGAACCTAGCTACCTGTATGAACTAGCTACCTGTGTGAACCTAGCTACCTGTATGAACCTAGCTACCTGTGTGACCTAGCTACCTGTATGAACCTAGCTACCTGTATGAACCTAGCTACCTGTGTGAACCTAGCTACCTGTATGAACTAGCTACCTGTATGAACTAGCTACCTGTATGAACCTAGCTACCTGTATGAACCTAGCTACCTGTATGAACTAGCTACCTGTATGAACCTAGCTACCTGTATGAACTAGCTACCTGTGTGAACCTAGCTACCTGTATGAACTAGCTACCTGTATGAACTAGCTACCTGTATGAACTAGCTACCTGTGTGAACCTAGCTACCTGTATGAACTAGCTACCTGTATGAACTAGCTACCTGTATGAACTAGCTACCTGTATGAACTAGCTACCTGTGTGAACCTAGCTACCTGTATGAACTAGCTACCTGTGTGAACCTAGCTACCTGTATGAACCTAGCTACCTGTGTGACCTAGCTACCTGTATGAACCTAGCTACCTGTATGAACCTAGCTACCTGTATGAACCTAGCTACCTGTATGAACTAGCTACCTGTATGAACTAGCTACCTGTATGAACCTAGCTACCTGTGTGAACCTAGCTACCTGTATGAACTAGCTACCTGTATGAACTAGCTACCTGTATGAACTAGCTACCTGTGTGAACCTAGCTACCTGTATGAACCTAGCTACCTGTGTGACCTAGCTACCTGTATGAACCTAGCTACCTGTATGAACCTAGCTACCTGTGTGACCTAGCTACCTGTATGAACCTAGCTACCTGTATGAACCTAGCTACCTGTATGAACTAGCTACCTGTATGAACCTAGCTACCTGTATGAACCTAGCTACCTGTGTGACCTAGCTACCTGTATGAACCTAGCTACCTGTATGAACCTAGCTACCTGTATGAACTAGCTACCTGTATGAACCTAGCTACCTGTATGAACTAGCTACCTGTGTGAACCTAGCTACCTGTATGAACTAGCTACCTGTATGAACTAGCTACCTGTATGAACCTAGCTACCTGTGTGAACCTAGCTACCTGTATGAACTAGCTACCTGTATGAACTAGCTACCTGTATGAACCTAGCTACCTGTGTGAACCTAGCTACCTGTATGAACTAGCTACCTGTATGAACTAGCTACCTGTATGAACTAGCTACCTGTGTGAACCTAGCTACATGTATGAACTAGCTACCTGTATGAACTAGCTACATGTATGAACTAGCTACCTGTATGAACCTAGCTACCTGTATGAACCTAGCTACCTGTCTGAACCTAGCTACCTGTATGAACTAGCTACCTGTATGAACCTAGCTACCTGTATAAACTAGCTACATGTATGAACTAGCTACCTGTGTGAACCTAGCTACCTGTATGAACTAGCTACCTGTATGAACCTAGCTACCTGTATAAACTAGCTACCTGTATGAACCTAGCTACCTGTGTTAACCTAGCTACCTGTATGAACCTAGCTACATGTGTGAACTAGCTACCTGTATGAACCTAGCTACATGTGTGAACTAGCTACCTGTATGAACCTAGCTACCTGTGTTAACCTAGCTACCTGTATGAACCTAGCTACATGTATGAACCTAGCT
Source organism: Gibbula magus (assembly GCA_936450465.1). Classification (NCBI taxonomy): domain Eukaryota; kingdom Metazoa; phylum Mollusca; class Gastropoda; order Trochida; family Trochidae; genus Gibbula; species Gibbula magus. The sequence continues at coordinate 1,149,156 of OW388297.1, forward strand.
ACCTGTGTGAACCTAGCTACCTGTGTGAACCTAGCTACCTGTCTGAACCTAGCTACCTGTGTGAACCTAGCTACCTGTGTGAACTAGCTACCTGTGTGAACCTAGCTACCTGTATGAACCTAGCTACCTGTGTGAACTAGCTACCTGTGTGAACCTAGCTACCTGTATGAACTAGCTACCTGTGTGAACTAGCTACCTGTATGAACCTAGCTACCTGTATGAACTAGCTACCTGTATGAACTAGCTACCTGTATGAACCTAGCTACCTGTATGAACCTAGCTACCTGTATGAACTAGCTACCTGTATGAACCTAGCTACCTGTATGAACTAGCTACCTGTGTGAACTAGCTACCTGTGTGAACCTAGCTACCTGTGTGAACCTAGCTACCTGTATGAACCTAGCTACCTGTATGAACCTAGCTACCTGTATGAACTAGCTACCTGTATGAACCTAGCTACCTGTGTGAACCTAGCTACCTGTATGATCCTAGCTACCTGTATGAACCTAGCTACCTGTATGAACCTAGCTACCTGTATGAACCTAGCTACATGTGTGAACTAGCTACCTGTATGAACCTAGCTACCTGTATGAACCTAGCTACCTGTATGAACTAGCTACCTGTATGAACCTAGCTACCTGTGTGAACCTAGCTACCTGTATGAACTAGCTACCTGTATGAACTAGCTACCTGTATGAACCTAGCTACCTGTATGAACCTAGCTACCTGTGTGAACCTAGCTACCTGTATGATCCTAGCTACCTGTATGAACCTAGCTACCTGTATGAACCTAGCTACATGTGTGAACTAGCTACCTGTATGAACCTAGCTACCTGTATGAACCTAGCTACCTGTATGAACCTAGCTACCTGTATGAACTAGCTACCTGTATGAACCTAGCTACCTGTGTGAACCTAGCTACCTGTATGAACTAGCTACCTGTATGAACTAGCTACCTGTGTGAACTAGCTACCTGTATGAACTAGCTACATGTGTGAACCTAGCTACCTGTATGAACTAGCTACCTGTGTGAACCTAGCTACCTGTGTAAACCTAGCTACCTGTGTGAACCTAGCTACCTGTGTGAACCTAGCTACCTGTCTGAACTAGCTACATGTGTGAACTAGCTACCTGTATGAACTAGCTACATGTGTGAACTAGCTACCTGTATGAACTAGCTACCTGTGTGAACCTAGCTACCTGTATAAACCTAGCTACCTGTGTGAACCTAGCTACTTGTATGAACCTAGCTACCTGTCTGAACCTAGCTACCTGTGTGAACCTAGCTACTTGTATGAACCTAGCTACCTGTGTGAACCTAGCTACCTGTATAAACCTAGCTACCTGTATGAACTAGCTACCTGTATGAACCTAGCTACATGTGTGAACCTAGCTACCTGTATAAACCTAGCTACTTGTATGAACCTAGCTACCTGTCTGAACCTAGCTACCTGTGTGAACCTAGCTACATGTGTGAACCTAGCTACCTGTCTGAACCTAGCTACCTGTATAAACCTAGCTACCTGTGTGAACCTAGCTACTTGTATGAACCTAGCTACCTGTATGAACCTAGCTACCTGTATGAACTAGCTACCTGTGTGAACCTAGCTACTTGTATGAACCTAGCTACCTGTATGAACCTAGCTACCTGTATGAACCTAGCTACCTGTGTGAGCTAGCTACCTGTATGAACTAGCTACCTGTGTGAACCTAGCTACTTGTATGAACCTAGCTACCTGTATGAACCTAGCTACCTGTATGAACTAGCTACCTGTGTGAACCTAGCTACTTGTATGAACCTAGCTACCTGTATGAACCTAGCTACCTGTATGAACCTAGCTACCTGTGTGACCTAGCTACCTGTATGAACCTAGCTACCTGTATGAACTAGCTACCTGTATGAACCTAGCTACCTGTTTGAACTAGCTACATGTGTGAACTAGCTACCTGTGTGAACCTAGCTACCTGTATGAACTAGCTACCTGTGTGAACTAGCTACCTGTATGAACTAGCTACCTGTGTGAACCTAGCTACCTGTATGAACTAGCTACCTGTGTGAACTAGCTACCTGTATGAACTAGCTACCTGTATGAACCTAGCTACCTGTGTGAACCTAGCTACCTGTATGAACCTAGCTACCTGTGTGAACCTAGCTACCTGTGTGAACCTAGCTACCTGTGTGAACCTAGCTACCTGTGTGACCTAGCTACCTGTATGATCCTAGCTACCTGTATGAACTAGCTACCTGTATGAACCTAGCTACCTGTGTGAACCTAGCTACCTGTATGAACCTAGCTACCTGTGTGAACCTAGCTACCTGTGTGAACCTAGCTACCTGTGTGACCTAGCTACCTGTATGAACCTAGCTACCTGTATGAACTAGCTACCTGTATGAACTAGCTACCTGTGTGAACCTAGCTACCTGTATGAACTAGCTACATGTGTGAACCTAGCTACCTGTATGAACCTAGCTACCTGTATGAACCTAGCTACCTGTATGAACTAGCTACCTGTATGAACTAGCTACATGTGTGAACCTAGCTACCTGTATGAACCTAGCTACCTGTATGAACCTAGCTACCTGTATGAACTAGCTACCTGTATGAACTAGCTACCTGTGTGAACCTAGCTACTTGTATGAACCTAGCTACCTGTATGAACCTAGCTACCTGTATGAACCTAGCTACCTGTGTGACCTAGCTACCTGTATGAACCTAGCTACCTGTATGAACTAGCTACCTGTATGAACTAGCTACATGTGTGAACTAGCTACCTGTATGAACCTAGCTACCTGTATGAACTAGCTACCTGTATGAACTAGCTACCTGTGTGAACTAGCTACCTGTGTGAACTAGCTACCTGTATGAACCTAGCTACCTGTATGAACCTAGCTACATGTGTGAACCTAGCTACCTGTATGAACCTAGCTACCTGTATGAACTAGCTACCTGTATGAACAAGCTACCTGTCTGAACCTAGCTACCTGTCTGAACCTAGCTACCTGTATGAACTAGCTACCTGTCTGAACCTAGCTACCTGTATGAACTAGCTACCTGTGTGAACCTAGCTACTTGTATGAACCTAGCTACCTGTATGAACTAGCTACCTGTATGAACTAGCTACCTGTCTGAACCTAGCTACCTGTATGAACTAGCTACCTGTCTGAACCTAGCTACCTATATGAACTAGCTACCTGTCTGAACCTAGCTACCTGTATGAACTAGCTACCTGTGTGAACCTAGCTACTTGTATGAACCTAGCTACCTGTATGAACCTAGCTACCTGTATGAACCTAGCTACCTGTGTGACCTAGCTACCTGTCTGAACCTAGCTACCTGTATGAACTAGCTACCTGTGTGAACCTAGCTACCTGTATGAACTAGCTACTTGTATGAACCTAGCTACCTGTATGAACTAGCTACCTGTATGAACCTAGCTACCTGTATGAACTAGCTACCTGTGTGAACCTAGCTACCTGTATGAACTAGCTACTTGTATGAACCTAGCTACCTGTATGAACCTAGCTACCTGTATGAACCTAGCTACCTGTGTGACCTAGCTACCTGTATGAACCTAGCTACCTGTGTGAACCTAGCTACCTGTATGAACCTAGCTACCTGTATGAACTAGCTACCTGTATGAACTAGCTACCTGTGTGAACTAGCTACCTGTGTGAACTAGCTACCTGTATGAACTAGCTACCTGTATGAACTAGCTACCTGTGTGAACCTAGCTACCTGTATGAACCTAGCTACCTGTATGAACTAGCTACTTGTATGAACCTAGCTACCTGTATGAACCTAGCTACCTGTATGAACCTAGCTACCTGTATGAACCTAGCTACCTGTATGAACCTAGCTACCTGTATGAACTAGCTACCTGTATGAACTAGCTACCTGTATGAACTAGCTACCTGTGTGAACCTAGCTACCTGTATGAACCTAGCTACCTGTATGAACCTAGCTACCTGTATGAACCTAGCTACCTGTATGAACTAGCTACCTGTGTGAACCTAGCTACCTGTATGAACCTAGCTACCTGTATGAACTAGCTACCTGTGTGAACCTAGCTACTTGTATGAACCTAGCTACCTGTATGAACCTAGCTACCTGTATGAACTAGCTACCTGTATGAACTAGCTACCTGTGTGAACCTAGCTACTTGTATGAACCTAGCTACCTGTATGAACCTAGCTACCTGTATGAACCTAGCTACCTGTGTGACCTAGCTACCTGTATGAACCTTGCTACCTGTATGAACCTAGCTACCTGTATGAACTAGCTACCTGTATGAACCTAGCTACCTGTGTGAACCTAGCTACCTGTATGAACTAGCTACATGTGTGAACCTATCTACCTGTGTGAACCTAGCTACCTGTATGAACCTAGCTACATGTGTGAACCTAGCTACCTGTGTAAACCTAGCTACCTGTGTGAACCTAGCTACCTGTGTGAACCTAGCTACCTGTCTGAACCTAGCTACCTGTGTGAACCTAGCTACTTGTATGAACCTAGCTACCTGTATGAACCTAGCTACCTGTATGAACCTAGCTACCTGTGTGACCTAGCTACCTGTATGAACCTAGCTACCTGTATGAACCTAGCTACCTGTATGAATCTAGCTACCTGTATGAACCTAGTTACCTGTGTGAACCTAGCTACCTGTATGAACTAGCTACCTGTAAAAACCTAGCTACTTGTGTGAACCTATCTACCTGTGTGAACCTAGCTACCTGTATGAACTAGCTACCTGTATGAACTAGCTACATGTGTGAACCTATCTACCTGTGTGAACCTAGCTACCTGTATGAACCTAGCTACATGTGTGAACCTAGCTACCTGTGTAAACCTAGCTACCTGTGTGAACCTAGCTACCTGTGTGAACCTAGCTACCTGTGTGAACCTAGCTACCTGTATGAACTAGCTACCTGTGTGAACCTAGCTACCTGTGTGAACCTAGCTACCTGTATGAACTAGCTACCTGTATGAACTAGCTACCTGTGTCAACCTAGCTACCTGTGTGAACCTAGCTACCTGTGTGAACCTAGCTACCTGTCTGAACCTAGCTACCTGTATGAACTAGCTACCTGTATGAACTAGCTACCTGTATGAACTAGCTACCTGTATAAACCTAGCTACCTGTGTGAACCTAGCTACATGTGTGAACCTAGCTACCTGTATGAACTAGCTACCTGTATGAACTAGCTACCTGTGTAAACCTAGCTACCTGTGTGAACCTAGCTACCTGTGTGAACCTAGCTACCTGTCTGAACCTAGCTACCTGTATGAACTAGCTACCTGTATGAACTAGCTACCTGTGTGAACCTAGCTACTTGTATGAACCTAGCTACCTGTATGAACCTAGCTACCTGTCTGAACCTAGCTACCTGTATGAACTAGCTACCTGTATGAACTAGCTACCTGTATGAACTAGCTACCTGTATAAACCTAGCTACCTGTGTGAACCTAGCTACATGTGTGAACCTAGCTACCTGTATGAACTAGCTACCTGTCTGAACCTAGCTACCTGTATGAACTAGCTACCTGTATGAACTAGCTACCTGTATGAACCTAGCTACCTGTGTAAACCTAGCTACATGTGTGAACTAGCTACCTGTGTGAACCTAGCTACCTGTATGAACTAGCTACCTGTGTGAACCTAGCTACCTGTATGAACCTAGCTACCTGTATGAACTAGCTACCTCTGTGAACCTAGCTACCTGTATAAACTAGCTACCTGTATGAACTAGCTACATGTGTGAACCTATTAACCTGTGTGAACCTAGCTACCTGTATGAACCTAGCTACATGTGTGAACCTAGCTACCTGTGTAAACCTAGCTACCTGTGTGAACCTAGCTACCTGTGTGAACCTAGCTACCTGTATGAACCTAGCTACCTGTATGAACTAGCTACCTGTGTGAACCTAGCTACCTGTATAAACTAGCTACCTGTATGAACTAGCTACATGTGTGAACCTATCTACCTGTGTGAACCTAGCTACCTGTATGAACCTAGCTACATGTGTGAACCTAGCTACCTGTGTAAACCTAGCTACCTGTGTGAACCTAGCTACCTGTGTGAACCTAGCTACCTGTCTGAACCTAGCTACCTGTGTGAACCTAGCTACTTGTATGAACCTAGCTACCTGTATGAACCTAGCTACCTGTATGAACCTAGCTACCTGTGTGACCTAGCTACCTGTATGAACCTAGCTACCTGTATGAACCTAGCTACCTGTATGAACTAGCTACCTGTATGAACCTAGCTACCTGTGTGAACCTAGCTACCTGTATGAACTAGCTACCTGTATAAACCTAGCTACCTGTGTGAACCTAGCTACCTGTGTGAACCTAGCTACCTGTATGAACTAGCTACCTGTATGAACTAGCTACCTGTATAAACCTAGCTACCTGTGTGAACCTAGCTACATGTGTGAACCTAGCTACCTGTATGAACTAGCTACCTGTATGAACTAGCTACCTGTGTAAACCTAGCTACCTGTGTGAACCTAGCTACCTGTGTGAACCTAGCTACCTGTCTGAACCTAGCTACCTGTATGAACTAGCTACCTGTATGAACTAGCTACCTGTATAAACCTAGCTACCTGTGTGAACCTAGCTACATGTGTGAACCTAGCTACCTGTATGAACTAGCTACCTGTATGAACTAGCTACCTGTGTAAACCTAGCTACCTGTGTGAACCTAGCTACCTGTGTGAACCTAGCTACCTGTCTGAACCTAGCTACCTGTATGAACTAGCTACCTGTATGAACTAGCTACCTGTATAAACCTAGCTACCTGTGTGAACCTAGCTACATGTGTGAACCTAGCTACCTGTATGAACTAGCTACCTGTATGAACTAGCTACCTGTGTAAACCTAGCTACCTGTGTGAACCTAGCTACCTGTGTGAACCTAGCTACCTGTCTGAACCTAGCTACCTGTATGAACTAGCTACCTGTATGAACTAGCTACCTGTATGAACCTAGCTACCTGTGTAAACCTAGCTACCTGTATAAACTAGCTACCTGTATGAACTAGCTACATGTGTGAACCTAGCTACCTGTGTGAACCTAGCTACCTGTGTGAACCTAGCTACATGTGTGAACCTAGCTACCTGTGTAAACCTAGCTACCTGTGTGAACCTAGCTACCTGTGTGAACCTAGCTACCTGTCTGAACCTAGCTACCTGTGTGAACCTAGCTACTTGTATGAACCTAGCTACCTGTATGAACCTAGCTACCTGTATGAACCTAGCTACCTGTGTGACCTAGCTACCTGTATGAACCTAGCTACCTGTATGAACCTAGCTACCTGTATGAACTAGCTACCTGTATGAACCTAGCTACCTGTGTGAACCTAGCTACCTGTATGAACTAGCTACCTGTATAAACCTAGCTACCTGTGTGAACCTAGCTACCTGTGTGAACCTAGCTACCTGTGTGAACCTAGCTACCTGTATGAACTAGCTACCTGTGTGAACCTAGCTACCTGTGTGAACCTAGCTACCTGTATGAACTAGCTACCTGTATGAACTAGCTACCTGTGTAAACCTAGCTACCTGTGTGAACCTAGCTACCTGTGTGAACCTAGCTACCTGTCTGAACCTAGCTACCTGTATGAACTAGCTACCTGTATGAACTAGCTACCTGTATGAACTAGCTACCTGTATAAACCTAGCTACCTGTGTGAACCTAGCTACATGTGTGAACCTAGCTACCTGTATGAACTAGCTACCTGTATGAACTAGCTACCTGTGTAAACCTAGCTACCTGTGTGAACCTAGCTACCTGTGTGAACCTAGCTACCTGTCTGAACCTAGCTACCTGTATGAACTAGCTACCTGTATGAACTAGCTACCTGTGTGAACCTAGCTACTTGTATGAACCTAGCTACCTGTATGAACCTAGCTACCTGTCTGAACCTAGCTACCTGTATGAACTAGCTACCTGTATGAACTAGCTACCTGTATGAACTAGCTACCTGTATAAACCTAGCTACCTGTGTGAACCTAGCTACATGTGTGAACCTAGCTACCTGTATGAACTAGCTACTTGTATGAACTAGCTACCTGTGTAAACCTAGCTACCTGTGTGAACCTAGCTACCTGTGTGAACCTAGCTACCTGTCTGAACCTAGCTACCTGTATGAACTAGCTACCTGTATGAACTAGCTACCTGTATGAACCTAGCTACCTGTGTAAACCTAGCTACATGTGTGAACTAGCTACCTGTGTGAACCTAGCTACCTGTATGAACTAGCTACCTGTGTGAACCTAGCTACCTGTATGAACCTAGCTACCTGTATGAACTAGCTACCTGTGTGAACCTAGCTACCTGTATAAACTAGCTACCTGTATGAACTAGCTACATGTGTGAACCTATTAACCTGTGTGAACCTAGCTACCTGTATGAACCTAGCTACATGTGTGAACCTAGCTACCTGTGTAAACCTAGCTACCTGTGTGAACCTAGCTACCTGTGTGAACCTAGCTACCTGTATGAACCTAGCTACCTGTATGAACTAGCTACCTGTGTGAACCTAGCTACCTGTATAAACTAGCTACCTGTATGAACTAGCTACATGTGTGAACCTATCTACCTGTGTGAACCTAGCTACCTGTATGAACCTAGCTACATGTGTGAACCTAGCTACCTGTGTAAACCTAGCTACCTGTGTGAACCTAGCTACCTGTGTGAACCTAGCTACCTGTCTGAACCTAGCTACCTGTGTGAACCTAGCTACTTGTATGAACCTAGCTACCTGTATGAACCTAGCTACCTGTATGAACCTAGCTACCTGTGTGACCTAGCTACCTGTATGAACCTAGCTACCTGTATGAACCTAGCTACCTGTATGAACTAGCTACCTGTATGAACCTAGCTACCTGTGTGAACCTAGCTACCTGTATGAACTAGCTACCTGTATAAACCTAGCTACATGTGTGAACCTATCTACCTGTGTGAACCTAGCTACCTGTATGAACTAGCTACCTGTATGAACTAGCTACATGTGTGAACCTATCTACCTGTGTGAACCTAGCTACCTGTATGAACCTAGCTACATGTGTGAACCTAGCTACCTGTGTAAACCTAGCTACCTGTGTGAACCTAGCTACCTGTGTGAACCTAGCTACCTGTGTGAACCTAGCTACCTGTATGAACTAGCTACCTGTGTGAACCTAGCTACTTGTATGAACCTAGCTACCTGTATGAACCTAGCTACCTGTATGATCCTAGCTACCTGTATGAACTAGCTACCTGTGTGAACCTAGCTACCTGTGTGAACCTAGCTACCTGTATGAACTAGCTACCTGTATAAACCTAGCTACCTGTATGAACCTAGCTACATGTGTGAACCTAGCTACCTGTATGAACTAGCTAGCTGTGTAAACCTAGCTACCTGTGTGAACCTAGCTACCTGTGTGAACCTAGCTACCTGTCTGAACCTAGCTACCTGTATGAACTAGCTACCTGTATGAACTAGCTACCTGTATGAACTAGCTACCTGTATGAACCTAGCTACCTGTCTGAACCTAGCTACCTGTATGAACTAGCTACCTGTATGAACTAGCTACCTGTATGAACTAGCTACCTGTATAAACCTAGCTACCTGTGTGAACCTAGCTACATGTGTGAACCTAGCTACCTGTATGAACTAGCTACCTGTATGAACTAGCTACCTGTGTAAACCTAGCTACCTGTGTGAACCTAGCTACCTGTGTGAACCTAGCTACCTGTCTGAACCTAGCTACCTGTATGAACTAGCTACCTGTATGAACTAGCTACCTGTGTGAACCTAGCTACCTGTATGAACCTAGCTACCTGTATGAACTAGCTACCTGTGTGAACCTAGCTACCTGTATAAACTAGCTACCTGTATGAACTAGCTACATGTGTGAACCCATCTACCTGTGTGAACCTAGCTACCTGTATGAACCTAGCTACATGTGTGAACCTAGCTACCTGTGTAAACCTAGCTACCTGTGTGAACCTAGCTACCTGTGTGAACCTAGCTACCTGTCTGAACCTAGCTGTCTGTGTGAACCTAGCTACCTGTATGAACTAGCTACCTGTATGAACCTAGCTACCTGTATGAACCTAGCTACCTGTATGAACCTAGCTACCTGTGTGAACTAGCTACTTGTGTGAACCTATCTACCTGTGTGAACCTAGCTACCTGTATGAACCTAGCTACCTGTATGAACTAGCTACCTGTGTGACCTAGCTACCTGTGTGAACCTAGCTACCTGTATGAACTAGCTACCTGTATGATCCTAGCTACATTTGTAAACCTAGCTACCTGTATGAACCTAGCTACCTGTATGAACCTAGCTACCTGTGTGAACCTAGCTACCTGTGTAAACCTAGCTACCTGTGTGAACCTAGCTACCTGTATGAACTAGCTACCTGTATAAACTAGCTACCTGTGTAAACCTAGCTACCTGTATGAACTAGCTACCTGTATGAACCTAGCTACCTGTGTGAACCTAGCTACCTGTATGAACTAGCTACCTGTATGAACCTAGCTACCTGTATGAACTAGCTACCTGTATGAACCTAGCTACCTGTGTGAACCTAGCTACCTGTATGAACTAGCTACCTGTATGAACCTAGCTACCTGTATGAACCTAGCTACCTGTATGAACTAGCTACCTGTATGAACCTAGCTACCTGTGTGAACCTAGCTACCTGTATGAACTAGCTACCTGTATGAACCTAGCTACCTGTGTGAACCTAGCTACCTGTGTGACCTAGCTACCTGTATGAACCTAGCTACCTGTATGAACTAGCTACCTGTATGAACTAGCTACTTGTGTGAACCTAGCTACCTGTGTAAACCTAGCTACCTGTATGAACTAGCTACCTGTATGAACCTAGCTACCTGTATGAACTAGCTACCTGTATGAACCTAGCTACCTGTGTGAACCTAGCTACCTGTCTGAACCTAGCTGTCTGTGTGAACCTAGCTACCTGTATGAACTAGCTACCTGTATGAACTAGCTACCTGTATGAACTAGCTACCTGTATGAACCTAGCTACCTGTGTGAACTAGCTACCTGTATGAACCTAGCTACCTGTGTGAACCTAGCTACCTGTATGAACCTAGCTACCTGTATGAACCTAGCTACCTGTATGAACCTAGCTACCTGTATGAACCTAGCTACCTGTATGAACCTAGCTACCTGTATGAACTAGCTACCAGTATGAACTAGCTACCTGTGTAAACCTAGCTACCTGTGTGAACCTAGCTACCTGTGTGAACCTAGCTGTCTGTGTGAACCTAGCTACCTGACTGAACCTAGCTGTCTGTGTGAACCTAGCTACCTGTATGAACTAGCTACCTGTATGAACCTAGCTACCTGTATGAACTAGCTACCTGTATGAACTAGCTACCTGTGTGAACCTAGCTACCTGTATGAACTAGCTACCTGTATGAACCTAGCTACCTGTGTGAACTAGCTACCTGTGTGAACCTAGCTACCTGTATGAACCTAGCTACCTGTGTAAACCTAGCTACCTGTGTGAACCTAGCTACCTGTATGAACTAGCTACCTGTGTAAACCTAGCTACCTGTATGAACTAGCTACCTGTATGAACTAGCTACCTGTATGAACTAGCTACCTGTATGAACCTAGCTACCTGTGTGAACCTAGCTACCTGTATGAACTAGCTACCTGTATGAACCTAGCTACCTGTGTAAACCTAGCTACCTGTGTGAACCTAGCTACCTGTATGAACCTAGCTACCTGTATGAACCTAGCTACCTGTATGAACCTAGCTACCTGTATGAATTAGCTACCTGTGTAAACCTAGCTACCTGTGTGAACCTAGCTACCTGTATGAACCTAGCTACCTGTATGAACTAGCTACCTGTATGAACTAGCTACCTGTGTGAACCTAGCTACCTGTATGAACTAGCTACCTGTATGAACCTAGCTACATGTGTGAACCTAGCTACCTGTATAAACCTAGCTACCTGTATGAACCTAGCTACCTGTATGAACTAGCTACCTGTATGATCCTAGCTACATGTGTGAACCTAGCTACCTGTGTGAACCTAGCTACATGTGTGAACCTAGCTACCTGTATAAACCTAGCTACCTGTATGAACTAGCTACATGTGTGAACCTAGCTACCTGTATAAACCTAGCTACCTGTATAAACCTAGCTACCTGTATGAACTAGCTACCTGTATGAACTAGCTACCTGTGTGAACCTAGCTACCTGTGTGAACCTAGCTACCTGTATGAACCTAGCTACCTGTATGAACTAGCTACATGTGTGAACCTAGCTACCTGTATAAACCTAGCTACCTGTATAAACCTAGCTACCTGTATGAACTAGCTACATGTGTGAACCTATCTAACTGTGTGAACCTAGCTACCTGTATGAACCTAGCTACATGTGTGAACCTAGCTACCTGTGTAAACCTAGCTACCTGTGTGAACCTAGCTACCTGTGTGAACCTAGCTACCTGTCTGAACCTAGCTACCTGTATGAACTAGCTACCTGTATGAACTAGCTACCTGTGTGAACCTAGCTACCTGTATGAACCTAGCTACATGTGTGAACCTAGCTACCTGTATAAACCTAGCTACCTGTGTGAACCTAGCTACCTGTATGAACTAGCTACATGTGTGAACCTAGCTACCTGTGTAAACCTAGCTACCTGTATGAACCTAGCTACCTGTATGAACCTAGCTACCTGTGTGAACTAGCTACCTGTGTGACCTAGCTACCTGTATGATCCTAGCTACATGTGTAAACCTAGCTACCTGTATGAACCTAGCTACCTGTATGAACTAGCTACCTGTGTGAACTAGCTACCTGTATAAACCTAGCTACCTGTGTGAACCTAGCTACCTGTATGAACTAGCTACCTGTATGAACTAGCTACCTGTGTGAACCTAGCTACCTGTATGAACTAGCTACATGTGTGAACCTAGCTACCTGTGTAAACCTAGCTACCTGTATGAACCTAGCTACCTGTATGAACCTAGCTACCTGTATGAACCTAGCTACCTGTGTGAACTAGCTACCTGTGTGACCTAGCTACCTGTATGATCCTAGCTACCTGTGTGAACCTAGCTACCTGTATGAACCTAGCTACCTGTATGAACTAGCTACATGTGTGAACCTAGCTACCTGTATAAACCTAGCTACCTGTATAAACCTAGCTACCTGTATGAACTAGCTACATGTGTGAACCTATCTAACTGTGTGAACCTAGCTACCTGTATGAACCTAGCTACATGTGTGAACCTAGCTACCTGTGTAAACCTAGCTACCTGTGTGAACCTAGCTACCTGTGTGAACCTAGCTACCTGTCTGAACCTAGCTACCTGTATGAACTAGCTACCTGTATGAACTAGCTACCTGTGTGAACCTAGCTACCTGTATGAACCTAGCTACATGTGTGAACCTAGCTACCTGTATAAACCTAGCTACCTGTGTGAACCTAGCTACCTGTATGAACTAGCTACATGTGTGAACCTAGCTACCTGTGTAAACCTAGCTACCTGTATGAACCTAGCTACCTGTATGAACCTAGCTACCTGTATGAACCTAGCTAATTGTGTGAACTAGCTACCTGTGTGACCTAGCTACCTGTATGATCCTAGCTACATGTGTAAACCTAGCTACCTGTATGAACCTAGCTACCTGTATGAACTAGCTACCTGTGTGAACTAGCTACCTGTATAAACCTAGCTACCTGTGTGAACCTAGCTACCTGTATGAACTAGCTACCTGTATGAACTAGCTACCTGTGTGAACCTAGCTACCTGTATGAACTAGCTACATGTGTGAACCTAGCTACCTGTGTAAACCTAGCTACCTGTATGAACCTAGCTACCTGTATGAACCTAGCTACCTGTATGAACCTAGCTACCTGTGTGAACTAGCTACCTGTGTGACCTAGCTACCTGTATGATCCTAGCTACCTGTGTAAACCTAGCTACCTGTATGAACCTAGCTACATGTATGAACCTAGCTACCTGTATGAACCTAGCTACTTGTGTGAACCTAGCTACCTGTATGAACTAGCTACCTGTGTGAACCTAGCTACCTGTTTGAACTAGCTACCTGTATGAACTAGCTACCTGTATGAACTAGCTACCTGTGTGAACCTAGCTACCTGTATGAACTAGCTACCTGTATGAACTAGCTACCTGTATGAACCTAGCTACCTGTATGAACCTAGCTACTTGCATGAACCTAGCTACATGTGTGACCTAGCTACCTGTATGAACCTAGCTACCTGTGTGAACCTAGCTACCTGTATGAACCTAGCTGTCTGTGTGAACCAAGCTACTTGTATGAACCTAGCTACCTGTGTGACCTAGCTACCTGTATGAACCTAGCTACCTGTGTGAACCTAGCTACCTGTATGAACCTAGCTGTCTGTGTGAACCTAGCTACCTGTATGAACTAGCTACCTGTATGAACTAGCTACCTGTATGAACTAGCTACTTGTATGAACCTAGCTACCTGTATGAACTAGCTACCTGTGTGAACTAGCTACCTGTGTGAACCTAGCTACCTGTGTGAACCTAGCTACCTGTGTAAACCTAGCTACCTGTGTGAACCTAGCTACCTGTGTGAACCTAGCTACCTGTATGAACCTAGCTACCTGTATGAACTAGCTACCTGTATGAACCTAGCTACCTGTGTGAACCTAGCTACTTGTATGAACCTAGCTACATGTATGAACTAGCTACCTGTGTGAACCTAGCTACCTGTATGAACCTAGCTACCTGTATGAACCTAGCTTCTTGTATGAACCTAGCTACCTGTATGAACCTAGCTACCTGTATGAACTAGCTACCTGTATGAACCTAGCTACCTGTGTGAACCTAGCTACCTGTATGAACTAGCTACCTGTATGAACCTAGCTACTTGTATGAATCTAGCTACCTGTATGAACTAGCTACTTGTATGAACCTAGCTACCTGTATGAACTAGCTACCTGTATGAACCTAGCTACCTGTATGATCCTAGCTACCTGTATGAACTAGCTACCTGTGTGAACTAGCTATCTGTGTGAACTAGCTACCTGTGTGAACTAGCTACCTGTATGAACCTAGCTACCTGTATGAACCTAGCTACCTGTATGAACTAGCTACCTGTATAAACTAGCTACCTGTGTGAACCTAGCTACCTGTATAAACTAGCTACCTGTATGAACTAGCTACCTGTATGAACTAGCTACCTGTATGAACTAGCTACCTGTATAAACTAGCTACCTGTGTGAACCTAGCTACCTGTATAAACCTAGCTACCTGTATGAACCTAGCTACCTGTATGAACCTAGCTACCTGTATGAACCTAGCTACGTGTATGAACCTAGCTACATGTGTGAACCTAGCTACCTGTATGAACTAGCTACCTGTGTGAACCTAGCTACCTGTATGAACCTAGCTACTTGTATGAACCTAGCTACCTGTATGATCCTAGCTACCTGTATGAACCTAGCTACCTGTGTGAACCTAGCTACCTGTATGAACCTAGCTACTTGTATGAACCTAGCTACCTGTATGAACTAGCTACCTGTGTGAACCTAGCTACCTGTATGAACCTAGCTACCTGTATGAACCTAGCTTCTTGTATGAACCTAGCTACCTGTATGAACCTAGCTACCTGTATGAACTAGCTACCTGTGTGAACCTAGCTACCTGTATGAACCTAGCTACCTGTATGAACCTAGCTACCTGTATGAACTAGCTACCTGTATGAACCTAGCTACCTGTGTGAACCTAGCTACCTGTATGAACTAGCTACCTGTATGAACCTAGCTACTTGTATGAACCTAGCTACCTGTATGAACTAGCTACCTGTATGAACCTAGCTACCTGTATGATCCTAGCTACCTGTATGAACCTAGCTACCTGTATGAACTAGCTACCTGTATAAACTAGCTACCTGTGTGAACCTAGCTACCTGTATAAACTAGCTACCTGTATAAACTAGCTACCTGTGTAAACCTAGCTACCTGTATGAACTAGCTACCTGTGTGAACCTAGCTACCTGTATGAACCTAGCTACATGTGTGAACCTAGCTACCTGTATGAACTAGCTACCTGTATGAACCTAGCTACCTGTATGAACTAGCTACCTGTATAAACTAGCTACCTGTGTAAACCTAGCTACCTGTATTAACTAGCTACCTGTGTGAACCTAGCTACCTGTATGAACCTAGCTACCTGTATGAACTAGCTACCTGTATGAACCTAGCTACCTGTATGAACTAGCTACCTGTGTAAACCTAGCTACCTGTATGAACTAGCTACCTGTATGAACTAGCTACCTGTATAAACTAGCTACCTGTGTAAACCTAGCTACCTGTATTAACTAGCTACCTGTGTGAACCTAGCTACCTGTATGAACCTAGCTACCTGTATGAACTAGCTACCTGTGTAAACCTAGCTACCTGTATGAACTAGCTACCTGTATGAACCTAGCTACCTGTGTGAACCTAGCTACCTGTGTGAACCTAGCTACCTGTATGAACCTAGCTACCTGTGTGAACTAGCTACCTGTATAAACTAGCTACCTGTGTAAACCTAGCTACCTGTATTAACTAGCTACCTGTGTGAACCTAGCTACCTGTATGAACCTAGCTACCTGTATGAACTAGCTACCTGTGTAAACCTAGCTACCTGTATGAACTAGCTACCTGTATGAACCTAGCTACCTGTATGAACTAGCTACCTGTATGAACCTAGCTACTTGTATGAACCTAGCTACCTGTATGAACTAGCTACCTGTATGAACCTAGCTACCTGTATGATCCTAGCTACCTGTATGAACCTAGCTACCTGTATGAACTAGCTACCTGTATAAACTAGCTACCTGTGTGAACCTAGCTACCTGTATAAACTAGCTACCTGTATAAACTAGCTACCTGTGTAAACCTAGCTACCTGTATGAACTAGCTACCTGTGTGAACCTAGCTACCTGTATGAACCTAGCTACATGTGTGAACCTAGCTACCTGTATGAACTAGCTACCTGTATGAACCTAGCTACCTGTATGAACTAGCTACCTGTATAAACTAGCTACCTGTGTAAACCTAGCTACCTGTATGAACTAGCTACCTGTATAAACTAGCTACCTGTGTAAACCTAGCTACCTGTATTAACTAGCTACCTGTGTGAACCTAGCTACCTGTATGAACCTAGCTACCTGTATGAACTAGCTACCTGTATGAACCTAGCTACCTGTATGAACTAGCTACCTGTGTAAACCTAGCTACCTGTATGAACTAGCTACCTGTATGAACTAGCTACCTGTATAAACTAGCTACCTGTGTAAACCTAGCTACCTGTATTAACTAGCTACCTGTGTGAACCTAGCTACCTGTATGAACCTAGCTACCTGTATGAACTAGCTACCTGTGTAAACCTAGCTACCTGTATGAACTAGCTACCTGTATGAACTAGCTACCTGTGTGAACCTAGCTACCTGTATGAACTAGCTACCTGTATGATCCTAGCTACCTGTATGAACTAGCTACCTGTATGAACCTAGCTACCTGTGTGAACCTAGCTACCTGTGTGAACCTAGCTACCTGTATGAACCTAGCTACCTGTGTGAACTAGCTACCTGTATAAACTAGCTACCTGTGTAAACCTAGCTACCTGTATTAACTAGCTACCTGTGTGAACCTAGCTACCTGTATGAACCTAGCTACCTGTATGAACTAGCTACCTGTGTAAACCTAGCTACCTGTATGAACTAGCTACCTGTATGAACCTAGCTACCTGTGTGAACCTAGCTACCTGTATAAACCTAGCTACCTGTGTGAACCTAGCTACCTGTGTGAACCTAGCTACCTGTATGAACCTAGCTACCTGTATGAACTAGCTACCTGTATGAACTAGCTACCTGTATAAACTAGCTACCTGTATAAACTAGCTACCTGTGTGAACCTAGCTACCTGTGTGAACCTAGCTACCTGTATGAACTAGCTACCTGTATGAACTAGCTACCTGTATAAACTAGCTACCTGTGTAAACCTAGCTACCTGTATTAAATAGCTACCTTTGTGAACCTAGCTACCTGTATGAACCTAGCTACCGGTATGAACTAGCTACCTGTGTGAACCTAGCTACCTGTATGAACCTAGCTACCTGTATGAACTAGCTACCTGTGTAAACCTAGCTACCTGTATGAACTAGCTACCTGTGTGAACCTAGCTACCTGTATGAACCTAGCTACCTGTATGAACCTAGCTACCTGTATGAACTAGCTACCTGTATGAACCTAGCTACCTGGGTTGAACCTAGCTACCTGTATGAACTAGCTACCTGTATAAACCTAGCTACCTGTATGAACCTAGCTACCTGTATGAACTAGCTACCTGTGTAAACCTAGCTACCTGTATTAACTAGCTACCTGTGTGAACCTAGCTACCTGTATGAACCTAGCTACCTGTATGAACTAGCTACCTGTGTAAACCTAGCTACCTGTATGAACTAGCTACCTGTGTGAACCTAGCTACCTGTATGAACCTAGCTACCTGTATGAACTAGCTACCTGTATGAACTAGCTACCTGTATAAACTAGCTACCTGTATAAACTAGCTACCTGTGTAAACCTAGCTACCTGTATGAACTAGCTACCTGTGTGAACCTAGCTACCTGTATGAACCTAGCTACCTGTATGAACTAGCTACCTGTGTAAACCTAGCTACCTGTATGAACTAGCTACCTGTGTGAACCTAGCTACCTGTATGAACCTAGCTACCTGTATGAACTAGCTACCTGTATGAACTAGCTACCTGTATAAACTAGCTACCTGTATAAACTAGCTACCTGTGTAAACCTAGCTACCTGTATGAACTAGCTACCTGTGTGAACCTAGCTACCTGTATGAACCTAGCTACCTGTATGAACTAGCTACCTGTGTAAACCTAGCTACCTGTATGAACTAGCTACCTGTGTGAACCTAGCTACCTGTATGAACCTAGCTACCTGTATGAACCTAGCTACCTGTATGAACTAGCTACCTGTATGAAACTAGCTACCTTTGTGAACCTAGCTACCTGTATGAACTAGCTACCTGTATGAACCTAGCTACTTGTATGAACCTAGCTACCTGTATGAACTAGCTACCTGTATGAACCTAGCTACCTGTATGATCCTAGCTACCTGTATGAACCTAGCTACCTGTATGAACTAGCTACCTGTATGAACTAGCTACCTGTGTGAACCTAGCTACCTGTATGAACTAGCTACATGTGTGAACCTAGCTACCTGTATGAACCTAGCTACTTGTATGAACCTAGCTACCTGTATGATCCTAGCTACCTGTATGAACTAGCTACTTGTATGAACCTAGCTACCTGTATGAACCTAGCTACCTGTTTGAACTAGCTACCTGTGTGAACCTAGCTACCTGTATGAACCTAGCTACCTGTATGAACTAGCTACCTGTATGAACCTAGCTACCTGTGTGAACCTAGCTACATGTGTGAACCTAGCTACCTGTATGAACTAGCTACCTGTGTGAACCTAGCTACATGTGTGAACCTAGCTACCTGTATGAACTAGCTACCTGTATGAACTAGCTACCTGTATGAACTAGCTACCTGTGTGAACCTAGCTACCTGTATGAACCTAGCTACTTGTATGAACCTAGCTACCTGTATGAACCTAGCTACCTGTATGAACTAGCTACCTGTATGAACTAGCTACCTGTATGAACTAGCTACCTGTATGAACTAGCTACCTGTATGAACCTAGCTACCTGTATGAACTAGCTACCTGTGTGAACTAGCTACATGTGTGAACCTAGCTACCTGTATGAACTAGCTACCTGTATGAACTAGCTACCTGTATGAACCTAGCTACCTGTATGAACTAGCTACCTGTATGAACTAGCTACCTGTGTAAACCTAGCTACCTGTATGAACCTAGCTACCTGTGTGAACCTAGCTACCTGTATGAACTAGCTACCTGTGTGAACTAGCTACATGTGTGAACTAGCTACCTGTATGAACTAGCTACATGTATGAACTAGCTACCTGTATGAACTAGCTACCTGTGTGAACTAGCTACATGTGTGAACCTAGCTACCTGTATGAACTAGCTACCTGTATGAACTAGCTACCTGTATGAACTAGCTACCTGTGTGAACCTAGCTACCTGTATGAACTAGCTACCTGTATGAACTAGCTACCTGTATGAACTAGCTACCTGTATGAACTAGCTACCTGTATGAACTAGCTACCTGTGTGAACCTAGCTACCTGTATGAACTAGCTACCTGTGTGAACTAGCTACCTGTATGAACTAGCTACCTGTGTGAACCTAGCTACATGTGTGAACTAGCTACCTGTATGAACTAGCTACCTGTATGAACCTAGCTACCTGTATGAACTAGCTACCTGTGTGAACTAGCTACATGTGTGAACCTAGCTACCTGTATGAACTAGCTACCTGTATGAACTAGCTACCTGTATGAACTAGCTACCTGTGTGAACCTAGCTACCTGTATGAACTAGCTACCTGTATGATCCTAGCTACATGTGTAAACCTAGCTACCTGTATGAACTAGCTACCTGTATAAACCTAGCTACCTGTATGAACTAGCTACCTGTATGAACTAGCTACCTGTGTGAACTAGCTACCTGTGTGCACTAGCTACATGTGTGAACCTAGCTACCTGTATGAACTAGCTACCTGTATAAACCTAGCTACCTGTGTGAACTAGCTACATGTGTGAACCTAGCTACCTGTATGAACCTAGCTACTTGTATGAACCTAGCTACCTGTATGATCCTAGCTACCTGTATGAACTAGCTACCTGTATGAACTAGCTACCTGTGTGAACCTAGCTACCTGTATGAACTAGCTACATGTGTGAACCTAGCTACCTGTATGAACCTAGCTACTTGTATGAACCTAGCTACCTGTATGAACTAGCTACCTGTGTAAACCTAGCTACCTGTATGAACCTAGCTACTTGTATGAACTAGCTACCTGTATGAACCTAGCTACCTGTATGAACTAGCTACCTGTATGAACCTAGCTACCTGTATGAACCTAGCTACTTGTATGAACCTAGCTACCTGTATGAACCTAGCTACCTGTATGAACTAGCTACCTGTATGAACTAGCTACCTGTATGAACTAGCTACCTGTGTAAACCTAGCTACCTGTATGAACCTAGCTACTTGTATGAACCTAGCTACCTGTATGAACCTAGCTACCTGTATGAATCTAGCTACCTGTGTGAACTAGCTACCTGTATGAACCTAGCTACCTGTGTGAACTAGCTACCTGTATGAACCTAGCTACCTGTATGAACCTAGCTACCTGTATGAACCTAGCTACTTGTATGAACCTAGCTACCTGTATGAACTAGCTACCTGTATGAACTAGCTACCTGTGTGAACCTAGCTACATGTATGAACCTAGCTACCTGTGTGAACCTAGCTACCTGTATGAACTAGCTACATGTGTGAACCTAGCTACCTGTATGAACCTAGCTACTTGTATGAACCTAGCTACCTGTATGATCCTAGCTACCTGTATGAACTAGCTACTTGTATGAACCTAGCTACCTGTATGAACCTAGCTACCTGTTTGAACTAGCTACCTGTGTGAACCTAGCTACCTGTATGAACCTAGCTACCTGTATGAACTAGCTACCTGTATGAACCTAGCTACCTGTGTGAACCTAGCTACATGTGTGAACCTAGCTACCTGTATGAACTAGCTACCTGTGTGAACCTAGCTACATGTGTGAACCTAGCTACCTGTATGAACTAGCTACCTGTATGAACTAGCTACCTGTATGAACCTAGCTACCTGTTTGAACTAGCTACCTGTGTGAACCTAGCTACCTGTGTGAACCTAGCTACCTGTATGAACTAGCTACCTGTGTGAACCTAGCTACCTGTATGAACCTAGCTACTTGTATGAACCTAGCTACCTGTATGAACCTAGCTACCTGTATGAACTAGCTACCTGTATGAACTAGCTACCTGTATGAACTAGCTACCTGTATGAACTAGCTACCTGTATGAACCTAGCTACCTGTATGAACTAGCTACCTGTGTGAACTAGCTACATGTGTGAACCTAGCTACCTGTATGAACTAGCTACCTGTATGAACTAGCTACCTGTATGAACCTAGCTACCTGTATGAACTAGCTACCTGTATGAACTAGCTACCTGTGTAAACCTAGCTACCTGTATGAACCTAGCTACCTGTGTGAACCTAGCTACCTGTATGAACTAGCTACCTGTGTGAACTAGCTACATGTGTGAACTAGCTACCTGTATGAACTAGCTACATGTATGAACTAGCTACCTGTATGAACTAGCTACCTGTGTGAACTAGCTACATGTGTGAACCTAGCTACCTGTATGAACTAGCTACCTGTATGAACTAGCTACCTGTATGAACTAGCTACCTGTGTGAACCTAGCTACCTGTATGAACTAGCTACCTGTATGAACTAGCTACCTGTATGAACTAGCTACCTGTGTGAACCTAGCTACCTGTATGAACTAGCTACCTGTGTGAACTAGCTACCTGTATGAACTAACTACCTGTGTGAACCTAGCTACATGTGTGAACTAGCTACCTGTATGAACTAGCTACCTGTATGAACCTAGCTACCTGTATGAACTAGCTACCTGTGTGAACTAGCTACATGTGTGAACCTAGCTACCTGTATGAACTAGCTACCTGTATGAACTAGCTACCTGTATGAACTAGCTACCTGTGTGAACCTAGCTACCTGTATGAACTAGCTACCTGTATGATCCTAGCTACATGTGTAAACCTAGCTACCTGTATGAACTAGCTACCTGTATAAACCTAGCTACCTGTATGAACTAGCTACCTGTATGAACTAGCTACCTGTGTGAACTAGCTACCTGTGTGAACTAGCTACATGTGTGAACCTAGCTACCTGTATGAACTAGCTACCTGTATAAACCTAGCTACCTGTGTGAACTAGCTACATGTGTGAACCTAGCTACCTGTATGAACCTAGCTACTTGTATGAACCTAGCTACCTGTATGATCCTAGCTACCTGTATGAACTAGCTACCTGTATGAACTAGCTACCTGTGTGAACCTAGCTACCTGTATGAACTAGCTACATGTGTGAACCTAGCTACCTGTATGAACCTAGCTACTTGTATGAACCTAGCTACCTGTATGAACTAGCTACCTGTGTAAACCTAGCTACCTGTATGAACCTAGCTACTTGTATGAACTAGCTACCTGTATGAACCTAGCTACCTGTATGAACTAGCTACCTGTATGAACCTAGCTACCTGTATGAACCTAGCTACTTGTATGAACCTAGCTACCTGTATGAACCTAGCTACCTGTATGAACTAGCTACCTGTATGAACTAGCTACCTGTATGAACTAGCTACCTGTGTAAACCTAGCTACCTGTATGAACCTAGCTACTTGTATGAACTAGCTACCTGTATGAACCTAGCTACCTGTATGAACTAGCTACCTGTATGAACCTAGCTACCTGTATGAACCTATCTACTTGTATGAACCTAGCTACCTGTATGAACCTAGCTACCTGTATGAATCTAGCTACCTGTGTGAACTAGCTACCTGTATGAACCTAGCTACCTGTGTGAACTAGCTACCTGTATGAACCTAGCTACCTGTATGAACCTAGCTACCTGTATGAACCTAGCTACTTGTATGAACCTAGCTACCTGTATGAACTAGCTACCTGTATGAACTAGCTACCTGTGTGAACCTAGCTACATGTATGAACCTAGCTACCTGTATGAACTAGCTACCTGTATGAACCTAGCTACTTGTATGAACCTAGCTACCTGTATGAACTAGCTACCTGTCTGAACCTAGCTACCTGTATGAACCTAGCTACCTGTATGAACTAGCTACTTGTATGAACCTAGCTACCTGTATGAACCTAGCTACCTGTATGAACCTAGCTACCTGTATGAACCTAGCTACCTGTATGAACCTAGCTACTTGTATGAACCTAGCTACCTGTATGAACTAGCTACCTGTATGAATCTAGCTACCTGTATGAACCTAGCTACCTGTATGAACCTAGCTACTTGTATGAACCTAGCTACCTGTATGAACCTAGCTACCTGTATGAATCTAGCTACCTGTGTGAACTAGCTACCTGTATGAACCTAGCTACCTGTGTGAACTAGCTACCTGTATGAACCTAGCTACCTGTATGAACCTAGCTACCTGTGTGAACCTAGCTACCTGTCTGAACCTAGCTACCTGTGTGAACTAGCTACCTGTATGAACCTAGCTACCTGTATGAACTAGCTACCTGTGTGAACCTAGCTACTTGTGTGAACCTAGCTACCTGTATGAACCTAGCTACCTGTATGAACTAGCTACCTGTGTGAACCTAGCTACCTGTGTGAACCTAGCTACCTGTATGAACCTAGCTACCTGTATGAACCTAGCTACCTGTATGAACTAGCTACCTGTATGAACTAGCTACCTGTGTGAACCTAGCTACTTGTGTGAACCTAGCTACCTGTATGAACCTAGCTACCTGTATGAACCTAGCTACCTGTATGAACTAGCTACCTGTATGAACTAGCTACCTGTGTGAACCTAGCTACCTGTATGAACCTAGCTACCTGTATGAACTAGCTACCTGTGTGAACCTAACTACATGTGTGAACCTAGCTACCTGTGTGAACTAGCTACCTGTATGAACCTAGCTACCTGTATGAACCTAGCTACCTGTATGAACCTAGCTACCTGTGTAAACCTAGCTACCTGTATAAACCTAGCTACCTGTATGAACTAGCTACCTGTATGAACTAGCTACCTGTGTGAACCTAGCTACCTGTATGAACCTAGCTACCTGTATGAACTAGCTACCTGTGTGAACCTAACTACATGTGTGAACCTAGCTACCTGTGTGAACTAGCTACCTGTATGAACCTAGCTACCTGTATGAACCTAGCTACCTGTGTGAACCTAGCTACATGTATGAACTAGCTACCTGTATGAACTAGCTACCTGTGTGAACCTAGCTACTTGTGTGAACCTAGCTACCTGTATGAACCTAGCTACCTGTATGAACCTAGCTACCTGTATGAACTAGCTACCTGTATGAACTAGCTACCTGTGTGAACCTAGCTACCTGTATGAACCTAGCAACTTGTATGAACCTAGCTACCTGTATGAACCTAGCTACCTGTATAAACTTAGCTACCTGTGTGAACCTAGCTACCTGTGTTAACCTAGCTACCTGTATGAACCTAGCTACCTGTATGAACCTAGCTACCTGTATGAACTAGCTACCTGTATGAACTAGCTACCTGTATTAACCTAGCTACCTGTGTTAACCTAGCTACCTGTATGAACTAGCTACCTGTATGAACTAGCTACTTGTATGAACCTATCTACCTGTGTGAACCTAGCTACCTGTGTGAACCTAGCTACCTGTATGAACTAGCTACCTGTATGAACTAGCTACCTGTATGAACCTAGCTACCTGTATGAACTAGCTACCTGTGTGAACCTAGCTACCTGTATTAACTAGCTACCTGTGTGAACCTAGCTACCTGTATGAACTAGCTACCTGTATGAACTAGCTACCTGTGTGAACCTAGCTACATGTGTGAACCTAGCTACCTGTATGAACCTAGCTACCTGTATGAACCTAGCTACCTGTATGCAGGTGCGTGTTCAGGGGTTATTAAAATAATTAATGTTCATAGATACACCTATAGCTATAACCTATACAGTTTTAAAAGGTGAGAGTGAGGGATCATATCGGCTACAGCCTCGTAAATAGAGGTTATCATGAGAGTGTGTTTTGGGATGGTCAACATCCTGCATTAGGAATAAACATTGTATTTTGCGAGCTTTGGCGAGCTAAATACATTGTGTTTATTCCTAATGCAGGATATTTACCATCCCAAAACCCACGAGCATGATAACTTCTTTATCATACAATGTCATTCTTCATTCATGTTGTGCAAAACAGCATGACAACATTAATTTCAAAGTTGAACTTTACTGTAAATACACGTATTGATATATGCAAATGAACTGCGTGCTATTCTCACAGTAAAATGACACAAAATAACGCCTCCTAAATTATGCTTTCAGTGAAAGTAATTGTTATTTTTGGAATGATCTTTATTTCAATGTTTTAATACCTTTAAAAAAACGTGTTTCAAAAGAAAAATAATTAAGGTGAGGACAGCGAATTCGAACTCGCGTCCTTTCGTGTAACCATGAGTGTAGGGGAGTCCATCTTGAAGGGGCGAGAGTTACTTCCCTTCCGCCCGGTTGCAAATGGCGACGCACACATCACACGGAGAGCTAAACTGAATGTTGGCAGCGAATTCTAAAATCTCCTTTACAAAGGTCACATTATAGAACAGTGAAGATTGACGTTCGATAAATGCATATGTAACTCAAACTGCCTTTGTTACCTGTGAGTATTTGTAAAGTGTTTATTGTGTAGTTTTCGACTCGCGATGAACATGTTTTGGCACTGCTTGATCATAATAATTGTTTCCGTAATATGCATTGCACAGTGTTTGTTTTGTCATTTCTCAAATTAATGTAGATCTATATGAAATGAAGACTGAAGTATGTCTATTTACATGAAGCTATTGCGCTATTACAACTGTTACGGTTACAGGCGTTCGAAATGTTAATGCTTGTGACGACATTTTCAAAAGAAGTTCCGTCACTTGACCTCTGTAATTTGCATCTTTATCCGTATATGACCCCAACGGATACCGAAAATATCCGTTGCCTTTATCCTGCCGAGAACACCATCCATTGTATGATAATTTCTTTTACATTTCCCATTGTTTGTAACAAATTGAACAGTAAACATGTAAACTTTATTTTTATATAATTTCTTTTTTTAAAGAATAACAACCCATTTTTACAGTTGTACATGGGCTCCAACAGGGAGTATGATGGTCAAGTCAATACACAGATTTACAAACGTAACAATAGAGGTAATATTCGTGTAAACATGACAAGGAATATTTAAATATATCAATCGTTGAACAAACATGACATGTCGACCAGAATTTGTAGAAGTTGTCAATGAATTTATCTTTGCTGCATATTTGGTTAAATAATACTGAGTAAACTTGTGTTGCATGAACTGATAAGTTGACATACTTCTGAATGTTTTTCGATTAAAGATAATAGTTTGGAAAAGGATTAGGATCACATTAATTGAATCGTTATTTTATGAGGAAATCCAAGAAGAGTCTGCTGAGTCACTCTGCTCTCTTGTGAAATTTAAACTTAAATCCAGTTATTTATTTAGCCAATCTTGGAGTTTCTGCCAAAAATGTATAACCATGCTACATTGATAAAATAGATGAACCGTTGTTTCTATAGATAAGGAGCAATAGCTACATTGGTTATGATCGATATATTTCATTCTGTAAAGTCTATTGTTTGTCGGTAGAATATGATGTAACAGTTTGTATTGGAACCACTGGAGATTTGGTATTTCGTGCAGTGACAGGGAATATGGTTGTAGAGGTATTGAAGGTAGTGTTATCCCAAATATAACCATGTTATGGTTGTAGAGGTTCTAAGAACCTGTGTCAGTGCTAGTGTTCTTTCCTAACACTATATTCCATTTACTACAATGTTGATTTGTTTGTGTTTCCTAACACTATATTCCATTTACTACAATGTTGATTTGTTTGTGTTTCCTAACACTATATTCCATTTACTACAATGTTGATTTGTTTGTGTTTCCTAACACTATATTCCATTTACTACAATGTTGATTTGTTTGTGTTTCCTAACACTATATTCCATTTACTACAATGTTGATTTGTTTGTGTTTCCTAACACTATATTCCATTTACTACAATGTTGATTTGTTTGTGTTTCCTAACACTATATTCCATTTAATACAATGTGTATTTGTCTGTGTCTCCAATAAAGCCCTAAAACACTGTTTGCTACCAATATTTTGTCCTGTCAAATGGTTGGATTTGGTTTGGTTTGTTGTTGATGTTTTCAAACTGTATTTTTTTGTTTTTAAAAAGTGTTTTAATTTCAATAATGACTTCAAAGTATTCCTTATATGTCATATTGCTGTTTCAAACCTTTCCTTGGATAGAAACTTGCCAGTTTCATCGGGAAGATCGTTTATGAATACTACACCCTTTGCCTGCAAATTTACATAAATAATAGGTTTCTTATCTATCATAATGTATTGATTATACCAAATCATTTGGGAAGTACTGTTAAGTTTGGAGTTTATGTCTTCCTGTATAGCAGTAATTCCCACCATGAATTCAGTAGATCACGACAGAATGCATTGCGTATCAATGGAGTAATAACACTTCTTAGATTTGGACAGTTATTTTTAAAACTATTTGCATATCCAAATCTTGGTAAATTAAGTGCAAACAGGTTTTTGGAATAGTTCAAATAGAAACGTCTTATTTGACGCCGATTTGCCGTATATCGAACCGCGTGATATCGAACATCCCATGTCAAGAATAACCGTTAGTAATGATGATGTACGGGATATTATTATGAGTCTAGATACATCCAAAGCGACGGGACCAGATGGCATTGGTAACAATGTTCTGAAACTATCTTCAACTTCCCTAACTCCACTGTTAGCAGAGTTATTTAACATTTCACTTCATAATAAAACTTTCCCATCATCTTAGAAACTAGCATCTGTAATTCCATTATATAAGAAAGGAGATGAACATGACTGCTCAAATTATAGACCAGTTGCACTAACTAGCTGTGTTGCTAAAGTTTTTGAAAAATGCGTCTTTAAATATGTATTTAATTTCTTTAGAGATAACAATATTCTATCCAATTTACAATCTGGATTTATGCCTGGCGATTCAACGGTAAATCAATTAACATATCTTTATAATTTTATCGCAAGTGCAGTAGACAAAGGAAAAGAAATCAGAGCAGTTTTCTGTGACATAAGTAAAGCGTTTGATAAAGTTTGGCACAAGGGTATAATACATAAACTTCATGCATGCGGTATACAGGGTGAACTTTTGGAATGGTTTCAAAGCTACTTGGACAGCAGACAGCAAAAAGTTGTAATAAATGGGTATAGTTCAGAATATAAATATGTAGAAGCTGGTGTACCACAGGGCTCCGTCTTAGGACCTCTTCTTTTTCTTATATATATAAATGATATCGTAGATGGGATAGATAGCAACATTCGCCTTTTTGCCGATGATACATCGATCTATGTTATAATAGATGATCATGTTACTGCAGCTGCAATGTTAAATAATGATTTAGCTAAAATTTCAGATTGGGCAAAAAAGTGGCAAGTTAATTTCAACCCTAGCAAGACTGAAAGTATAACATTCACACGCAAAAAGCAAAATGTTGTTAAAGCCAATTTAACCATGAACAGCGAAACTTTTAAAGAAGTTGATAGTCACAAACATCTAGGTATAACACTTCAAAGCGATTGTTCATGGAAAGCACATATTGACGAAATGTTAAAGAAAATTAGTCCAATGATCAATTGTCTGAGAAGTTTGAAATACCGTTTATCTCGAAAAACGTTAGACACATTGTATAAGTCATTTATTTTACCTCTATTTGATTACTGCTGTCATATATGGGATAATTGCACAATTGAACAGACCATCTTATTAGAAAATTTACAGTTAGACGCATTACGTACGATTTGCGGCGCGGTACGCGGCACTAGCCATGACAAAATATATAAAGAAACAAAGTACAGTAGTCTTAAGGATAGAAGACAACGGTTTAAACTCATTACCTTTTACAAAATGTATCATAATCTGGCTCCAGACTACTTGAGCAATCTCATACCAGGAAGAGTATCAGAACAAAGTAATTACAACCTTAGAAATAGGTCTTCCATTCAAACTATTAATTGTAGAACACAGCGATATTTGCAATCATTCCTACCAAGTACCATTAACCTCTGGAATTCTTTACCAGACGAAATTATCAACGCCCCATCCATAAGTCATTTCAAAACAATGATAATTTCAAAAGAAACCCCGAATTACTTAAACTCAAATGCAGGTACCAGATTCTGTCAAATCATACATTGCCGCCTCAAGCTTGATTGTAGTGATCTAAATGCACACAAATATAATCGACATATATCCGAAACATCCAGGTGTTCATGTGGTCACCCTTATGAAGATGTAATTCATTATCTGTTTATCTGCCGGAACTATCAAAATCTAAGAACAAGTATGTATTTTTACAATCAAGGATTCGACCTAACGACAATTTTATACGGTAACCGTAACTTTAGTAATTTGACAAACATTAACATTCTCAAATCCTTACACCAGTTTATCAACCAAAGTAACCGATTTTCGTGATATCTCAATACTCTGAACTACGTGTATTTTGAAACTAATCTGTTTTATCTATAGCAGCAGGCAACCGTATCACTAGGCATGACCAACATCAATTGATTTGTATTACGTACTCGTTAGTTTATGACTTTCAAAGATTTTGTTTTGTCTAGCTTTGAATAAGTATTTGTATCATATTTTCTACCTTGTTTTGTGTGTGACCAGTTTTATAATCTATGTACTGGAGCGGCGTTCAAATAAGCCTAAAGGCTTGTTCGCCAATCCAGATTTCTTCTTCGGAAATAAAAATATGTTTAAACCAAACGTCTTATAACATATAGCTGTTGAGCCTGTATCACCCCCTTTATCTTTGGTGCATAACCGTGAATATAAGTTGGTCACTTTTAACTTTATATAAAAACCCAGAAAGAAACCATAAGTATTACAAATGTTTATGGTCCAAATTTAGATTCACCCGAGTTTTACCATGACATTAAACATAAAATACTGGATCTTGAAACTGAAACAAACATCATATGCGGTGACTTTAATCTAGTTCAAGATCAATCTAAAGACACTTTCAACTACTTACATATAAATAACCCAAAATCAAAGGAAGCTGTACTTGATATGATAGAAGAACTAGATGTAAAACGATACACATGGAGAAAACCAAAACCCTTAAAGCAAGCACGTTTGGATTTCTTTCTCGTAAGTATAAATATAGAAAAATCTATCACTAGTTCGAAAATAGAACCTAGCTATAGATCAGACCATTCAGTGATATCTTTACATATTGAATTCACATCACTCGAAAAAGGAAAGGGGTTCTGGAAATTAACAACAGTTTACTTCATGAAGAAGACAAATATTTATGGATGATCAACTAATCCAATCTACTCACTCTGGCTTCCACCTCCATCACTAATTGGTACCCTCACCCTGCCTTTGTCCTCTCATCCGCCCCCTGGTTAATTAACTTACTACTCTCTGGTTTCCTTGTTATCACAACTTCACTTATTCAACCATTTATGTCATTGTTACCTCATCTTGTTGTACTTGTTATCTCTTTATCATACCAACATGTATCCTGTATATAACCTGCTGTTTCACCATCTCTTTCATATGCTTGATAACGGTATAAGGATCTATACCGAAACGTCGCTATTGTTAATAAAGAAGTTGATCATCCATAAATATGTGTCTTCTTCATCACACCAACTTCTAGAATGCCTCTCAAACAGTTTAGTTTACTTCATGATCCGGAATATGTGCGAGAAACTAAAGCTATCATCAAGGAGACTGTTGAGCAGTACCATTCACGAGATACAGACGGACATAAAGTGTTAAAGATAAATGAACAATTGTTTTTCGAAGTGTTATTGTGCAACATTCGAGGCAACACAATAAAATATTAATCTCGGAAGAAGAAAGAAAGGTTAAAATTAGAAGGTGAATACAACGAAACACTTAAAAACCTAGAAGTAAAATTAGATTATTCTGAAAGTGAGACCAAAACTAAATTGCTAGAAGAAATAAATGTCATAAAAGATCACCAACTTGAATTGAATAATTATAAGACAGAAGGCATTATAATGAGGTCAAAAGCAAAATGGCATGAAAAAGGAGAAAAACCAACCAAATTGTTTCTGTCCCTCGAAAAGCAAAATTTCCTAAACAAAGCTATAACTAATTAGAAACAGATGATGGATATATAGGTGAAACAAAGGATATCATCAATCATGCAAAGAAATATTTTCAAACTTTATATTCCAGTAAAAAAGTCGAAGACGTCGACCTAGAAGAGTTATCCAGAGATAATTAAATTCCTAGATTATCGTGCAGTGAAGCACACTCTCTTGAGGGAGAATTACTGACGTGTGACTTGAAATTGGTATGTTCGAAATTGTTCATCTATTATTTTTTTTCTAAAATAGTACAGCTTAGCAATTTATAAATGGGCGTAAAGTAGTTCCGTCAACCAATCAAAAAGAAAGTTGTATTTAGTAAAAAGTATTATTCCAATGACCATTATTAAAACTGTAATACCCGGCATATCTTTGCCCATATGGGTAGGAAAGATATTTCTGTCAGAAAACTGTCCTCTGTCAGTGTACAAATATTTGTTTCCATCAGGTGGTGTGAACGTACCAATGGCATTCTTACATAATTTAGTATCATATTTGGTTATATAAAAGCATTGTGATGTCATATGTTTGATGATTAGATGGTATTGTATAACATCTACTGCCAAAGCTCCTGGGAGATATCCCTTGATCCAACACAAGCACTATCTTACCCGGAACACAGTGCTTTATTTTGTTGACACCTAATCAACTATCTACCACCTTTGGTGCCCATTACATAGGGAACAGTGACTATGTTTATTTTATTTTTAAGCGTAGTGTCTAGTTAATGTTTGATTTTATCACATTTCGCGTTTCCAAAGACGATTATAGTTTGAATAACTGTTTTAATTCTTTCATAGACGTCTGCTTTGTTGGTGTTTTCGTGTGAATGTCAATGTACGTAACTTGAATTGACATTACCAACATTAAACCTTTTTTTTCATTTCCCTTAATTTATTCCTGTATGTTAATTCTGCTTTATGAATCGTTGCATACCAGGTTAACGTGTTGTTGTTTTTTATACCAAAAGTATGTTGAATATTTATATAAGCAGTTGGATAAACATGCATTATATGGAATGAGTGTTGTTCGCTTAGAACTGACTTTTTAAAACTTTGAATTTGAAATTGAAAGAAGAGTTTTGTCTTTCCATGATAAATTTACTTGTAGCCTGGTTAGATCCGTTTATAAAGTTATTCCTATTAGTCATCTCCTGACATCAACATAACAACAGGAAGAATCTATATAGCTAGTCACTAAGTGAACGATCATAGAATATGCGTGACTGTACATGTACGTACCATACTCCGATATGGCCCCATCAGCGTACCGTTAACAACAGTTTGTGAGATTATATTCATTTTGAATTTCTGACATAAAAATCGTGACATCTTCTTGTTCAATACAAACGAACCAAATGGACACATACAATGTTCTATATATTTAATAACATATCTTCAATGATAACTTTCACATGTTAATGAAATAACACATTTTAGGGAATCAAACTGCCATGGCGTATAGTGTGGTTACGACCTGTTAACAATTAAAACAAAAACGAAAGCAAATTCATTTCTTACTGTGAAAAGTTATCCTATGCGGCTCATCCGCTCATGTCAACATATAATGTCAAAACGAAAATCCTTTTTTGATTGGCCCTTTTGTAAAACTCAGTACTTCTAATCCATTCAGAACGTATTAATCAGTTACATTCAATTCGATACCTAAAAAGTACGTTCACCATCGAGTCTACTGTTCTTGTCCCCGGTAAGTGACACCACCTGACCATGGCAGAACCATCCCATATCGTTATGGCTATGTAAGTGCGTGGTCTTACCTGGCAGGCAGTGGTTGGACAGAAATGAAGAATAAAATGTCAGTTATCTCAACTTTATTCTCCATCGTCATTCCCTGCACGGGCTCTCATAACAAGTATGGTTGTAACATGGTTGTAACATGGTTATAACATGGTTGTAACATGGTTGTAACATTGTTATAACATGGTTATTACATGGTTGTAACATGTAACATGGTTATAACATGGTTATAACATGGTTGTAACATGGTTATAACATGGTTTTAACATGGTTATAACATGGTAGTGACATGGTTATAACATGGTTGTAACATGGTTTTAACATGGTTATAACATGGTTATAACATGGTTGTAACATGGTTGTAACGGGTCAGCTAATAAATGGGAATAGTTCTTATGTCCACCTTTTCCTCGAGGGCGAAGCATTCCCAATTCTCCATAAACCATAAAATCTGGAGTAGAATGATAAAACATCACTATTCAGTGCGTTATGACAGTGACTACACGTAGCATATATGTACTATTTTGTTCGTTCCTGCACATTTTGTCCAATTTGTACGTGTTTGTTGTATTTTTCTTCACCTGCTTCTGAAAACATAGGTATATTGTTGTTCATATACACACTTACAAGAGCCCGTGACTCATTCACATTTCAGTAAATTCTTTATAAAGCTGACTTTCTACAATTTATTGACGGTTACGTAAATTAATGAAATGATACATATGAATGGGTTTAACGGGTTGTACATGATGCGAATGTTCTATTCAACTTTCTTTAGACATAGAATATTACCAATATTGCACAACTGTTTAACATCTTGTCAAATAATAACCGGATTAGTTAAAAAAACAGATGGGTTTTTTCAGTATATATTCCCAAATACTACTTTAAATCTTATACATCAAAATCAGGTATGTCAAAATATGTATCATAGCAAATATGCAAAAGATGTTTTCAATGCATGGACATTGCAAATAAAAAAAACATTGTCAATGATATCCCAACCGAGCACCTGGACCAATCACAATATTTTGACAGACAGAAAACCGGGTTTCTTGAAACGCTATGTGAGAGCAAATATAAAATTAACAAATGATTTCTTAAAAACAGTTTGTTGATTTTCAAAAACAAATAACTTAAAAAACGAACTTCTTGAAATGAATAGGGTTGACACACTTTATATGGAAATATTTCTAAACCAAATTACTGACTGTTGAAAGTTAATCTAAGTATTAAAACACAATGTTGGAATGTTAAAATACAATGAATGATTTTATCCCTCTCAACAGAAAATTAGTACTTTTGAAACTAATTCATTTCAAGAAATATAATTCATGAGGACATTTTAAGAAAAGTATGACTTAATTTGTGACGGACTAAGTTTTTACAGAATAGGTTTTGTTCGTGTTGCATATTAAACTTTAGGTTTTAGATGTTAAAAACAACAATGGTGTAACATACAGGGCTGCCTACTTGTACGCATTTGGCGTATTTTGTACGCACATACCTTCTAAAATACGATAATACGCCACATGCACTAAATTGTACGCTTCAAAATGTTTTACAATAAATAGTTTTTATTATCGGCAAAAATGCGTGTCTCGCTTGAAAACGAAACCAAAATAGAGTGACCTCCCTTTATCCTTATAGCCGAAAGATAATTTATTCAATTACGTGTATTTCATTGGATGAAAAGAATAGGTCAAATACTTCGGGTCGTATCGTAACTTAACGAAGTAATTTCATTGGCTGATGGTAATTCGTTTTGTTCGGGAAAGGCCCTCGCATGTTTCCGTGAGAGTTGTTTATAAAATGGCGGCAAAGCGAAAGTTAGACGAGGCTGTCAGTAAAGTTGATGATCGAGAAAAAGTTGCGAAATTCGTCTACAGTCAAAGGTATTTGGAAAAATACAGTACCATTCCAGGTATCGAGCATTCAAGTCTTGGATCGGGGCATGCATATTGCAAATATTGCAAAACTGATTTTTCAATCACTCACTCGGGAAAATACGACATAACACGTCATATGCGATCAAAAGCTCATATTTCAAAACAAAGCCTGAACAAACAGACTGCATCTATTACAAGTTTCATGCCCCAGAAGATCATGAAAGATGATGATAAGGCCGTCATGAATGCAGAGACGATCATGACTGAATTTTTTGTCAAAATGAACCTGCCAATATCGGCATCCGATATGTTTACACGTATAGCGAAAAGGGCATTTCCTGATTCAAAAATCGCAAGCAGATATGAATGTTCAAGAAGCAAGACGACAGCTATCGTTAAAGAATTGTCAAGCATGAAAAAGGATACCATTTACGAGAAAATGAAAACTGGACCGTATTGTATTGCCACTGATGGAAGTAACGACCAACGAGAAAAGCAATTCCCTATAGTTGTGACTACAGTCGGATATGACGGAGTGAATGCAGAACTGCTTGGTGTTCCTGTGCTGAAGAAGGCTGCTACAGGTAAGAATGAAATCAAACACTATCAATATATGCGTGATTAATATTATATATCAAAACACACGGTCAAGTTCTGTGAACAGATTTGATTCAAAACAGCTTTTATTTCTTTTCAAACATTAATAATTATTACAATTACAAGTCTGTCAAACGACTTAAAAAAATATTATTAACCTCGTTAAAGCTTGCTTGATGATTATTTCATATTTGTTTACTTAAAAAATACTAGTATGACACACTATAAATGACTTTTTGCATGAAGTAATGTCTATTTATGAGTTGATGAAAAATGACAAAAAAGGGACCAAAAACCCACATTTAATAATTTAAATTAACTTTTACCACTTTGGGGACTCAATTCATTATTTTAAAAAAAATCATTGTTTTTTTAATGTTATTATTTATTTTCAATTATATTTTCTTATAATTTTTGTTTTGTTGTTTATCTATCCAATGTTCATTATTCTTTTCAGTTGCTTGTTTTGCTGTTCTGTTCTGCATGTGATGTGAGCCGTCGTTGAGAGGATATGTATCATATTCCTTACAGTTTTACATAATTTATAAAGTAATTAATTGTTACAATTTTACATTTTACTTTAGCTGTGGTTGCCTTTATCACATTAATATGGCTTTTGAACTGTTGGTTCAAAACAAGTTTCCTTTGATGATTAAGTTTATTAATAATTTTTTCTTGTAATTATTTACATAAATGAACTAGAATTTTATTTTTTATTAATCATATTCATCAGTGTTTGCATGACATTACTAACCTTTATTAAATTTAATGCAATTGTAAATGCCCAATATTCTGGTTTCTTTCAACATCGATCATGTATTTTCTTTCAATCTGTTTGTAGGTCAAAACATCTTCGACCTTTTGGACCAAGAGATGACGAGGAATGGGATACCATGGGACAACTG
Source organism: Gibbula magus (assembly GCA_936450465.1). Taxonomy (NCBI): domain Eukaryota; kingdom Metazoa; phylum Mollusca; class Gastropoda; order Trochida; family Trochidae; genus Gibbula; species Gibbula magus. Next base: position 1,186,320 of record OW388297.1, read on the forward strand.
CTTGGCCCTTTCTAGCGACAATGCTAGTGTAATGACAGGGAGAAAAAAAGGTGTTTTTGCCTTCATGCTACAGAAGCAACCAAGTTTGTATCTCTCTGGATGCCCATGTCATCTGTTACATCACGCAGCTGAAAAGGCTGCAGCTTGCCTTCCATTCAGGATCGAAGAGGTTTTAGTCGACACTTACTACTATTTGGATAAATCCAGCAAAAGACAAGCTGAACTTGAAGAATACCAAAACCTGTATGACGTTGGACATCACAAGATTTTAAAGCATGTGTCAACAAGATGGCTGAGCGTCGGCACTTGTTTGCCTAGAATCCTGGAAAACTGGGATGCACTAAAGGTTTTCTTCGTGAAACAGAAAGAGTCACTAGGGCCTGTGAAGCATTCCAAAACTGATCCCAAGGCCACAGGTACAGAGGCATCCAAAGCTGAATCTTCTAAGACAACATACAAGCAATCAAAGGTTTGCTTCTTGGAGTCATTCTTTCGTTCGCCCACAAACAAACTGTATTGCCTCTTCCTCCAACATGCTCTTATGCCCATACACAAAGTGAACATCACCTTACAAGCGGACAAGCCACAGATTCACACCCTCAGACGTACCCTACACAAGCTGATGAGAGAACTGCTCATCAGGTTTGTAAAACCTGGTGCTCTCAGCGGAAAGTCGGTGACTGAAGTTCAATTTGAAAGAGAAGCCAACCAGAAACGAGGCCAAGATGTGATCATCGGAGAAGCGGCCAGACGATTCATTGAACAAAAAGAGGAAAACCATCTTAGAACCTCAAGACTGGAGGAGTTCTTTGAAAACATCCACCACTATTATGTTGCTGCATGCAAGTACATCAAGGAAAAACTTCCCTTGAATGAGGAACTCTTGGACCATGCAGAAATTGCCGACACTGACTTGCTGATGCACCACACAACCAATGACCTGAACTACTTCCTGGATAGATATCCAGTTCTTCTACCAGAAGGTATGTATGTCATCTTTTTATTAACAACACTATATTTTTAGTGGTTCTCAACTTATGTACTGTACATGTTTCATTTATTTGTTTTCTTTGACATCTGATCTAAATGAATTTAAAACAATGGAAAACATTTTAGTGGTCATGTACTGTACTTTGACAACTACAGTAAATAAAGCAATGTAAAACATTGAAATAATAATTACAAATAGAGAATAACTGTTCATTGTATCAATTAAATTGTGTAACTGAAACATCTAAACACATTTTGTACAAATGTAAACTTCCTGTAATTATGAAGGCATTGGCTTTTATTTATTTGAAACTAGATTGCATCATATCTTGTTTCAGGCTCCAGCAATGATGATTTGGTCCATCAGCTAGCAGACCTTCAGTCAACTGATCTTCAGAGTTTGAAGAAAGACAGATGTGATCACACCTGGCAAGCTATTGGGCAGCTGAAGGATGCTCAAGGTGAATTCATGTACAGGCAGCTCTCCCAGGTAATGCTTGGCATTCTGACCATATCACACAGCAATGCTCAGTGTGAGAGAATTTTCTCTTGTGTCCGCAAAAACAAAACTGATCAAAGAGCTTCTCTGAGCAGTGAGACACTTGATGCCATCATGGTTGTGAAGGGAAAACCAGGAGATCCAGTCAGAGTGTACACTGATGATGAACTAAAAAAGTTAAAGAGCTGCTATTACAGGTCTCTGAAACAGTATTGACTCTAGCTATGTACTGCAGATGATATGTGGTCACTTGTGATAAGATGTTCATTCCAAAGTTTAATGTTTTTGACTTCTTGAAGTACATGTACTTAACCCTGAATAATGAAATTTTCATTGTCTTGACTTTGTCATGTATTGACCACTTAGATTATTTACAAGGTTTAACTCGATACTGCAATGCTGCATATGTGAGATGAGATGTGTATTCCAAAGTTTAAATCGTTGTTGTATTTGCCTTCTTGAGTCATTGTCTTGGCTTTGTTATATGGACCAATGTGATTGTTTACAAGTTTATCTCATTAATTTCATGTACAGCAGATGTTAATGTGAGGATATGTGCATTCCCAAGCAAATTTCCTATATTTGACTTTTTGAAATATCAGTAATAAACTTTTCATTGTCTTGACTTTGTTAGTTTGTTAGTTTTAAAGTATTATTTGGTGTGCAAAGAAGTACATTGTCATTTAAGACCTGTTAAGTCATTTAGTTACAATCTATCCTATGGCTCTTCATGTCTCCGCATCTCCAATTGTTTGAGTGATTGTCAGGGATGAGAATTTTCAGCTGATAGGGTGATTTTGACTCGTCTGGGTCACGTTTGTGAATTGTCCAAATCTGTTGAAAACTTTTTGGAGGGGTAACTATAATCTGTTATTTACAGCAAAAAAATTAAAGATCATGATAAAGAAAATTTCATTAAAAATGATCTCACTTGTTCATTAAATGAGAACTTTAAGAAATATTTTTCATGAAACTGAACTTTTTACAAAATAATTGTGAATGTATTTTTGCTTGGATAACCCCTCAGATGTCACCATTTCACTGGAAAAAATCAAAATTTTCTTGGGGGAGGCCCCCCAAACCCCCACCAATGGGAGGGCGCACCCTCCCATACCCTCCCCCCGACAACTATACGTTGTCGGGCGGCTCCGCGCTGCGCGCGAACCCGGTGCTGGGATTGTACACATTAATTTAATAAAATACCCCAAATCTTTTTCTTTTCTACACAAAGCTTTAATTAGGTGTAGGCAGCTCTGAACATAGTTGTCTTTACTACATTAAACATCCAAGGAACTATGCAATCAGTGACAAGAAGGCTACAACCATACGATTTTGGATTTTGGGAATATGTTGGGTGCAATCTGTTAATTACAGGCTTTTATAATATACTTGCTAATAAATACGAAGATTTTGCATGTATGATAGACCCTCTTCCAAACACCCTGTATCAGCCCGGCGGGCAGAAAACCTGTATCAACCCGTCGCCAAGGGCGAAACCTGTATCAACCCGTCGCCAAGGGCGAAACCTGTATCAACCCGTCGCCAAGGGCGAAACCTATATCAGCCCGTCGCCAAGGGCGAAACCTGTATCAGCCCGTCGCCAAGGGCGAAACCTGTATCAGCCCGTCGCCAAGGGCAAAACCTGTATCAGCCCTTGAACCACGAACCCTAGGTAACGTACAAGACAAAATAGATGGAAGTCACGAGGAATTTAGAGTTGTCTCCCTTTGCATTGCAAAAGTTCAACAAGGCGGACAACGCTGAAAAAAGCTGCAGTTATTCTCAGACCGTATTTGTGAGTTTCACACTATCATTGAATCGGTAATTGCTGTAGAAATGAGGTAAACTTTGAAGCAATCAAAATGCATACAGAGAAAATGCGAAACCCAAATACAGTAAGAAAAAACCACAGGCTGGGGAGGAAATATAGATATAGGTAGATATAGGTAATACACTATATATATAACAAGGCTTATCAACCGGAATTTTGAACTCCGATATAAATGTTGTTTAAACGTTACCATTAAATGACATCGGTAAGTATCGCCTGACACGTGTTCCCTAATGCATTATCTATCGTCAACATCAGTCTTACCTCTATGTCACCTCCTCAATTAGAGCTACATCGCTTTAATTACGCTAGGCAATAATTACGGCGTTTCGATAAGACGGCAGTGACGTATCTAGGTCAACAGTTTCGCACGGAAGGCGACCTCTCCTCTCGTTGGTCCATTTCACGGCCACAACAAACGCACGTGTTACACGGAGGATCTTCGACAGTTTGAAATGCCCTCCGTGTAACACGTGCGTTTGTTGTGGCCGTGAAATGGACCGTTAACATTTATCAGAGTTCGTCAAACCGTAACTTTGAATGGGTATATTCCTTTCCAATGTTTGGGGCTTTGAGGGTTTGTAAGGCTCTAACTAGTGACTTATGGGAAAGTCAGTTACTAAGATTGTCTTCTCGGTACTTGAAAGAATGACATTACTCACATTTCAGCAACCAATCTTCACTTCGTTTTCCTGTCAAACTTAACTTCTTTTTGGACCCCAAACATCGGCATTTCATAAATACAAATATCCTGAAGTAGTGAAATAGTATTTGATTGAAATTTCTTTCGTTCTGCTGCTAGACAAGAACTCTATCATATGATAAAATTAAGTTTTTCTAACACATCTCAAGTTTCATTGGCGAAAACTTATACTGGTGCAAACCTTTTTTATTTTATATATTTATACATGTAACTGCTTGGTGCAAATTATGGTTATTCCGTAAAGCGACCCTTATACATGTAACTGCTTGGTGCAAATTATGGTTATTCCGTAAAGCGACCCTTATACATGTAACTGCTTGGTGCAAATTATGTTTATTCCGTAAAGCGACCCTTATACATGTAACTGCTTGGTGCAAATTATGTTTATTCCGTAAAGCGACCCTTATACATGTAACTGCTTGGTGCAAATTATGGTTATTCCGTAAAGCGACCCTTATACATGTAACTGCTTGGTGCAAATTATGTTTATTCCGTAAAGCGACCCTTATACATGTAACTGCTTGGTGCAAATTATGTTTATTCCGTAAAGCGACCCTTATACATGTAACTGCTTGGTGCAAATTATGTTTATTCCGTAAAGCGACCCTTATACATGTAACTGCTTGGTGCAAATTATGTTTATTCCGTAAAGCGACCCTTATACATGTAACTGCTTGGTGCAAATTATGTTTATTCCGTAAAGCGACCCTTATACATGTAACTGCTTGGTGCAAATTATGTTTATTCCGTAAAGCGACCCTTATACATGTAACTGCTTGGTGCAAATTATGTTTATTCCGTAAAGCGACCCTTATACATGTAACTGCTTGGTGCAAATTATGTTTATTCCGTAAAGCGACCCTTATACATGTAACTGCTTGGTGCAAATTATGTTTATTCCGTAAAGCGACCCTTATACATGTTATAATAAGTTTGTTCTTTAAAGATAGTATTTTTTTATGGTGTACAGATTTTGAATGGAAGAAACCAGTTTTAAATTTTGGGGTTAAGCACATAGCGCGAACAAAACAGGAATTGCATGAACTATAGTAAACACGAATCCCTGAATTCCGTTCGGTGGAGGTCAGTATGGTTTGGGGATACATTTCCATGACTGTGAGCTGTATCTTGCAATATCAATGGCGAGCGGTACATCCTGCAACCCTTGCTCCCGTCCTAGTAGTTCAGTTATTGACGTGCTTTACAGTGCTTTATCAATGGATGGCAATGTTTGGCCTCACCGTCCCGTGCTGTGAAATCGTTCGTTCAGAACATATATGTCACCATCCGACTCCCATGGCCTACACATGGGAATCCCTTGGAAAATGTATGGGACTCCGTTGGACATCAAACCCAAAGAATGGAACCTCATCCACAGAATCTGACTGCATCGTGAGTTGCAGCAGCTGACTATACTAACTGGAGACACGCAGAGAAGGTCTCCGGTCTTGTGGGTACATTCGCGAGTGACTATTTATTGGTTTGTTCACATCGTGGTTTACCATTTGTCATTTGTCATCTTGATACCTCAATTCCAAATTTCTTACCAAATACTACTTTAAAGGGGCAGAAGCACGCTTTAAGCAAATTTTTTTTTCAAATTTCCATTAATTAGGATAGTTTATGTCATTTGAATTTGCATTATAGGGTAAAATATGTTATTGCACAAACCAATTATCCGTAGTGGTAATAACGTTATTGCCTATAAAGCAAAACTTGCATGAACTTACCAAAGACGAGATCCTTGCTTCTCTTAAATGTTTAAAAAATTATAAGAGTCCTGGTGCAGACGGTTTCACTGCCGAGTTCCTTAAGTTCTTTTGGTACGATATAGGATAATATCTAGTTCGTTCTTTAAATTATGGATACAAAATGGAGAATTGCCAGTCTCAAAATCAAGGACTCATCACATGTATTCCAAAGGGAAATAAACCAAAACAATTTATGAAAAACTGGCGACCAATTTCGCTATTATCAGTATTTTATAAAGTTGCCTCATTGGCAATTTCGAAACTAATTAAACTTGTTTTGGATACATTAATAAACGAGGATCAAAAGGTTTTCATGTCTGGCAGATATATAGGCGACATTACCAGACAGGTTTATGATTTGATTGAATATACTGATACATACCAACTCCCTGGACTACTCCTTTAGATAGATTTTGAAAAGGCATTTGACACTGTTGATTGGTCATTTATCGATAAAACCCTCACCTTTTTTAACTTTGGAGATTCTGTTAAAACCTGGATAAAGGTTTTCTATAACAATATTAAATCAAGTGTACTGGTACATGGTTTTGGATCAAGCAACTTTGAAATATATAGGGGCTGTCGTCAGGGTGGCCCACTATCACCAAACCTCTTCATACTTTGTGTTGAAGTTTTGGCAATTATGATACGCAATAATGCTGACATAAAAGGAACTCATTTCGACAATGTAGAATATCTTCTCAATCAGTTTGCGGATGATACCTCCTGTGCTCTTGATGGATCAGAACGATGTCTACAAGCAGTGCTTCAAGTTTTAACTTTTTGCCCGTTTTTCAGGACTAAAAGTCAAAATAGACAAAACCAGAATTATTTGGCTTGGTTCAATGAAACGCTCGAGAATAAAACTATGTCACAATTGGAATCTAAATTGGGAACAAAAAAATTTTGAACTATTAGGAATAAAATTTGACTTGGATATTGAAGATATGATTGATCTCAATTACAAAGACAGGTTAAGACACTGTGAAACCCTCATGTCAATATGGTCAATTCGAAATCTCACCCCTTTGGGTAGAACAACCATATTAAAATCGCTTATCCTACCCAAATTAAACCATCTATTTGCTTGTCTACCCAATCCACTAGATAGTTTGATTACACAGAGCCGCGTCCTTCGCACGACCATTGGGCAACCAAAAAAATGGACAGGAAGCTCAATGGTCGGCTGATTTCGCGAAATCCCGTTTCTGTGTAAATGCTCCTGCGATCTTCATGCGTCCTTTGTACGACCTAAAATGCAAAAAAACGGTAATTTCCATGACGATCTTTGAACGACCTGCACGTTTTCGGAGCCTCCACATTGCCTTCGCTGGGCGTTCACTGTGCAACCCTAACAACATTTCAGCATCAAGGGCGATCCCCGTACAACCCGTCAGCCACCTCTGTGCCTCCTCTGTGCTTCCTCTGTGCCTTCACTGTGCCACCATTGACGACTGTGGCGACATTTGGCCGATCATGCAGCAACACTTCTGCCTCCTCTGCGATACCTGAACAATGCTTCAGTGATCCCTGGGAGTGTTCGGCAACCAGGATAGACTGGGCCTATTATATTTTTTTCAGTCCCATTCCAACAGTAAAAAATAACCAACCAATTAGCTTTTGCAGCTGCAATAAAAGACAATAAGCTCTGCTGCTTTAACAACATGGTCATTGTTTTTTGCAGAAGAATATGATTTGTTTTTCAAAAACTAAAGAAATAAATATACATAAATACATTAAATTATTAAATCCACGGGTAAACATACGAATGAAACATGGCTTCATCATGCTCCTACCGTGACGATGCTTCAAGTTTATAGTTTAGAATTAAAGTTAGAGAGATAAAATAGGTCGCCAACATCTTTTATTAATTAATTTTCGGTATTTCGGAATTTTGTTAACAAAATTACCAACATTATTCTGGCCAAAATCCATGTTGAAAAAGCTATTCCAACACCCCGTATGTGTTTGAATAAAAATCATGATAAAAGTATCACATCCGAATGAATGAACTTGTGCGTACTTCTTTACAATTTTTTTTTTATTATCAAGGACATCTAAAATCGACTTTATCCGACAGCAGCATTATGTTGTTATTGTTAAATATGTGTTGGCGTTTCTTTACAACTGAGTTTATACATCTTAATGTGCTTGTCTTTTCTGTTGTCTTGCTCCTTTTTGGTGCCATAGTCTTATCAATGATTTGCCAACAGAAACATGGAAACATGTAAGAATCGACCATCTATTTTTGGAGAATTTACGAGGACGCTCACAGAAGGCTGAGTGAATGCAGAAAGAAGGCACAAAACTCGTCAAAGGTTGTCGTGGTGGCTGCATGAAGGCAGAACGGTCGTGATATAAACGGCTCTGAATGCACAGAAGACGCAGTAGGAAGGCACAAGAGAGGCAGAGGCATCGCCCAACGTTAGCGAATGTCTTACATGGCGATCATTGAGCGTCCTTTGCGACCTTATAACGTCCATTGTACGACCTTTCTGCCTAAAGGAGAAACCCTTGAGCGACCAGAATCGTCGGCGACCCCTCTGCGGACGTTTTGAGCATGTTCAAAAGTTGTTGGTGTCCTCCGCGTCCTTGGCGATCAATCGCGATGTCTCAACATCCCTTGTGCCACCTCCTCACGACCTTAGCAACCATTCTGCCTCCCTTGAGCGTCCAACGGCGATCTGTTATTTTTTTGGTCGCACAGAGGACGCACAACGATCTTTATGTCTGTGTAAAGGGGCCTTAAGGAATTTCAAAGCAAATGTTTCTGATTTATATGGGGAAACAAGCCTAATAAAGTTAAGCGTGATCAGCTGATATGCACTGTTAAAGAGAAGGGTCTTAATGCACCTAATATAAAAGAAATAATACAGGCTCAAAAGATTTCTGTCATAAGGCGTTTTTATAAAAACTACTCAAAAGTTTGTAATCTTTTTTATGAAATCTGCTTAAGCTTGGATCTACAAATATTTTTTAATACAACTGTCCAAATTTGAGAAAGACTGTCATACCACTGGTTCGCCACAAGTTCTACTGTGATCTACTTAATGCTTGGTGGGATTTATTATCTAGACACAACGAAGCAGATTCACCAAATAATATTACCTCGCAGCTTATCTGGTATAACCAAAACATCCTGATCGACAGAAAAACTATTTTCTATCGAACATGGGATGCAAAAAGTGCTCTCTTTATTAATGACTTTCTGGATGATTCGGGTAAGTTCTTGTCCCGAGATATGTTTGAAAACAAATATAAACTACAAGCAAATCATCTAGAATACAATGGGGTCATTAACTCAATAAAGGCATTCTTTAAAAAAGCAAGATCCTATACAACCACACATGTTACACTTTTTGACAAGCAATAACAGCCAAATATTCTATAGAGCTAACAAAATCAATCAAAAATCAGTACTGTGCTAAATGGAATGCTTTACTTGGAGATGAAATTGATACACAATCATGGCAACAATACAATCATATCCCGATTCGCTGCTCAAGAGACACAAAATTTCAGTGGTTTCAATACAAACTCTTACACCATTTTCTACCAACAAACAATAGACTTTTTAAGATGCAATACATTGACCATGATTTATGCAGTTACTGTTCTGGCTCTTAAGAGTCTATTACCCATCTATTTTATGACTGTAGCAAGGTTACTCCTATCTGACAAAAACACTGGCTTAACAGTAAACTTGATTCAAATTTGAATCTAATTTGAATTTGATTCTAATCGGATTCGGCCGTAAAAATAATGATCCAATCAATGTGATTGTTATCCTTTTCAAAAATATAATCTTTAACCGTAAAGCAACAAAGCAAATTCCAACCTTTCAGTTTTTGCAAGAGGAACCTAAAAAGTATTATGCATTAACCAAATATTCTGCAACGATAAGTTTGAAAATAGATCACTTTTTCAAATTCTGGTCGACCTGTCATGTCCTGTTTTCTGATTGACTATTGATTGTTGTACAATATACTCTGTTTGATGTTGTCCACTATTGCCGACACTGTGATGTAACAGCACTGGAGTATATGTACTATGTAAACATGGAAAAATAAAATTGTTTAGAAAAAAACTTGCATGGCGACCATTTTATTGTGAACACATTTTGTTATTACGAATGACAAAAACGAAAACGAAAAAACGTGCTACTGCCCTTTTAAATCCTATAGACGTGGGATCAAAATAAACTCCTTAGAAAAAGAAATTAAGTGGAATTAAGACAAGATTTGATCAAGTTACTCTACAGTTATTGAAATGCAATTTGGAATAGATACAATCTGACTTATTTCACAAGCGTTTACGTCAACACATGCCATGTAAGTTGTCAGTTGTGTCTATAAGAGGTAGTTGAAGTCAGTATCTCGTATGACCACCTCGTGCTGTTAGCACTGCACGACACCTGCGCTGTACATATTGAAAGAGTCTCCGAATTACAACTTGTGGAATTCTTGTCCACTCCTCCTACACACGTAGCCTTCAATCTCGACGTTGAAGAAGAAAACGGGATTCATCGGTGAATCAAACGCCCCGCCATTTCTTCAGATCCCATGCCCGTACATTACGACACCACCTGACACGTTGACGTCGATGTCGTAGTCGCAGCACGGGTCCGACAACAGGTCTTCTTGTACGAATTCATGCTTCTCTAAGACGATTTCGTACAGTTTGATCCAATATTCTTCGCACCCCAGGCACTTGTGCTGTAGTGGAAGTAGCCGTAGCATTTCGGTTACGAAGGTGGCGCAACCGGCGCTGATTGACGAAAGCTTGAAATGGCGGTCGGTTTGGTTCACTAATAGGCCCGTGTTTAAGGTCGGATTAAACATATTTCAAAGACGTACACTTTCAAACATTATGTTTTTATTGAATGACGAAAGGTTCAAGTGTGCGTATTTCGTGTTCATTAACTCTGACGATGTACACACAAAACATGGCGGCGAGATCAACATTTGCCTTATAGAAATAATGCAAAGTTCATAATTTTAAGGCCAGATACGCATATTTCAACCATTGTACTATTAGAAAATATCATGTTTAGAATTTAAGAAGCATTGCAAAGACCTACAATAAGACCGTAAAGATTTTAGGTGCATTTCGTTTGGGTTACACATTTAGAGTTATCTGCCCCTGCATTGATAATACGAACGTAAAAAAACATCGATATTTTAGTTAATTTTCAGTTATAAAATGTTCTATTCGTGAAATTTAAATACACATTAATCATGCTTATCATGTGTAATATAGACAAATCTAGGAAGCTTTAATGGAAATTCCATTCATTCTAAGAAAACATGCAAATAACTTACTGATTGAACTTGAACAAAATAAGTTGATTCTTGTTCATTCTCAGAATCTTGGCCATCAGTAGTTTAAGTACATATGTTAAAAATCTAAGTGTTAATACAATTATTTAACATGTTTTTAAAAATTTAATCAATGTATGATTCTACTATTGTTAAATAGTTTTTAGATGGATCCATTTTATACTCATGATAGTTGAATTTACGATAAATATAATTTTCTTCTTGAACTTCATTTTAATCTGTTTTAATTCTTTTTATCTTTTTTTATCTGTTTTTATTAACGAGGTTTTCACTTTTTCCAACCGATTAAAACAGACCAAGCAATTTCAGTGTTGGGTTTAAAATTATGTAAATCCAATATATTTTCAAAACATTATATCAAACATTTTACTAAACCATATGTTTTCTTCTCATCAGCTTCAATCTTTCAGGTCAGCTACAGTATATATCTTCAGCAGTCTGTCCTTTGGCTTTTGAATAAACATTATACTTACCTTCACCATACATTTCAACATGATCATTTAAATAATGACGGCAATTAACATATTTAATTTGCGACAGTTTTTACGGAACATAACACTATTCTGTCCCATGTTATGCGGCATGCTTACATACAATTGTTTTAAGTTAAAGTGCTCATAATCTTCCCTTTCAATTTAATCATAAAGGAATGATAAACATTCCATTTCTATTGGGTAACACATACGATATTGTTTCATAATATTGATTGTTAAAATTTGCGAACTCTTAAATATTACACATTAAAAACTTCTTTAATAAATTTATCAAAAACTGGAAGGATAAATAAACATTGGTATTTGTACATGAGTTTCAACATGTTTCTGAAATGTATTAGAAAATGTACAATGTATAATTGTATATACATTTTGTATGGCTAGAAAGTATATTGAATAATGTGAGTTTGTCTCCTATAGGAAACTGACATTCATGATATTCCAATGAATTTCATTGCTACCCTTAATTGTAATTATATCTACAAACCTCAACTGTAAGGTTAAGCTTTTAAAATCATTACTAAGGCACAAACTGCCAACATTTACTGTATTTCTTTCTGGCGGCTTATACATTAACCATCTTTATTTACTATTTAATGATATATAAATTATTAGATATTTCATTTGTTATGAAGCTTTCACACACAATTAGTGTTATCTGACTTTTAAATATGTGATACTGATATGGCAGTTATAAAAAACGTTGATTTTATCAATTTACAAATTTTAGTTTAATGTAGGAATAATTGTATTTTCTCCTCATTTTCTATTTATAGCACGAAATTTGCTATACTTATTACTCAACATTCTTCTATTGTCGTTATGTCCACAACAATTTAGTTTTATGTATTTCATACTAAATATTTTGTGAAATGTTGCTGTTTATGATCGTTTTCTCAAATTCTGAAAACATTGAGACGCGTTCAAAAATTCACCAAAAAAAAGAGGAAACATGTTTTGTTCGATTTTATTGCTTAAATTGTTCAAGTGTATTCTACTTTTGCATATGCTTATTTCATTTATAAAACAAATATCTTGACTTTGAGAGGACTGGACCAAATTGATATCGGTCATCGAAAATTGACACCCAAAAATATTTTCTTAATAAAATTTTCAGAAAAAATCTATACATAAAATCATTGAACAAACTTTAGTTTTTCAATCTAATTTTTTTTTAAATATTTGATTAAAAAAATGGTCTGCGGTCCCTACTCGAGGTCGTCCAGTTCTTGGTCGATCTCTGGTTGTATGTAGCTGTCTGTATTGTTCTCCTATGAACCTGGTAATGTCTTGCTACTGAAATCTGTGTTTTCCAACTTCAAGGCATCCAATGGCAATATTTCGCTCAGGAGTATTCAGACGTGGCATTTTGAAGGGTTCAAATTGCGAGTCAAACGATTGATAAACTGATGAGCACGACTTGTGTCTTTTATAGCCATTGCGTCCAGTGAGAATTAACACGAAATGCACGTGCGCTACCAGTTTAAATTGCGTTTTGCGTGCATTTCTTGCTAATGTTACAACATTGGTCGCGTTTTGGCTAATGTTCTCGTTCGCCTGTGATGACACAACAATCCTTTTTGAATATATACGTAACACTATTTATGCCAAAATGGGTCTTTAAAGCAAGTTTGTAATTATATTGTTGAATATGAAAATCTGAAACCTATGTTGCGTTTCTTTTTTTAAAGAGTTTATGTATAAAAACAAATATACGAAATATCATCTAGAAAACTGTTTTCAGTGCATGAAAATTGTAAAGTAAAAACACAGAATTTTGACAGACAGAAAACCATGTTTCCTGAAACGCTATGTGAGAGCAAATATAAAATTTATGAATGATTTCTTAAAAACAGCCGTTTCGTTCCTTATGTACTTATGTATATTTCTAAGTATTCAATTAAAACTATAAAACAGATTGTGTACATGTAAAAAATGCATTTGGCATCGCTTATTTGAATGGACCAAATGTAAAACTAACAGAACCCAATACACACGTTTGGAAAACAGAAATGACGTAAATGTTATCCTTCTGACACGTGTCTTACTTAATCGTAAATCTATTTTATAACGGACAGGGCTGTGTCTAGCGAGTTTTATTCTAACTCAATTACTTCTGTTGTATTATTATAAGTTAATGAAGTATAACAACACAAGCAAAAGGATTTTGGAAGAAATTATTTTTGACATATTCAGAAAGAGTTGGAAGCCCTTCGATAAGATCGGCGTATTCTCAGTATATATTTATATATTTTTTTATTTATATATATGAGTGTAAGGTGAATGTTATCGTCGATCTTCAAATGAGTTGCTAAGCTCGTATACGCTTGCCTCAGGGAACGGGCTCTCAGTTGAATGTTTGCATCGGGGAACGAGTTGAAAGTTTGCAAATAATATAAGATCGTCTTCAGTTTATGTTTTGTCGAGCAGGCGGTAAGCTTTGTTCATTTCTTATCAACTACTTGATTAAAATTCAAATATATATTTTTAAAGTACTTTTGAACACAATACTATTTTGATGGGTTTTATCTAAGCTAACTAACAATACGGTTAAAACATGTCTTTCAGTAGAGCATGTGAAAGATTGCAGAGATGAATCAGACACGACAAATTCTATTTTGAAGTGTCCTACGCATCTAATACTTAAAGACACACTAATCTTCCACGAAAATGTGTTTTGCTTTAACGATGCAGTTACGTATAATGAAGATCCCTCCAGCTACAACATATACACTATACAGTAAAGTTGTATTGTACTTACCTATTGATGCGTACTCCACACGTGTGCAGCCACGCCTTGTTTACTGCCTTCTTTCCTTGGAATGTGCAACATTGCAGACCTTACAGAAGATTGTTGTGCGATTATATACTATTCAAGGAGAGGGTGTTTTAAGTTGGATAACTTGTTCCCAATCCGATTCTTGTGAATAAAATATGTTTAAACCATATACTATAAACTTTGCCATCAATAAAGTTGTTTTTCTGATATAGAGGATCATTGAGATTTTAATTTCTCTCTTTATGTTTCACTAACTCAAATATAACGAGACATCTATCTATATTTTGGTGTTTAATGCTCTACCGTAGTAGATGATTATGTTGTGTACATGATATACATTACGAGTGAACCTTTTCTAAACTTATAAAACATTAAAATCCCATTTTACATTTATTTTGGTAGTCCTCGTATGAATAGTGCGTTTATATAACTGAAATTGTCTCTAATCTCATGACGGAGACGATTATCAGGAAACAAGGTGTGTGTGTGTGTTGGTCATTATCACTTAGTGCAGATTGTTTGAGATTGTGCTCACTGATGACGTTAATTGTTGACGTTTATCTGACGGAACGTTGTGTACAACAAGCACAGTTTTCTTACTCATACAGAACTGCCTCCCTCCCAGATGAATCGCCGCGGTTGCCTTGCCATGTTTCAGTATGTGATCACGCTAAATGAAGTTGACATACATGTCCCTCGTCAACACAATAACTACATCCTTTATGTCGAATATTTGTGCTTGCCACTATAGACTCCTTCTGTAGAGATTCCTGAATGTTGGGCGGTGCACTGTGTTGCTATCCATCTATAGTGCTCTTACAATAATGGTGTACATGTAATGTCAACATTGTACAGCAGCAAGTAAACCTCACTGAACACGTTTTGTTCCGTATAATTTCGCACATTTAATTTTAATTATGTGATCGCTTCCAGTGTTATTTTTTAATTTTATTATCTGAATTGCAATTACATTGGCTACGTAAACTTGTAAAGAAAATGCTTGATTCTTCTTAACCAGGTAGAACTTGGGAATAAAGATTTGACGGAATTGAATGAATAAATTGTAAGGTTAGAGCACCTTATAGAAGAACATGATTGCATTTGAATCAACACGGTATCCGGGTGTCAGTATGGTGTTCGTTCTGTCTACCATCTGAATCAACACGGTATCCGGGTGTCAGAATAGTGTTCATTCTGTCTACCATCTGAATCAACACGGTATCCGGGTGTCAGTATGGTGTTCGTTCTGTCTACCATCTGAATCAACTCGGTATCCGGGTGTCAGTATGGTGTTCATTCTGTCTACCATCTGAATCAACACGGTATCCGGGTGTCAGAATAGTGTTCGTTCTGTCTACCATCTGAATCAACACGGTATCCGGGTGTCAGAATAGTGTTCGTTCTGTCTACCATCTGAATCAACACGGTATCCGGGTGTCAGTATGGTGTTCGCTCTGTCTACCATCTGAATCAACACGGTATCCGGGTGTCAGAATAGTGTTCGTTCTGTCTACCATCTGAATCAACACGGTATCCGGGTGTCAGTATGGTGTTCGTTCTGTCTACCATCTGAATCAACACGGTATCCGGGTGTCAGAATAGTGTTCGTTCATTCTACCATCTGAATCAACACGGTATGGGGGTGTCAGTATGGTGTTCGTTCTGTCTACCATCTGAATCAACACAGCATCGGGGTCTCAGTATGGTGTTCATTCTGTCTACCATCTAAATCAACTCGGTATCCGGGTGTCAGAATAGTGTTCGTTCTGTCTACCATCTGAATCAACTCGGTATCCGGGTGTCAGAATAGTGTTCGTTCTGTCTACCATCTGAATCAACACGGTATCCGGGTGTCAGAATAGTGTTCATTCTGTCTACCATCTGAATCAACACGGTATCTTGGTGTCGGAATGGTGTTCGTTCTGTCTACCATCTGAATCAACACGGTATCCGGGTGTCAGAATAGTGTTCGTTCATTCTACCATCTAGTGTTTCCCCTAGGCATGTTTAACAGGGCGCAGCGCCCTGCCCTTTTGAACATGCGCCCTGCCCTATCTCTATCCCGCCCTGCCTATTTTCCTGACCGCACTGCCTTTTTTGTAGCCCAACCTTTCGTATCGTATTTCATTTCCATAACTTACAAGTCGTTTCAAATACTTTATAAAGTTGTCATTACATTTTTACAAAATCAAAACTTGCATTGTGTGGGAAATACTCATAATTATCATCTTAGGAATACAAAAGAGAAAGGTATATAAACAAAAGAAGAAACTGTCTGTCGCATCCTTCTTTCAACAGGATACACCTGCTGACCACGTGCTTAGCTAGAAACAAGAACAATAGGGAGATTACTGGCTACGTGTCTGCAGGCGAATACCGCTGAATAATCTCATTATGATTGAATTGCATTTAGACTCCTTGATTGTTTAATAGGTAAAATTAATCTTTTGTTTCAATGATAATTATTTCAGTGATTCAAGGAAATAGTCAAATCACATACATGTGTATGTGCAGAGTGAATATTGTTTTTATTTTTCAATTTACTCTACTGTTTTCATTTGAAAAAAAGTTAAATAAAACTATTGCAAAAGTATTTATACTCAAAGCTAGCCTGCTTGTACTTTTTTTAATTTTTTTTTTTTTATTTTTTTTTTATTCCCATAAACTTCAGTTACATTACATACAGTTGTAATGTATACAACGTTGTGATCTGTTCATCTGTATATACATAATTCATCGTTCATAATCAAGCTGGATCAAACATTTGGAACAGAGGAAACCATTTTTTGGAAAAAGTATCAAAATTATGATTTCTGATAGATATGACCTTTTCAACTGTGAATACGTCTTTTAGGATTTTAACAAAAGTTCCTAATTGAGGGATATTTTGTTTCAAGTGGCAAATATAAATGTGTCTTTTAGCCAAAAGGAGTAGGTGATTAAAACGAGGCTCAGTACTTAAAGTACCAAACCAAATAAGAAATTTTGTCAATTGGAGTTTCAGTGTGTTTTGATTAATCCAATCTTGTAGTTTATTCCAAAAAAGTTGTGTTTCCTCACATTCCCAATATATATGGCATAGGTTTTCATCAGCATTATTACAAAATGTACATCTGGTATTATCAACAAGTTTCATTTTCATGAGTTCTTTTTTTGTATAGATGATTCCATGTAGAAACTTAAATTGAAAATCAAGTACTTTAATATCTTTTATATCTTTTCTAAGGACACTAAAAATCAAGTGCCAATCAAAATCCTTATCTTGAAACAACTTTTGCCATCTAAGGCAGATAGGAGGTATAAGACTATCAGATATAAGTTTGTCATAAAATTTTCTTGAACCTTTGGTACTTGTAGGGTTCATAAAGTCCCTATAAAAGGAGGTGACATAGAGAGGATCTACATGTGTATATCTATATTCTTTCAGTGTCATTTTCCATGAATCAGGTATGATATGTAAAATATAATCTAGATCCATGTAGGTGCCCCTAATCTCAAATTTATTTTTCAAATCTTCAAACCTAATCAAACCATGCTCATCATATAAGTCTTTAATGTACCAGATTCCTTTATTTACCCAGTGTCTGATAAAGTGGTATGGGTTTTTAAAGTTATGATTGAGCCATATTGGTTGAGATAGGATTTCATTTATGTTATCATGAATTTTGGATTTCTGGTAATAAATTGTCCATGCCTTCATGACATCTATCCAAAAAGGATTTTCAGTTTCAATAATATTCTAAAAATTTGCCCCAAATCTCCAAATATCATGTAGTGGAAAATTACACGGATTATTTCCATTAGCTTTACTGATATAGCGTCTGAGAGTGGATAATTTCATGGTATTAATAAAGGTTTTAATGTCAATCATACGTAAACCTCCTTCTTTATAATCTTTTTTCAAAATGTTCCGTTTAATTTTGTCAATCTTTCCATTCCAAATAAATTTGAAAAATAATCTTTCAAGTGAGGTTATAAATTCATCAGGAGGGTTAGGTAAACTATTGAAAATGTGCACCAGTTTTGAAAGAGCCAATGTTTTAATCACAGTCATTTTACCAATCAATGTCAAATGTCTTTTTCTCCATGTTCCCAGTAATCTTTTAATATCTTCAAGTCTTTTTCTAGTATTGATAACCCACAAATTCTTCAAATTAGGGGTAAAAGTAATTCCTAAAACTTCAAATTCCTCTCTTTGCCATTTAATATTTAAATCTTGACAGAGTTCATCTGTGCTACCCGCCCAAATTGCCTTAGTATTATCAATATTTATTTTCAACCCTGACATATTGTAAAAAATATTTATTGTATCAATAGCAGCATATAAACTATCCTCTGATCCATCCAAAAATAATTCTGTGTCATCCGCATATTGGCCTAATTTATATTCGTGATCATTAATTACAATACCTTTTATTTTATCATTTTGTCTGATCATGCATCCTAGAATTTCAGCTACTAGTATAAACAAGTATGGTGACAATGGGTCTCCCTGCCTGCAACCCCGTTCATTTGGAAAGAAGTCAGATAAATGGCCATTCTTAATAACACATGAAGTTGTGTCATAAGTTAATAAATTAATCCACTTTATAATCTCTGGACCGAATCCAAATTTTAGTAAGACAGAATTAATGAAATCCTTGGAAACTGTGTCAAAAGCTTTTTCAAAGTCAATTAAAATCAATAAACCTTTAATGTTCCTTTTCTTAGTTTCAAACATAATATCATATAATAGTCTGGTATTTTCGCTTAGTGTTCTGCCTGGTATAAATCCTGTTTGATTGTCATGTATTAAAGATTCCAAGGATTCTTTTAGCCTGTTAGCTATACAGGCACTTAAAATCTTATAAAGAGCATTTAATAAAGTAATTGGTCTCCAGTTTTTTAATTGAGTTCTATTTTTGTTAGGTTTTGGTATACAAGTAATAACTCCTCTCTTCATGGTAAGAGACATCATATTTCTTCTATATACATCTTTAATGAATCTGAGAACCCAAACCTTAAGGTCTTTCCAAAAGTACTTAAAGAAATCAATTGGAAATCCATCTATTCCAGGGCTTTTGTTGTTTTTCATGTTCCTGACTGCAAATGATATTTCATTTAAATCTATTTCCTTTTCTAATCTGTGCCTTAGTTCTGCATTTAAGGTTGGCGTTACAATACTTTCTAGATGAGCATTATTTTCATATTTCTTTTCAGAAGAGTAAAGTTTTTTGTAAAATTCCTTAACTTCATTTAAGATTAAGCCGGTGTCTGTAATTTCCTCATCTTTATCCGTAATAATTTTGTTTATTGAGTTGCTCACATAATTTCTATTTTCTAAATGGCAGAAATATTTTGTTGGTTTTTCTCCTTCTTCATACCAAAGCATTCTGTTTCTTAATTGAATTCCTCTTATCTCCTCTTCTTTAATTTGCTGCAATTCTAATTTCAAATTTGCTAGTTCAGATAGTAAAGATTCATTTATGTTTTGAAAGTCTCTTCTTATTGTATCTTCATAATCTTTAATTTTAATTTCTAAGTCAGTGGTTTTATCCTTTGTTTTCTTTTTAAGAAAAGTTGAAAATGAAATTGATTTCCCTCCCACTTTCATCAAAAATGTTTCCAAGAATAGAGTATCCTCAATTTTAAGCTTAATTTCAGCCTGCTTGTACTTAGTGAATACAAGGAATTAGATGTGATACACGTCTTTGGTTTAACTGTGTACATTTTATCATTTCATATCTGCCCTATTTGTGAAAAAGTGCCCTTTTCTCAATGTAGTCTCCCTGCCTTTTTTTCAACCTGGGGGAAACACTACCATCTGAATCAACACGGTATGGGGGTGTCAGTATGGTGTTCGTTCTGTCTACCATCTGAATCAACACAGCATCGGGGTGTCAGTATGGTGTTCGTTCTGTCTACAATCTGAATCAACACGGTATCGGGGTGTCAGTATGGTGTTCGTTCTGTCTACCATCTGAATCAACACGGTATCCGGGTGTCAGAATAGTGTTCGTTCATTCTACCATCTGAATCAACACGGTATCGGGGTGTCAGAATGGTGTTCGTTCATTCTATCATCTGAATCAACTCGGTATCCGGGTGTCAGTATGGTGTTCGTTCATTCTACCATCTGAATCAACACAGCATCGGGGTGTCAGTATGGTGTTCGTTCTGTCTACCATCTGAATCAACATGGTATCCGGGTGTCAGTATGGTGTTCATTCTGTCTACAATCTGAATCAACACGGTATCCGGGTGTCAGAATAGTGTTCGTTCATTCTACCATCTGAATCAACACGGTATCGGGATGTCATTATGGTGTTCGTTCTGTCTACCATCTGAATCAACTCGGTATCCGGGTGTCAGAATGGTGTTCGTTCTGTCTACCATCTGAATCAACACGGTATTGGGGTGTCAGTATGGTGTTGGTTCTGTCCACAATCTGAATCAACACGGTATCCGGGTGTCAGTATGGTGTTCGTTCTGTCTACCATCTGAATCAACACAGCATCGGGGTGTCAGTATGGTGTTCCTTCTGTCCACAATCTGAATCGACACGGTATCCGGGTGTCAGTTTGGTGTTCGTTCTGTCTACCATCTGAATCAACACGGTATCGGGCTGTCAGAATGGTGTTCGTTCATTCTACCATCTGAATTAACACGGTATCGGGGTGTCAGAGTGGTGTTCGTTCATTCTACCATCTGAATCAACATGCTATCCGGGTGTCAGTATGGAATTCGTTCATTCTACCATCTGAATCAACACGGTATAGGGGTGTCAGTATGGTGTTCGTTCTGTCTGCCATCTGAATCAACACGGTATGGGGGTGTCAGTATGGTGTTCGTTCATTCTACCATCTGAATCAACACGGTATGGGGGTGTCAGTATGGTGTTCGTTCTGTCCACTATCTGAATCAACACGGTATCTGGGTGTCAGTATGGTGTTCATTCTGTCTACCATCTGAATCAACACGGTATCGGGGTGTCAGTATGGTGTTCGTTCTGTCTACCATCTGAATCAACACGGTATCCGGGTGTCAGTGTGGTGTTCATTCTGTCTGCCATCTGAATCAACACGGTATCTTGGTGTCGGAATGGTGTTCGTTCTGTCTACCATCTGAATCAACGCGGTATCGGGGTGTCAGTATGGTGTACGTTCTGTCTACCATCTAAATCAACACGGTATCGGGGTGTCAGTATGGTGTTCGTTCTGTCTACCATCTGAATCAACACGGTATGGGGGTGTCACTTTGGTGTTCTTTCTGTCTGCCATCTGAATCAACACGGTATTGGGGTGTCAGTATGGTGTTCATTCTGTCTACCATCTGAATCAACACGGTAACGGGGTGTCAGTATGGTGTTCGTTCTGTCTACCATCTGAATCAACACGGTATCGGGGTGTCAGTATGGTGTTCGTTCTACCATCTGAATCAACACGGCATGGGGGTGTCAGTATGGTGTTCGTTCTGTCTACCATCTGAATCAACACGGTATCTGGGTGTCAGTATGGTGTTCGTTCATTCTACCATCTGAATCAACACGGTATCAGGGTGTCAGTATGGTGTTCGTTCTGTCCACAATCTGAATCAACACTTTATCTGGGTGTCAGTATGGTGTTCGTTCATTCTACCATCTGAATCAACACGGCATGGGGGTGTCAGTATGGTGTTCGTTCTGTCTACCATCTGAATCAACACGGTATCTGGGTGTCAGTACGGTGTTCGTTCATTCTACCATCTGAATCAACACGGTATCAGGGTGTCAGTATGGTGTTCGTTCTGTCTACCATCTGAATCAACACGGTATCCGGGT
The DNA here is from genome assembly GCA_936450465.1 of Gibbula magus. NCBI lineage: Eukaryota > Metazoa > Mollusca > Gastropoda > Trochida > Trochidae > Gibbula > Gibbula magus. Next base: position 1,208,504 of record OW388297.1, read on the forward strand.
GTCAGTATGGTGTTCATTCTGTCTACCATCTTAATCAACACGGTATCGGGGTGTCAGAATGGTGTTCATTCTGTCTACCATCTGAATCAACACGGTATCGGGGTGTCAGTATGGTGTTCATTCTGTCTACCATCTGAATCAACACGGTATGGGGGTGTCAGTATGGTGTTCGTTCTGTCTACCATCTGAATCAACACGGTATGGGGGTGTCACTATGGTGTTCCTTCTGTCTGCCATCTGAATCAACACGGTATCCAGGTGTCAGTATGGTGTTCGTTCTGTCTACCATCTGAATCAACACGGTATCGGGGTGTCAGAATGGTGTTCATTCTGTCTACCATCTGAATCAACACGGTATCGGGGTGTCAGTATGGTGTTCGTTCATTGTACCATCTGAATCAACACGGTATGGGGTGTCAGTATGGTGTTCGTTCTGTCTACCATCTGAATCAACACGGTATGGGGGTGTCAGTATGGTGTTCGTTCATTCTACCATCTGAATCAACACGGTATGGGGGTGTCAGTATGGTGTTCGTTCTGTCTACCATCTGAATCAACACGGTATCTGGGTGTCAGTATGGTGTTCATTCTGTCTACCATCTGAATCAACACGGTATGGGGGTGTCAGTATGGTGTTCGTTCATTCTACCATCTGAATCAACACGGTATCCGGGTGTCAGTGTGGTGTTCATTCTGTCTGCCATCTGAATCAACACGGTATCTTGGTGTCGGAATGGTGTTCGTTCTGTCTACCATCTGAATCAACACAGCATCGGGGTGTCAGTATGGTGTTCATTCATTCTACCATCTGAATCAACATTGAATCGGGGAGTCAGAATGGTGTTCGTTCTGTCTACCATCTGAATCAACACACCATCGGGGTGTCAGTATGGTGTTCGTTCATTCTACCATCTGAATCAAAACAGTATCCGGGTGTTGCTGTTGCCTTTAAGTATCTTGTTCAGGGTAGAAGGTAATATTGGATTCTGCCTCTTCTCGATTTTTATAGACATTAAGCTGCAGTATGTTTTGATGGCGCTTACAATTCCTCCATATGTTAGAAAATTTGTATTTGTATTCATTTCAAATTGCGTCGTCGTACAATAGGTCGTTAACGTAATGAATCCCACGTTTGCTCCACTGGTGATAATAGTCTTTTTACCAATATATAGGGACACTATCATTGTACCAAATACTGTCAGTTGCTATGTTACTTGGTTCACAATGGGATTCATTGTTGGCGGGTGTGAGGTCCCATTAAGCACATATGAGGTCGCTATAAAATTTGTTACGGATCATTGGAGTCCATATATCTGTCAAGTTTGGGCTATTATTATAAGAATAATCAATGAGTTTTAGCGAGGAGTTTGACATAATAATTCACGAGGGACAGATAATTCGTAATTCCGAGCACCGAGTTGGTTATTCTTTTTCTTACCTAAGATCATTATTTAATGCGTAAAAATCGAAAAACAAGACCCCAATTGACGATCTTTGATTAGGCTGTAAAATACAAATTGTAGTCATACGCCATTCATAAACTCTCTCACACCTTCAAGATGCGCATATCTAAATAGTTTGCAACTTGCTCTATTTTTTCAGAACTATTCTAAAGTAACTGTTGAATTGTATTGCCAAAACGGATTACTGACATCGTAAACAACTCGTTTATATTGTAAACTATGCAGAATGAGAGAAAGTTGTTGAAACTAAACGTGAACTAACAACCGCACTGTTACAAGATATTTTACAAGATATTTATTGTACATAAAACACCCATTGTGGGCAGTGTACAAAGTAGTTAACACATGTTAAGTAAATATACACAAGAGCATCAATATATCTCAGTGTGAGACAATTATATCAAACAATGCACATTATAGATTGTACAATAATTAATCAATGTGGCTTAATCTCATTGAATACATGTCATAAAGTATTTTACAAGTGATAGAAGCGTGATGACTCTTGGGGTTAAGAATTGATGAGAGGAGCTCTTTCCTTGAGACCCCCACGAGACCAGTTGATGAAATTAGTTTCGAGCGATAATGAGCATAATTTGGGCATTCAAATATGAAATGTTCTTCTGTTTCTGTAACACCCTGACTGCACTGTTGACAGAGGCGTTTGTCTACAGGGGTGTTGTTATATCTTCCTCTCTCAATCTGAAGCTGGTGAGCGCTTAGTCTTAACTTGGTTAATACTTGTCTGAAGTCATTATTCTTAATGTTTAAATAGTCTTTGTAGCCAAACGAGTCTTCCATATGTCCAAGCAGGCGTAATTTCTTTCCTTTATCAGATGGTAGTTGATCAGTTTCCTTGAGGTATATTTGAATAAATTCAGTTTTTAAACATTCCATGAATTGCTGTCTTGAGATACTGTAAATGTTTGATGAAGGGAATGATATTTTAAGACGTTGTTCAATTGTTGAGACCCAGGATGATTTTGAAAGACCCTTATCTTCTTGTAGGGCAGCATATATAAGTCTGTCTTGATCCATTCGCAATAATCGTTTGTAGTAGTTGAATACATTAGAGAGTATCTCTATAGATAGAGGGTAGAGTCCAAGCTCGCTAAGGCATCCGATATTACTGGTTCTCTTTGGTACTCCGAGAATTGATTTAGCTGTTTTAATGGTTATTGTATTAAAGCCAGCTTACTCCAGTTTTGAAACGGATCTGATATCGATTTAAATATATCGCTGCCCCAAACTTCTGATGCATAAGTGGTGATTGGTGATATGAGACACCGATACAGACGAAGGATGACATCGGGGCGGAAGTGAGTTGTTGGAGTCAGGCTGTGGCGGATTTTGAACCAAGCGCGCATTGCTTTCCCTTTCAGGCTTTCAATAGCGAGTTTGAAAGTACCATTCTTATGAAGAGTCACACCAAGATAGGTGTATGAGTCACAAAAGTCAATAGCCGTGTTATCAAGATGAAACACATGTCTGGAATCTGCATTGGTACCGCCGAAAATTAATACTTTAGTTTTAGAGAGATTAAAAGTGAGTTTCCAATCTTCTGTAAATGTTTTTAAATTGTCTATATTCTGTTGAAGTCCTTTGGGTGACTTTGAAAAAAGAACTAGGTCGTCTGCGAAGAGCAAATGTGTGAGGTGTTGACCATCCAAAAGAGGAGCGTGGTCACTACGGGCTTCAAAATAGTCCTGTATATCGTTCACATAGATGTTAAAAAGGGTAGGACTGCACACACATCCTTGCTTAACACCAACTGATGATGAAATTGGTTCTGTCACTCCATCTTGCGTTTTGATAGAATACATCACATTAGAGTACATGTCATGTAAGAGATTAAATATTCTACCTGTTATACCATAATTATACATTTTATACAATAGTCCGTCTCTCCATACAGAGTCAAACGCCTTTCGAAAGTCAACAAAACAGGTATATAGTTTTCTCCTCGCCTGTTTGAACTTTTTAATCAAAGTTCTAAATATGAATATGTTGTCTATTGTTCTGTGATCCGATCGAAAACCGGCTTGTCTTGAGTCAAAGAGAGAGTTAGATTCCATATATGAAGTCATTCTTGTGTTGATAATTGAAAGAAATAGTTTTGCAAGACAACTTCCAAGGGCAATTCCTCTATAGTTGTTGACATCGTTAAAATCTCCTTTCTTATGAATTGGTATGATATATGATGTTCGCCAATCCGAGGGAAATAGTCCAATGGCTAAGATGTGATTAAATAGTTTCAAGTAATGATCGATGATAACGGTTGACGACACAGAAATCATCTCATTAAGTAGTAAGTCGGTACCGCCTGACTTTCTATTTTTCAATTTCCGTACAGCTTTAATGAGTTCCTGGGCTGTTATATTATCATTAAGAGAATTACAGTCTAGGTCAGTTGATGGATACATATCTCTAACTGACCTTGATACACTATGGTGAAAATCACTGGTGTTAGGAATATCACAGTTGAGATTCTTGAAATGTTCAATCCAATCCTTGGGAGAGATGTTGTTGCTGTGATCTGTCTCCTGTCCTCCTGTTAGCTCGCGGACCAGCCTCAAATATTCTCGGGAATCCGTCGCAGATAATGATTCAAGTAGTTCCAATAGATTTTCTGTATACGTTTTTTCTGATTGTTTTATACATCTTTTATAGTCTTTGCGTGCTTTGTAAAACTTATTTTGCTTCGTTTTGTCGAAAGGGTTTTTAACGTGGTCTACCAAGGCTGATTGAACGACACTTTTCAAATCCTTACACTGAAAATTATACCACTTTTTTTTCTTTTTTGACTTCCGCTTCACATGTACCAGTTTTACAGAGCCATTCGCTGCAGACAAGATAATGTCAGAAAACTGAGATGTCATAGCATCAACCTCTTCCTGGGAATCATTTTCAGGAGTTTTCATTATAAAGTTGTCAGCAAGAGATTTACACTCAGAGGATAGAAGTCTGTTTATATATTTGATTTCACACTCTGCTGACCACACAGACTTTGATATTTCATTGATGTTCCTGGATGTTTTATTATTAAGGATTCAGCCATAAGGCTGAATCCTTATTGTTATTGGCGTGTTTTTTTTATTATTATTCCACGGATTTTGTGGCACGTGTTCTGAACTAACGGCCTAACCGATTTCTCTGAAACTTTCAGGGATTGTAGCCTGTGACCTAACTTAGATCGTAACGTAGCCCGATTTTCGATTTTCGACTTCTTTTGTGAATTATCCCCCCTTGAAGTTGAAACTTCAAACCTTAATAGCTCGTAAACTTATCAAGATATTTGCATAAAACTTTCACCAAAATGTGCGCAACATCATACCCCATAGATTAGGTCTATGGCGGTCTTCGACCGTAATAATAGATTTTTTGCTATTTCGAAAAAACTGAATTGTATGTGTACTTTTTCGGTTTTGAGGTTACGCGTCTTCAAAAATCTTCTTCTAAATCCCGGCAACACATACAGCTATGTGTATAGCTCATTTGAAAGCTGGATAAACGTGTAAAAAAGTTATCGAGACAGAATTTTGAATTTTGGCTTCGAATTCGTGTAATGTGCCCTTGTATTTGTACCTTTTCAAAAAGTGCGTTTTTCGGCTGCATGTTCAAAGAGGCATAACTCTGTAACCAATTGATTTATGTCAAAGTTACGTATTTTAATCTCTTTGTAATAACTTGTTTAACAATTCCATAACATATTATGATCATGTAAAAGTTGTTAGATTAGGCACAATTTAGACATAATCCCCAAAGAGTTAAATTTTGTGATTTTGAGACCTTTCGAGGGGTACCTTCTTTGGAGAATTTTCCTTCGTAAACCACTGAAGATACAATAATGTTTTATAGCTCATGGTGAAGTAGACATGTCTCTCATGAAGAACAATAAATTGTAATAACGTTTCTGTCAAACTTTATGTGTGACAAGTCACAGAACATTGTCATTTTTCGAAAATCGCCAAATTCAGCAAAGTTCAAAGGATCATGACTACTTAACCAAGTACGCTATTGGAATGTTATTCACACCTGCGAATAGACAATTGCCAGCATAAAAACTTTTATGTTGAACACTTTCATCAAAATGTTAATAGTTTAGCTTCAAACATCGGAAAAGTGGTATAGGGATCCGAAAATATGTATTTTTTAGTATTTTCCTGAATATTCAAAATAACATTACACATTAACCATGTATGCAATCTAAATTATGACTACATCAACCTAAGTGGAAATTACGAAAAATGAAATAAGTGCAGTAGTGGTGTTCATAAACAATGAGTTACGGGTATTTTAAGTTGGACAGTTTCTGCCTTCTTTCTAAATTGATAATCGCAACGTTTGTAGTGTATCTTTGTTAGTGCATAGTACAACAATGCAAAATCATAGCACGTTGTTTGATACCTCGTTAGAGTTGGAAAGGATTACTCTATATGCGGAAAGCATTTTTAGTTTGATAATACACATAACCAATGAGTTATAAGCATTTTATCTTGACCAATTGCGACTTTATTTTGTACTGTAAACAAAGGGGGTAAATCCTACTTTCGTTTTACATGATGGACAGGAATAGGTTGCTGTAGTTTAACACATTTACACATAATCGTGTAACTTTCATGAATAACTGCTGATATAATGTACCTAAAAGGAAATGAATCATATATGTGCTGAATCCGTTTAAAGTCGCTTGCGACTATATTTTATTTTCTTTTTCTATGGCTTCGTAAAATTCAGCTGGCCTTGACACGTGATAGTAATACTGGCTTGGAGAGCACAGTGGTCAGACATGTGGGTGAGGGGTAATACTTTCATATAGTTAAATTTGTCATAATCTTCGTATTTGGTAACGATATAGTCAACTGCACTGCATCCATTATATTGATAACATGTTAAATTACCATATATATCTCCAACCGTTCTTCCGTTTAGAATACATGTCTTTGTAATAGCACAAGTTTGAAGTAACTCCTTGCCGAATTTATTAACGGTTAGGTCCGTGTTGTTCCTCTGGACAGGGATGCATAACGGGGGATCCTCAGTTGGGGGTAGAGGTGATAATGTATTATGAATTTCGGACTGCGGTAAGTCTCTTAGATTCCCTGTCTGCGCATTAAAGTCTCCACCTAATACAAGGGTGCCTTGATGGGCATAAAGTGCAAGCTTGTGTTCTAAGTCTAAGGTCTTTCTTGTTCCAGATATTTGAGTTTTCTGGTGGAAGATATATTGTTCCAATAATAATATCTTGTGAAATATTTAATGACCCACAAAGAGTCACCGTCACCATTATCAAGTACTTCAACATCAACGCCAAGGTCTTTCTTATATAGTAGAGCTGTACCGCCTCTAGTTATGTTAGACACATTGCTGATACTAGCACGTCTTGGGTTGTAGATGATATTATAATCTGTATACCTTTCTTTAAGGATATTAATGTTAGCATCTTCATGGCTAATCCAACATTCAGTCAATCCTATAAAATCTGGGAATTCAAAATTACGAAGAATGTCAATTGGGTGTTGAATGTTAACAATACCTTGAGCATTAAAAAATGCAAATGAAAATGTCCTAGACATAGTGGACAAGTTAAATAATTGGCAAAATATTATAACAATATGACACTGGGCAAGTGATCAAATGGCATACATGAAATTCGATCATAGGCAATACATATGGAAATACACATAAATACACAATACATGCACATAAGATTTGAGATGAAGCTGAAATAAAAAACACAAAAAGTTCTCTGGTTGCGCTGCATACAATGTCTCATGACCATACTTGCTTGAAATGAAGTTAAGCATTGTCCGTAACATATATATACATGTAGATAGAGATCGCGCCACACAAATATTGTTTTAGTATCTCCGCTGATAGTTGGGCCACTGTGGCCAGGCCAGCATGGAGGGGGGAGCACTGAATCCATAGTAGGCCAATTCGCTGATCCCTGGGGGTATCCCGGCGGGGGTGGGAGTCGCGGCATGCCGGGCCAACCAGGGTTACACATCCATGGTGGAAGGGTTGTCTGCATCGGTGGCAATGTCCTTGGCGGTAATATCGGGGTTTCCTGTCGCTCAGGTTGATGACGGACTTCCTGTTGTGGTGTCAAGTATCCTCTGTCATCGTCAGCGCATGAGTTGATGTCACTCTGTGGGTTCCGAGTCAGATTGTTCAGAGACACAGTTTGTAGATTGCAATGTTTCGAAATTGCCTTGCTCCCTCAGTGGCGTAGGCTTCACTTTATTTGGTGATCTCGTTTGGTTTTGAGTTGGCTGGATATCATTTGCATTGCGATAGAAAGGTTTAGCTTTTATTTCACGCTTGGTTTGTCTCTGAATAAATCTCTTAATCAGACGCCCCATTACTGCCGAACCAGTTCCATTGGGGTGAACACTGTCTGAAAATAGATACTCCTTGATGCCACCCTCATCATCCGTGAAGTACAGATCAACGGGGATGAACTCGAGGTGCTGCTTATAACACACATCCTCAACTATATGGTTTAGTGTTGAAATGTTCCGGTTGAATTTTCTCCCTTGCTCACCTCTTCTTGGGGGCACAGCACAGTAGCCAAGCTGAGCATTTGGGAATTTAAGGCACAGAGTTTTTGTAAGCATTTTGACTGGCTCGGACATGTCTCGATGTTTGCTGCAGTCATTAGATCCAATGATACAAGTAACAGTCACAGTCTCAGCATGGATCTCTTGTTGCTCAATAAAATCTATGAGGTCACTGTATTTTGCTCCAGACATTGTTCTAACATGCACAGTCCCCTTGTTGTCCATCCTTCTTCTGTCTATGTTTTTGAGCAGCGAGTCACTTTGATAAGATGAGTCAGTGTTGTAGGGAGAGGTCTAGTCCTAGACCACACTGGCGTTCCTTCAGTAGAACTTCTAGCTTTAATGGGCTGTGAGAAGTGTGTCATTTCTACCTGGTTGTCAGTGTCATATTCACATTGAGATTCCTCAGGTACAACATCTGACTGTAGATGTGCTTTTGTCGTCGTTTCCGCCGTCTTTCTGTCGCGATCCTGGGTCGAGGGGGAGGTTTCCTGGGTTGACTGTGGAGGGGTAGCTCGCATCAGATCAGTAATCTCTCTTTCTATTGTCGAAAGTTTGATGTGAAGACTTTGATTGTCTGCGTGTAAAGCTTCATTAGCTTTGTGCAGTTCATTCACAGTTTCACTAAGGTTGCTGTGTTCTGGAATAAGTTCGTTAACTTTACCTTGTTCTCTCGCTAGATCCGCTTTAACAGTATAACACTTGTCACACTGAGTATAACGACTTAATGTGTTTTGTAGTTCTTGTACCGTTGTCTGCAGGTTGCCGACTTTCAACTGTAGGGTATGAAGCGCTAGCATATCTCTACTGTTCTGTGGAGTGGCAGGCTTACCCTTAGTTGTGTGAAAGAGATTATGCGTTGGTTTGCGAATCGCTTTGCTGCGTGGTACACTTGGAGTGATTGGAGTACTTCTAACGGAAGTCGTGATAATAGCGTCTGTATTGCTGTTGATGACGCTGTCAATCCTATTTACTATGGCGACAGCATCGGCCTTGGTAATGTTCCTAACCAATTGCCTTTCACTGGGATCCTGTTGATTATTCTGATTCTTGTTGCGCTTTAGGGATGATTCAAATACAGATTTTTCATATGCATCAAGGATTTCTTTATACACAACGTTCAGATGATCTCCATTTTCCTGATCTTTTACCGAGAGAATGTTTGGTAGATGCTTGGTTTTAAATTCATCAATTGCCTTGCCATTTATAAGGAGCGTACTCGTTGTGTTGTATAGGTTAAGAGTATAGCATCCGTTTGTAGTTGATACTTTGTATATTGTTTCGGTTTGCGATTTAGATTTATCAACGCTTTTGATAATGCTTACGTCCGAAGCTAACGAACCGTAATACATTTCACAGTTATTTTTGAAAATGTCAAAAGTACCTGCATTACGAAACACACGTAGTCCGTAACGTTCTTAGAAAGTTGTGGAATTTCTTTCTGATGCATCTTGGAGTGCAAGATAGGAGTGTAATTACGTCACCAAATGACGTCATGGTTAATGACGTCACAAAGCAATGACGTCACGACAGTGAAGCCGGCAACTCTTGCATGCTGCTTCGCCTGGCAAGCTTAGTACTGTAATTACGGTCTCGGAAACTTAGGTTGAACATGATTTTATATTTAATATGTTTTACTGACGTGTGACTTCAAGTGGGTATGCTCGAAATTGTTCAATTATGTGATTTAGCTTAAACAGGATAGCTAAGCAATTCATGAATGAACGCAAAGTAGTTCCGTCAACCAATCAAAACGCAAGTTATATTTAGAAAAAACTGTTATGCCCATGACCATTATGAAAACTTTAATACCCGGCATATCTGTGCCTGCTTGGGTAAGAAATTCAAATATTCACCCAGAGCCAAGTTTTTGTAAATTTGTCGAAAAAGTTCGCACCATTTAGAACTCTGTTTGTAGAAACGGCTGATAACAGACAACTTTTGAGATTGTATGATTTGTTACAATTTCGGTGCGTTTTATACCACCATCTTTCACTTGGCAGGTGATTTGACTTCTTATAATTTTGTCTTGTTTATTGCCCCATTTGAATTTGAAACATTTCAGTTCAACTAGTGCGATTGCACTGTCCCTCGGATCTGGTGATGAAAATAAGTCAGCATTAATAGTAGAACTCTCGTCTGCAAATTATGATATTTTTGACCGATTTCACCTACTGAAATGAAGCCCGCGCTTTTCAGAATCATTTTAAACACATACGCGAATACATAGCAAGCTTATATCTAATTGATTGAAATTTAATGACACTGTTAAGAGAAACAAAATTAAAACAAGAGCTTTTTGAATAAAAACGGCATTTTTATCATCGTTTTTCGCATATTTAATCGATTTTCACTGACAGACATATTATTAAAACTGTAATATGATGTGCGCAGTTGAATAAACACACGAATTCAGAAATAATAATAAGGGTTCACCGAACGTTTTTGTTTTATCACTTTTCGAATTATTTTGAATAAACCGTCATTTTATCAAATATTGAAAAGGAGACTGTAAGAAATATAGTTTTAAAAAAGAAAGGCTCCTTTTCAATATTTAGAAAACAATATTTTGTCCAAGTGTTAGACTTGACCAGGTGTTTCAGGATGTATGCGGGTTACTGCAGGCCCATGCAGTCTTCGACAGAATGAGAGTTTTCAGTTCGAGTTCGGTGTTTAGCGGTCTCTACATCTCAGGAGGAAAATAAGATTTTACAAAATAACTGTGTTTGTAATTATAAGACACTCCATCTCTGGTGAAAATGACTCGAAATAAAATCGTTTATATTTCATAATGTGCGTGAGCTCGACGACTACTTAAGGCGTTCTTTGTGAGTTTCCACTAGACTTGAGTCACTGTACGAGATGAATGAGAGCAAAATAACATTGTTAATATTCGCAGCAGGGGGAGGTAGGAATGTAAAGCATAGATAGCTGCTTAGCTCAAATATTAAACACGTTGGTGTAGATAATTGTCCATTGAAGGACTCGATGAACTGGGCGATGCGTATGGACTATTTGAAGTGAAAAAAATACTTTGTGAACTGATTTGACGCTTTGTATTGTTATACTTGAAAGGAATAAATTACGGGGAAAAGTTCCCTTTGCTAACATTTTTGGATTATTACTGAAAATGCTTTTGGTTAAATTTTTTGCTTAAACATTTTAAAAATATTCGCTTTTCAAACTTCTATTGAAGATGAATTAATACCGACATAATGAAAATGAATATCGTGCTCATCGCCCAGTTCATCGAGTCCTTCAATGGACTCACATTATCTACACCAACATATTTAATTTGGAGGTCACGCACATTATGAAATATAAACGATTTTTTTTATTTCATGTCATTTTCACCAGAGATGGAGTGTCTTATAATTACAAACACAGTTATTTTGTAAAATCTTATTTTTCTCCTGAGATGTAGAGACCGTTAAACACCGGGCCTGCAGTAACCCGTATACATCCTGAAACACCTGGTCAACTCTAACACTTGGACAGCATATTGTTTTTAAATATTGAAAAAGAGCCTTTCTTTTTTAAAACTCTATTTCTTACACTCTCCTTTTCAATATTTGATAAAATGATGGGGTTTTTTTTCAAAATAAAAACTTGTTCAGGGTTTGAACGTCAGACCGACAGCAGCAGGTCTTACACAAGAGGTTTAGTCGTCAATGCATTCCATAGCAAAACTTGCTGATATCGGATTTACTTTACTTTACTGGTTTTAATTCCCAGTTCTAATTTCATGTATGTAGGGGGATTTAAAAAATATATTTTAGTGTCATAATGAAGCATTGTTTTATCATGGAAATAAGTTGTTTATTTTTTTTAAATATGTTTATTCACTTCATTTGGATACAGTCAAGTGATAACATGTTCTAGGTGAAACAGGCTACTCTATATCTAGAACAGCTTACATGGATAGGCATCAAAACAATCACATTGAGAATTGGGAATAATAATAAAAGAACATGGACATGACATACGTACATAAGATCAAACACTATCCCAGTTCCGATGAAATAACATTCCATTTTCTATTAAATAAGTTCGAATTGATGGTTTTTGAACAAATACATTTTTCAATGTAATACACATCTTTTAAAGTTGATATATAACCAGTAAAATTGTGTTTTAAACCTTTTATATTCATTACAAATATATGGCGTTTGCCCAATAAAATCATGTAGATGGTTTCTGGTGCAGCAAAATAGAATATATATAGTGGAGGGTTCATATGTTATATTGAGTAATCTACTAACGAAGTCGTTAAAAACTTTCCAAAACAGTTTGATAGTTGGGCATTCAATGTATACATGATATATGTTCTCACTAACCGAACCATATGCCAAGCAAAGATCATTATCAAGTTTCATTCTATGTAGCTCCCTTTTTGTTAAAATATCCTTATGTATGAATTTATATTGGCATTCAAGGAGTTTTCATTTCATTCGCGGTCCCATTTATCACAGACTTTGGGAAAAGTATTTCCTGGCTTGATATTGTCGAGAACCTTTGCTAGGTCTATGCTAGCCCATGCATCCAATGTATCTTTCCAAAACGGGTGTTCAGGTTTATGTTGTTTAGTGATGTTTGATCCTAAGAGAAGAGTGTCTCTCATCGGAAAATCTGCTAAACTATAGCCCTTATTGATATAGCTTTTCAGACAAGAAAGTTTTAGCGAATCAATGAAATTGTTGATATTAACTATTCTTTGACCCCCATCTTCATATTTTCGCATTAAATTTATCCACTTTATCTTGTCTTTCTTATCGTTCCAGATAAACTTGAAAAATATGTTATTCAATTTTTAGCTCATCTGGCCTGAAAGGCCCGATGGGCTCATGGCATGGCATGCTGTCCATCAATCCGTCTGTCAGTCCGTCCGTCCGTCCGTCCATCCGTCCGTCCGTCCGTCCATCAGTCTGTCCATCCGTCCGTAATCTTTTTGCTTTTTCAACTTCTTCTCCAGAACCAACGACTCCACAGAGCTGAAATTTTATGTGCAGACTCCTTGACCAATGGGGATTCTAAATTGTAGATTTCGTGACCCCCCGTGACCCCAAATGGGGTCACAGGGGTCACATCCTTAAAAGCCTATGTTCATCTTCTTCTCCAGTTCCAAAAGGTCTAGAGAGCTGAAAAGTTGTGTGCAGACTCCTTGGCCAATGGGGATTCAAAACGGAAGATTTTGTGACCCTATGACCCCAAATGGGGTCACAGGGATCACATCCTTAAAAACCTATTTTCATCTTCTTCTCCAGTTCGAAAAGGTCTAGAGAGCTGAAAAGTTGTGTGCAGACTCCTTGGCCAAAGGGGATTCAAAATTATAGATTTTGTGACCTTATGACCACAATCTAGGTCACAGGTCAAGTATGTAAAGCTCTAGAAAGGTGAAATGTTGTGTAGAGACTCTATGGTCAAAGGTGATTCCTAATTGTATGATTGGTTGCTTGTTAACAATGTATTACTTGAGATAACGTAGATATTAAACCTTAGAAAATAAATCAATGAAATCCTGATGAGCTAAAGAGCCCATGGTTCTATTTTTTATGAATTCGTTAGGAGGATTTGGCAGAGATGTCAGGATATGAACAATAGTAGATAAAGTTTTTATACCTTTTTTTTGCCAATCAAGGTTAGGTTCCGGTTCTTTCCAATTCGACAGAATTATTTTAAAATGTTCAAGTCTCTTCTTCGTATTGATCACCCATAGGTCATCGAGATTAGCATTTAGTGTTATTCTCAATACATCATTTATAAGTGCCTTTATGCCAATCCAGATTTAAATATTGGATAAAGTTACATCGCTGCCTGCCATTGAACCGATCCATATAGCTTTGGTTTTGTCAATGTTTATTTTCAAACCTGACATGTTATAGAAGGTATTGATCGTGCTTATTACTTCATGGAGAGAAGGTTCAGACCCGTTTAAGAATAATTCGGTATCGTCAGCATGTTAGGCAATGAGATGTGCGATTTCATTAAGGATAATTCCCTTTATTTTGTTTTTGTCTCTGATCATAATACCTAGAATTTAGGCTACAATAAAAACAGATATGGAGAGAATGGAAAAAAGTTTGTGACAATATGCTTACTTATTACGTTAATCGTTGGTTTCCTGTTTGTAGCAGCCACATACAACTCCCTCCAAGAATGATCACTTTCGTGTTTGTAGCAGCCACACACAACTCCCTCCCAGAATGATCGCCTTTATGTTTGTAGAAACCACATACAACTCCCGCCCAGAATGGTCGCCTTTATGTTTGTAGCAACCACATACATGTACAACTCCCTCCCAGAATGAACATCTTTATGTTTGTAGCAGCCACACACAACTCCCTCCCAGAATGAACAAATTTATGTTTGTAGCAACCACACACAACTCACTCCCAGAATGATCGCCTTTATGTTTGTAGCAGCCACACACAACTCCCTCCCAGAATGAACAACTTTATGTTTGTAGCAACCACACACAACTCCCGCCCAGAATGATCGCCTTTATGGTTGTATCAACCACACACAACTCCCTCCCAGAATGATCGCATTTATGTTTGTAGCAACCACACACAACTCCCTCCCAGAATGATCACCTTTATGTTTGTATCAACCACATACAACTCCCGCCCAGAATGATCGTCTTTATGTTTGAAGCAATCACATACAACTACCGCCTAGAATGATCACCTTTATGTTTGTAGCAGCCACATACAACTCCCTCCCAGAATGATCGCCTTTATGTTTGTAGCAACCACATACAACTCCCTCCCAGAATGATCGCCTTTATGTTTGTAGCAACCACATACAACTCCCGCCCAGAATGATCATCTTTATGTTTGTAGCAACCACATACAACTCCCTCCCAGAATGATCGCCTTTATGTTTGTAGCAACCACATACAACTCCCTCCCAGAATGATCGCCTTTATGTTTGTAGCAACCACATACAACTCCCGCCCAGAATGATCATCTTTATGTTTGTAGCAACCACATACAACTCCCTCCCAGAATGATCGCCTTCATGTTTGTAGCAGCCACATACAACTCCCGCCCAGAATGATCGCCTTTATGTTTGTAGCAGTCACACACAACTCCCTCCCAGAATGAACAACTTTATGTTTGTAGCAGCCACATACAACTCCCTCCCAGAATGATCACCTTTATGTTTTTATCAACCACATACAACTCCCGCCCAGAATGATCGCCTTTATGTTTGAAGCAATCACATACAACTCCCGCCCAGAATGATCACCTTTATGTTTGTAGCAGCCACATACAACTCCCGCCCAGAATGATCGCCTTTATGTTTGTAGCAGCCACATACAACTCCCGCCCAGAATGATCATCTTTATGTTTGTAGCAACCACATACAACTCCCTCCCAGAATGATCGCCTTTATGTTTGTAGCAACCACATACAACTCCCTCCCAGAATGATCGCCTCTATGTTTGTAGCAGCCACACACAACTCCCGCCCAGAATGATCATCTTTATGTTTGTATCAACCACATACAACTCCCTCCCAGAATGATCGCCTTTATGTTTGTAGCAGCCACATACAACTCCCTCCCAGAATGATCACCTTTATGTTTGTATCAACCACACACAACTCCCGCCCAGAATGATCATCTTTATGTTTGTATCAACCACATACAACTGCCGCCCAGAATGATCATCTTTATGTTTGTAGCAGCCACATACAACTCCCTCCCAGAATCATCACCTTTATGGTGTATCAACCACATACAACTCCCGCCCAGAATGATCGCCTTTATGTTTGTAGCAACCACATACAACTCCCGCCCAGAATGATCATCTTTATGTTTGTAGCAACCACATACAACTCCCTCCCAGAATGATCGCCTTTATGTTTGTAGCAACCACATACAACTCCCTCCCAGAATGATCGCCTTTATGTTTGTAGCAGCCACATACAACTCCCGCCCAGAATGATCGCCTTTATGTTTGTAGCAGCCACATACAACTCCCTCCCAGAATCATCACCTTTATGGTGTATCAACCACACACAACTCCCGCCCAGAATGATCATCTTTATGTTTGTATCAACCACATACAACTCCCGCCCAGAATGATCGCCTTTATGTTTGTAGCAGCCACACACAACTCCCGCCCAGAATGATCGCCTTTATGTTTGTAGCAACCACATACAACTTCCTCCCAGAATGATCACCTTTATGTTTGTAGCAACCACATACAACTCCCGCCCAGAATGATCGCCTTTATGTTTGAAGCAACCACATACAACTCCCGCCCAGAATGATCACCTTTATGTTTGTAGCAGCCACATACAACTCCCTCCCAGAATGATCGCCTTTATGTTTGTAGCAACCACATACAACTTCCTCCCAGAATGATCACCTTTATGTTTGTAGCAACCACATACAACTGCCGCCCAGAATGATCGCCTTTATGTTTGAAGCAATCACATACAACTCCCTCCCAGAATGATCACCCCTATGTTTGTAGCAACCACACACAACTCCCTCCCAGAATGATCACCTTTATGTTTGTAGCAACCACATACAACTCCCGCCCAGAATGATCGCCTTTATGTTTGTAGCAGCCACACACAACTCCCTCCCAGAATGATCACCTTTATGTTTGTAGCAACCACATGCAACTCCCGCCCAGAATGATCGCCTTTATGTTTGAAGCAATCACATACAACTCCCGCCCAGAATGATCGCCTTTATGTTTGAAGCAATCACATACAACTCCCACCCAGAATGATCGCCTTTATGTTTGTAGCAACCACATACAACTCCCACCCAGAATGATCGCCTTCGTGTTTGTATCAGCCACATACAACTCCCTCCCAGAATGATCACCTTTATGTTTGTAGCAACCACATACAACTCCCTCCCAGAATGATAGCCTTCATGTTTGTAGCAACCACATACAACTCCCTCCCAGAATGATCACCTTTATGTTTGTAGCAACCACATACAACTTCCTCCCAGAATGATCGCCTTCATGTTTGTAGCAACCACATACAACTCCCACCCAGAATGATCACCTTTATGTTTGTAGCAGCCACATACAACTACCTCCCAGAATGAACAACTTTATGTTTGTAGCAACCACATACAACTCCCGCCCAGAATGATCGCCTTTATGTTTGTAGCAGCCACACACAACTCCCTCCCAGAATGATCACCTTTATGTTTGTAGCAACCACATGCAACTCCCGCCCAGAATGATCGCCTTTATGTTTGAAGCAATCACATACAACTCCCGCCCAGAATGATCGCCTTTATGTTTGAAGCAATCACATACAACTCCCGCCCAGAATGATCGCCTTTATGTTTGAAGCAATCACATACAACTCCCACCCAGAATGATCGCCTTTATGTTTGTAGCAACCACATACAACTCCCGCCCAGAATGATCATCTTTATGTTTGTAGCAACCACATACAACTCCCTCCCAGAATGATCGCCTTTATGTTTGTAGCAACCACATACAACTCCCTCCCAGAATGATCGCCTTTATGTTTGTAGCAGCCACATACAACTCCCGCCCAGAATGATCGCCTTTATGTTTGTAGCAGCCACATACAACTCCCTCCCAGAATGATCACCTTTATGTTGTATCAACCACACACAACTCCCGCCCAGAATGATCATCTTTATGTTTGTATCAACCACATACAACTCCCGCCCAGAATGATCGCCTTTATGTTTGTAGCAGCCATATACAACTCCCGCCCAGAATGATCGCCTTTATGTTTGTAGCAACCACATACAACTTCCTCCCAGAATGATCACCTTTGTGTTTGTAGCAACCACATACAACTCCCGCCCAGAATGATCGCCTTTATGTTTGAAGCAATCACATACAACTCCCTCCCAGAATGATCACTCCTATGTTTGTAGCAACCACACACAACTCCCTCCCAGAATGATCACCTTTATGTTTGTAGCAACCACATACAACTCCCGCCCAGAATGATCGCCTTTATTTTTGAAGCAACCACATACAACTCCCTCCCAAAATGGTCACCTTTATGTTTGTAGCAGCCACATACAACTCCCACCCAGAATGATCACCTTTATGTTTGTAGCAGCCACATACAACTCCCTCCCAGAATGATCGCCTTTATGTTTGTAGCAACCACATACAACTACCTCCCAGAATGATCGCCTTTATGTTGGTTGCAGCCACACACAACTCCCTCCCAGAATGACCGCCTTTATGATTGTAGCAACCACATACAACTCCCTCCCAGAATGATCGCCTTTATGTTTGTAGCAACCACATACAACTCCCTCCCAGAATGATCGCCTTTATGTTTGTAGCAGCCACATACAACTCCCGCCCAGAATGATCGCCTTTATGTTTGTAGCAGCCACATACAACTCCCTCCCAGAATGATCACCTTTATGTTGTATCAACCACACACAACTCCCGCCCAGAATGATCATCTTTATGTTTGTAGCAGCCACATACAACTCCCGCCCAGAATGATCGCCTTTATGTTTGTAGCAACCACACACAACTCCCTCCCAGAATGATCACCTTTATGTTTGTAGCAACCACATGCAACTCCCGCCCAGAATGATCGCCTTTATGTTTGAAGCAATCACATACAACTCCCTCCCAGAATGATCGCCTTTATGTTTGTAGCAACCACATACAACTCCCTCCCAGAATGATCGCCTTTATGTTTGTAGCAGCCACATACAACTCCCGCCCAGAATGATCGCCTTTATGTTTGTAGCAGCCACATACAACTCCCTCCCAGAATGATCACCTTTATGTTGTATCAACCACATACAACTCCCTCCCAGAATGATCGCCTTTATGTTTGTAGCAGCCACACACAACTCCCGCCCAGAATGATCGCCTTTATGTTTGTAGCAGCCACACACAACTCCCTCCCAGAATGATCACCTTTATGTTTGTAGCAACCACATGCAACTCCCGCCCAGAATGATCGCCTTTATGTTTGAAGCAATCACATACAACTCCCTCCCAGAATGATCGCCTTTATGTTTGTAGCAACCACATACAACTCCCTCCCAGAATGATCGCCTTTATGTTTGTAGCAGCCACATACAACTCCCGCCCAGAATGATCGCCTTTATGTTTGTAGCAGCCACATACAACTCCCTCCCAGAATGATCGCCTTTATGTTTGTAGCAACCACATACAACTTCCTCCCAGAATGATCACCTTTATGTTTGTAGCAACCACATACAACTCCCGCCCAGAATGATCGCCTTTATGTTTGAAGCAATCACATACAACTCCCTCCCAGAATGATCACTCCTATGTTTGTAGCAACCACACACAACTCCCTCCCAGAATGATCACCTTTATGTTTGTAGCAACCACATACAACTCCCGCCCAGAATGATCGCCTTTATGTTTGAAGCAACCACATACAACTCCCTCCCAAAATGGTCACCTTTATGTTTGTAGCAGCCACATACAACTCCCACCCAGAATGATCACCTTTATGTTTGTAGCAGCCACATACAACTCCCTCCCAGAATGATCGCCTTTATGTTTGTAGCAACCACATACAACTACCTCCCAGAATGATCGCCTTTATGTTGGTTGCAGCCACACACAACTCCCTCCCAGAATGACCGCCTTTATGATTGTAGCAACCACATACAACTCCCGCCCAGAATGATCGCCTTCGTGTTTGTATCAGCCACATACAGCTCCATCCCAGAATGATCACCTTTATGTTTGTAGCAACCACATACAACTCCCTCCCAGAATGATAGCCTTCATGTTTGTAGCAACCACATACAACTCCCTCCCAGAATGATCACCTTTATGTTTGTAGCAACCACATACAACTTCCTCCCAGAATGATCGCCTTCATGTTTGTAGCAACCACATACAACTCCCACCCAGAATGATCACCTTTATGTTTGTAGCAGCCACATACAACTACCTCCCAGAATGAACAACTTTATGTTTGTAGAAACCACATACAACTCCCGCCCAGAATGATCATCTTTATGTTTGTAGCAACCACATACAACTCCCTCCCAGAATGATCGCCTTTATGTTTGTAGCAGCCACATACAACTACCTCCCAGAATGAACAACTTTATGTTTGTAGCAACCACATACAACTCCCGCCCAGAATGATCATCTTTATGTTTGTAGCAACCACATACAACTCCCTCCCAGAATGATCGCCTTCATGTTTGTAGCAGCCACATACAACTCCCGCCCAGAATGATCGCCTTTATGTTTGTAGCAGTCACACACAACTCGCTCCCAGAATGAACAACTTTATGTTTGTAGCAGCCACATACAACTCCCTCCCAGAATGATCACCTTTATGTTTGTAGCAACCACATACAACTCCCGCCCAGAATGATCGCCTTTATGTTTGTAGCAACCACATACAACTCCCTCCCGGAATGCTCACCTTTATGTTTGTAGCAGCCACATACAACTCCCTCCCGGAATGATCACCTTAATGTTTGTAGCAGCCACATACAACTCCCTCCCAGAATGATCGCCTTTATGTTTGTAGCAACCACATACAACTCCCTCCCGGAATGCTCACCTTTATGTTTGTAGCAGCCACATACAACTCCCTCCCGGAATGATCACCTTAATGTTTGTAGCAGCCACACACAACTCCCACCCAGAATGATCACCTTTATGTTTGTAGCAGCCACATACAACTCCCTCCCATATTGACCACCTTTATGTTTGTAGCAGCCACACACAACTCCCTCCCGGAATGATCACCTTTATGTTTGTAGCAACCACATACAACTCCCACCCAGAATGATCACCTTTATGTTTGTAGCAGCCACATACAACTTCCTCCCAGAATGATCGCCTTCATGTTTGTAGCAACCACATACAACTCCCACCCAGAATGATCACCTTTATGTTTGTAGCAGCCACATACAACTTCCTCCCAGAATGATCACCTTTATTTTTGTAGCAGCCACATACATGTACAACTTCCTCCCAGAATGATCACCTTTATGTTTGTAGCAGCCACATACATGTACAACTCCCTCCCAGAATGATCACCTTTATGTTTGTAGCAGCCACATACATGTAGAACTCCCTCCCACAATGGTCACCTTTATGTTTGTAGCAGCCACATACAACTCCCTCCCAGAATGATCACCTTTATGTTTGAAGCAACCACATACAACTCCCACCCAGAATGATCACCTTTATGTTTGTAGCAGCCACATACAACTTCCTCCCAGAATGATCGCCTTCATGTTTGTAGCAACCACATACAACTCCCACCCAGAATGATCACCTTTATGTTTGTAGCAGCCACATACAACTTCCTCCCAGAATGATCACCTTTATTTTTGTAGCAGCCACATACATGTACAACTTCCTCCCAGAATGATCACCTTTATGTTTGTAGCAGCCACATACATGTACAACTCCCTCCCAGAATGATCACCTTTATGTTTGTAGCAGCCACATACATGTAGAACTCCCTCCCACAATGGTCACCTTTATGTTTGTAGCAGCCACATACAACTCCCTCCCAGAATGATCACCTTTATGTTTGTAGAAACCACATACAACTCCCGCCCAGAATGATCATCTTTATGTTTGTAGCAACCACATACAACTCCCTCCCAGAATGATCGCCTTTATGTTTGTAGCAGCCACATACAACTACCTCCCAGAATGAACAACTTTATGTTTGTAGCAACCACATACAACTCCCGCCCAGAATGATCATCTTTATGTTTGTAGCAACCACATACAACTCCCTCCCAGAATGATCGCCTTCATGTTTGTAGCAGCCACATACAACTCCCGCCCAGAATGATCGCCTTTATGTTTGTAGCAGTCACACACAACTCGCTCCCAGAATGAACAACTTTATGTTTGTAGCAGCCACATACAACTCCCTCCCAGAATGATCACCTTTATGTTTGTAGCAACCACATACAACTCCCGCCCAGAATGATCGCCTTTATGTTTGTAGCAACCACATACAACTCCCTCCCGGAATGCTCACCTTTCTGTTTGTAGCAGCCACATACAACTCCCTCCCGGAATGATCACCTTAATGTTTGTAGCAGCCACATACAACTCCCACCCAGAATGATCGCCTTTATGTTTGTAGCAACCACATACAACTCCCTCCCGGAATGCTCACCTTTATGTTTGTAGCAGCCACATACAACTCCCTCCCGGAATGATCACCTTAATGTTTGTAGCAGCCACACACAACTCCCACCCAGAATGATCACCTTTATGTTTGTAGCAGCCACATACAACTCCCTCCCATATTGACCACCTTTATGTTTGTAGCAGCCACACACAACTCCCTCCCGGAATGATCACCTTTATGTTTGTAGCAACCACATACAACTCCCACCCAGAATGATCACCTTTATGTTTGTAGCAGCCACATACAACTTCCTCCCAGAATGATCGCCTTTATGTTTGTAGCAACCACATACAACTCCCACCCAGAATGATCACCTTTATGTTTGTAGCAGCCACATACAACTTCCTCCCAGAATGATCACCTTTATTTTTGTAGCAGCCACATACATGTACAACTTCCTCCCAGAATGATCACCTTTATGTTTGTAGCAGCCACATACATGTACAACTCCCTCCCAGAATGATCACCTTTATGTTTGTAGCAGCCACATACATGTAGAACTCCCTCCCACAATGGTCACCTTTATGTTTGTAGCAGCCACATACAACTCCCTCCCAGAATGATCACCTTTATGTTTGAAGCAACCACATACAACTCCCACCCAGAATGATCACCTTTATGTTTGTAGCAGCCACATACAACTTCCTCCCAGAATGATCGCCTTCATGTTTGTAGCAACCACATACAACTCCCACCCAGAATGATCACCTTTATGTTTGTAGCAACCACATACATGTACAACTCCCTCCCATAATGATCACCTTTATGTTTGTAGCAGCCACATACAACTCCCTCCCAGAATGATCGCCTTCATGTTTGTAGCAACCACATACAACTCCCACCCAGAATGATCACCTTTATGTTTGTAGCAACCACATACAACTTCCTCCCAGAATGATCACCTTTATGTTTGTAGCAACCACATACAACTCCCGCCCAGAATGATCGCCTTTATGTTTGTAGCAACCACATACAACTCCCTCCCGGAATGCTCACCTTTATGTTTGTAGCAGCCACATACAACTCCCTCCCGGAATGATCACCTTAATGTTTGTAGCAGCCACACACAACTCCCACCCAGAATGATCACCTTTATGTTTGTAGCAGCCACATACAACTCCCTCCCATATTGACCACCTTTATGTTTGTAGCAGCCACACACAACTCCCTCCCGGAATGATCACCTTTATGTTTGTAGCAACCACATACAACTCCCACCCAGAATGATCACCTTTATGTTTGTAGCAGCCACATACAACTTCCTCCCAGAATGATCGCCTTCATGTTTGTAGCAACCACATACAACTCCCACCCAGAATGATCACCTTTATGTTTGTAGCAGCCACATACAACTTCCTCCCAGAATGATCACCTTTATTTTTGTAGCAGCCACATACATGTACAACTTCCTCCTAGAATGATCACCTTTATGTTTGTAGCAGCCACATACATGTACAACTCCCTCCCAGAATGATCACCTTTATGTTTGTAGCAGCCACATACAACTCCCGCCCAGAATGATCACCTTTATGTTTGTAGCAGCCACATACATGTAGAACTCCCTCCCACAATGGTCACCTTTATGTTTGTAGCAGCCACATACAACTCCCTCCCAGAATGATCACCTTTATGTTTGAAGCAACCACATACAACTCCCACCCAGAATGATCACCTTTATGTTTGTAGCAGCCACATACAACTTCCTCCCAGAATGATCGCCTTCATGTTTGTAGCAACTACATACAACTCCCACCCAGAATGATCACCTTTATGTTTGTAGCAACCACATACATGTACAACTCCCTCCCATAATGATCACCTTTATGTTTGTAGCAGCCACATACAACTCCCTCCCAGAATGATCGCCTTCATGTTTGTAGCAACCACATACAACTCCCACCCAGAATGATCACCTTTATGTTTGTAGCAACCACATACAACTTCCTCCCAGAATGATCACCTTTATGTTTGTAGCAGCCACATACAACTCCCTCCCATAATGATCACCTTTATGTTTGTAGCAACCACATACAACTCCCGCCCAAAATGATCACCCTCAACCAGTTCAGTGTTCAATCATCAAACATCAAATTGACATACATTTCCCTCGTTAATCTTCACATAATTACATTCTTTAATTTGAGGTTTAGTGCATGGAAGACTATTGTAGACTAGTGTATGTTCAGCGATGTGTCACATGTGTCAACTCGGTTTAGTCTCTGAACGCCGCAGTTGCTTTTTTCAGGTAGGCAAAGCAATGAAGAAGATTACGGGATTATGGGGGGGGGGGGGGGGGGGGGGGGGGGGGGGGAGGCATCTGCTAACTTTGGGTGAACGAAATTCAGAGACTGAGCTTATCTGAAGTGAGCTAGAGCTCACATCGGAAAATTATAATGTTGTTTGTACTCTATGTGTCACTACCCTTTGTAATTTGAATGCTCTTGGGGACAAATTTGATTATTTATTTGTATGTCCTATATTACAATCAGATGGTGAAAACTATATTCTTGTTTTATAATATGGCAAATATGTATAATGTGAATACATGTATTTGATTTAATTCTAAAAAGCTAGGAACTTAAGGAATCTCTCACATTTTTGTAAAGTCATAATGTCTTTTTTAAGAATTAACTTTTATCATCCTAAGATTTACCTTTACTGAATGCACCAGCTGTACATACCTATTGTTTGTATGTTGTATCAATGTATATATGTTCCATGTGTATCTTATGCTGCAGTTTGCAGCCTGCGTTGAAAGTTCAGTTCAGTTCAGCTCTGAAAGAACGCAAGTTGTAAGTAATTATTTTTTGATGAATAGAGATAGATGGTGTAAACGTATTTTATTCACTTAAAAGTGACGGGATCGACAAACAAGCAAAACATCGTTTATGTAAATGCCTCTCCCTACAAAATAGTTACAAACAAAGGTGGGTGGCGTTCACAGAACAGAAGAAGTTGTATACACTGCAGAGGCAGTAGCGAGATAATAGATAAGAAACGAAGTTAATGTTAAGAAAAGTTAAAGTATGGAAGGATTCTCCTGTCCCTGCAAGATGAATATTAAATGTTAACCTTTGGTAAATAATTAGTCGTTTACTTTTATATTATTGAAAGTGGAACAGGTGATACAAGAAAAAAAATACATCCTCCAATTGTTGTCCACAGGTAAAGGTATCGGGTATAATATCTCGAAATTATCGAGGAAAGAGGAAACATTCAAAGAATTAGAAAAGATATGTTTTATATGCAGGTGTATGCAAAGTTAATGTACAATATAAATTGATACGACCCCCATGTTTGTAACAACATCGGATTAGTTCAGCAACCGTGACCTTCCAGCGTTCAACGTGATAGAATAACTAATTTTGTGTGACTTCCAACTGTGCATAATTATATGAGTCATTATATTTGAGTCAGCCGTTTTTTTGGTTTTTTTTTACAAAATCTGTGAAATAATAATAAAAAAAACCCCACTTCAATAACAATACGGTTAAGGATCCTTAAATATTCATAGAGAACCGGTTTTGGTAAACAAGCAACCTTCTGCTTATATAAATCCCTCAACAGTACATCCATACACAACAAACACAGGAACAGGAACATAACAACGACAAACTAAAGTATGATCATACTCTGTGTAAATGACTGTTACTTAACGTCAGTATCTTTGCCTTCTCGTTCAGGAAGGGCTGATATTCACACGTTGCTACGACGTGGGGGTTGGGGGTGAGGAATGAGCAGACCAAGGCCTTAGAAGTTCTGTTTGAGAGGCATTCTAGAAGTGAGCGTTCTGGAAAAGATGTGCACTTTATGCACTCTATGCTTTGTTGCGTTGACAACCGTGCATAGCTGAAAGTCGTTTTTAATCACAGACCGCTCTTTTGGAGCAGTTACTTCCGGTTTTTTTTGTGAATCTTAAACGAACTTTATTTACATGGCAAAATCAGCTTTGTTAATTGACGCAAAAAATCGGAAAGTACTATTATTTTGATATTTATTGGAGTTATTAGTTGGTGCTTCTCCGTTGTTAAAAGAGATTGCTTGTAAAGAGTTGGTGGATATTCTCATGTAAGTCTGGACCAAACAGAATCAAGCAGATCAACTATTACGATTATCGGACGCACTCCCCACACTCAGATATAGTGTACAATGTGCTGGACGAATCGCGCAATGAAACGAATCATGAATCTGAGCGGAACAATCGTTTCAAAAGTCAACATGTTATGTTAATCCGTTGTGGTGTAGTTAAATAGGTTTTTTGGGGTTTTTTTTGTTTGTTTGTTTGTTGTTTT
Source organism: Gibbula magus (assembly GCA_936450465.1). NCBI lineage: Eukaryota > Metazoa > Mollusca > Gastropoda > Trochida > Trochidae > Gibbula > Gibbula magus. The sequence goes on from OW388297.1 coordinate 1,234,981, forward strand.
GTTTTTTTATTTCCCTTTTTGCGTTACAGGCATACATCATACATCATACAAAATGTCAGCAGGATACAGTACAGCTCATAAATGGAAAACAGTATACAATACAATACAATACTCTTATATATGTAACTTGGCAACAGGTGTAAGGTAGACCAAACAAAACCTTGCTCAGTTCCATTTGATAAGTGAAGGCATCTTGTGATATCATAGTATTTAGTTATTTCATTTTTTATAAAACTGATGATAGGAACATAATTTCCTTGAGCAAATTTGACTATGTGTTGTTTTATCACGAGGATTATGACATTTATAGGATTATTATAATCATATTTAAATCCAAACAAGACATTTTCAATGGAAAATAAAGTGTTATCTGTACGGTATGGAGCCATTCTGTTACTTCATACCATATTATTCTTACAATATCACATTTCCAAAAGAGATGTTCTACAGTTTCTATTTCCTTTTGACAAAAGGAGCAAAGAGGTGAATCAGTATATTTCATTCTATAAAGGAGACATTTTGTTGGCAAAATGTTGTGAATAATCCTGTATTTTAACCACCTTAATTCAGTATTTTTAGTACACTTGTTTGGAACATATAAATCATCCAATCCTTGTCGGTGAAACATCTGTCTAAGATGCGTTCCCATTTGGAATAGCATGGTAGCCTGATAAGGGATTAGTTAAAGAGAGAATTATATATGTACTTATTTCCCGCAGGTGTGTTCAGTAGTTGATAATTTAGTGGATAAATAGGGTTTTGTAGCGGCTTTTTAAATCTATAAATGTTATGCTTAAGTGCACTAGATTTTATTGCTGCCTTTATTCCTTCAAAAGTTAAGAAATTAGTTTTGGTTTGGTATTTCTCCAGGAATTCCTCAAATGTAAATAACCTACCCTCTTCATTTATAATGTCATTAACAAAAACTATGTTTCTCAGGTTTTCATAAAATATTGGTTTGTTATCAATAGGTATGTTGTGGTTGTTCCAGATTGTTTGGCTTTTTATTTGAGTTTCTGTTTCTTGATTCACATTTTGTCAGTAATATTTCCCACACATTAAAACCATCTTTCCAAAATATATTGGATAATTTTTCTTTACAATTTTTTTTTATATATTTCGAGCTGCCCGACCATATGGAGTATGGATGTGGTAATGCATTTCTGATAATATAACTCCAGTAATAAGTCTACTTATCCATTTTAATTTTTGAGCATAAATGACATTTCTTACGGCTGGAACTCTGATCCCACCATGTTCGGGATTTAAAGTGATAATATTTCTCTTTACTTTATCTGGTTTACGGTTCCATATAAATCTAAAACATGATTTTTCCAGCTTATCGGGTAATTGTTTTGGAGGGTTTGGAACTGCTGAAAATAAATGGTTAAACGTGAAAGCAAAAGGGACTTCAAAACAGTATTTCTGCCAAATGGAGTTAATGAACGGGTTGACCAAATATTCATTTGTTTTTCAATGCTTGCAATTTTATCCTTATCATTGATTTCAATCATGTTGTCGAGATCAATATTAAATTTTATTCCTAACAGATCCAATTCTATTTGAGACCAGTCAACATTATATTCTTTACATAGTTTGTACCGTGATCTCTTTTTTGAACTTATCCAAATGAGTTTTGTTTTGTCAACGTTTACCTTCAATCCAGAAAAACGAGCAAACAGTTGTAGGACGTTTAGAACGGCATAGAGGCATTTTTCAGATCCGTCCAACATAAGGGTTGTGTCATCAGCAAATTGAGAAAGAATATATTCTATGTTACCGATAGTGATTCCCTTGATTTTACTGTCATTTCGTATCATGATTCCAAGTATTTCCGCACAAAGAATAAACACATATGGGGCAAACGGATCACCTTGTCGACATCCACGTTCAATCATAAAAGGCTGGGTGGCAAATTCATTAACCATAATCCGAGATTCTATCTCATTATAGAAAGTATTAATCCATTTAAGAAAACTGGAACCAAAATTGAAAAAAAATAAAACATTCGTTAAACAACGTCTATCAATTGAATCGAATGCTTTTTCAAAGTCTACTTTTTGGTCCTCATTAATAATACATGGTAAAATTGTCTTTATTCTGTTGGCGATTGCTGCTGAACCTATTTTATAGGAGGTATTTAAATAGTGATATTGGACGCCAGTTTTTAAGGAATTTCTTTGGCTTATTTCCTTTTGGTATACACGTTATTAAATCTTGTCTTTGTTTGATTGACAAATTACCCCTTTTGTATCCATAGTTTAATGATTTTAGCAAAAATGGTCCAAGAACTTTCCAAAGGAATTTTAGAAATTCTGCTGTAAAACCATCGGGGCCGGGACTTTTGCATAATTGTTTGCATCGAATCTCTTGTTAAACGCGACAGTTGCAGAATTGTTAGCATCAATCTCTTGTTAAACACAACAGTTGCAGAATTGTTAGCATTAATCTCTTGTTAAAACACGACAGTTGCAGAATTGTTAGCTTCGAATCTCTTATTAAACACAACAGTTGCATAATTGTTAGCATCGAATCTCTTATTAAACACGACAGTACAACGTAAGGTATTGATGTTCGTTAACTCCTCTAACCTCTTTGAGAAGTTAGTAACATAAAGGAATACAAGCCTGTGGGTTTACATCTGTATTCAACTGCGCACATACACTATAACACAACCTGATTTACGTTATGTATATCGGTATACTAGTATTTCAAGGTGATGTTAGACTTGACAAGATTCTAGTGTATCTTACATTCAAACGGAAGTAGTGCATGACTTACCAAATGAACTACTGGCATAAAGCACGGACTCCATAAACATTCCTTCCGGCCGAGCGTAATATAACATCCGATAGCTTATGCCTCGGGGATAAAAAAAATAAACATTAATATTCGGAATTTTTTTTTTTTAAACCCAGAAAAACAATTGTTTTAAAAGTTGTTACATACATTCACGACACAAGCGTTGGAACTGTTGAGTTTTGATAAAAGGTAATTGATAATAGAATCGCCTATTTTTAAAGTTTAATTGATGAAATAAATCGAATATTAAAGATTGATATATTCTGTATATAATGTATATTCTGAAAATATACAAAAAAATAACATGGACGAGGAAATTACTTTGCACAGGTTATGATAGGAAGTGGAAGAGTCTTCTCCTAAAAGATTGCCCACAGTACTTAAATATATTAACCTCTGGTTGTGAATTTCCGCTGAGTCTTTCAGAACAACTGCGAAACAGTTTTTGGAAAGATACAATGAATGCTTTTGCGAAATATAGTTATAATACTAAACCATGCACGTATGAAGAATTCCTCAGGGAGTCGCTTTTATATAATAAAAAATATTCTTATTGATGACATATGCTTAAAAAGTAGAAGTTCTATGGTGAATTTATGTTGCTTGAACATTTTTGTCATGTCTTTTTCAAGAAAAAATTTCTTGAATTTCATGGAATTTTTAAAAACAGTTGATAAATATCGCAAAACCCTTGGCATACAAAAAACATATGATTGTATACTAGATGATTCAACATGCTTATGTATTAGTTATCTTTTCTCATGTAAAAAAGGATAAAAAAGCTGTTATTTTCAATTAACTAATAACAATGAACGACCACAAATAATCGAGAAATGGGAAGAGGAGATTTTGATAAATATAAACTGGCTTAAGACATTTAAACTAGATCCCAAATTAAAATGCAAATCAGCCTGCTTCACAGAATTCTACCTGTAAACACCTATTTGAGCAAAATGCACCTTTTTGAAACTAATTTATGTTCTTTATGTACGGCAGAAACTGAATCAATAGCACATCTTTTCTGGCACTGTAGAGCTAGTAAGACCATTTGGCTGAAGTTTTCAGAATGGCTGGAATTAAACTGTGTTCAAACAGGCATTATATCTATTCAGTGCGATTTGATCCTTTTCGGGTTTTCACCTACATTTCATACTGATGATACTTTTGATTTGATATTACTTTTAGGCAAATATTTTATTTACGTTTGGGTTCTTTTCTTTTTTTCGTTGTTTATTTTGTTATAGTATATATATAAAACGTGAATTAAAAAAACAAAACAAAACAAAAAACACAAAAAAAAACGAAAATATCCAAAAAAATCAAATGGAATGTTTATAGCAGATTACATTATTCGTCGAAATCATCCAACGAAATGCATGAACGCTTTTCTTGAATACATCTTTGAGTCACTGTCATACAGCGTAGACACTGTGCCGAGATTACCAACACCCTATTTGATCGACTTGGACCCAACCCACCATTATAGTTTCATATCTTTTGAATTTCTCAAGTATACATACTTTGTCATTTCGATTTAATTTGAAGAAAAAGCAACTTAATTCGATTCCAAATGTTATTTTTTAGTTCATTATCTCGAAATTGGTCCTTTCAAACGAACATTTGAAAGGCGTGAATTCAATTCAACTTCTATTATATATATTTACACTACATATTTCTTACACATAGAGCGTGAACAAAACCAAAGTATTTGCAAAATTGATTAAAAATTGTTAAAAAAGGGAATTTTTTTCTCGTCAATTAATCATTTCAAGAATAACTATAGGAGGCGACAAATCAATCGACCCAGTATTTTTTCACTTCAAATATCCATTTCGAGTATATAAGTATAATATAAGTGGAGATATACTGCGCATCGCACAGTTCAGAGAGGTTCTGGGACGAGCGACTCCTTCAATGGACTCGTATTAAGATCATATCCAATGCTTTACACCCATACCTCCCCCTGCTGAGAATATTAACAATGTTATTGTGCTCTTTCTCATCTCGTACAGTGACTCAAGGTGAGTGGAAACTCACAAAGAACGTCTTAAGTAGTCGTCGCCACATGAACGTGATGAGGACAATAAACTGAGACACATTATGAAATATACAAGTTTGTTGTTGAAAGGGAGTGACTAAGAATCAAGTAATTATATATTCTATAATAACAACTATGTTCTGAAATAAATACCATGTGTAATCAGAAATTAGCAGAATCATTTCCATTCTACCACTTCTCCCGAGCGATTTAACGAAACATAAAGCTCTATGAAGAAGTTTGTATTGGATTCCATAATTTCCGTTATACATGCTCAAATGCTCTAAATCTACGTCACGCACATGTAAAGTTTAATGTCGTTTTGAGTCATAGTTCATTCTATATCACGTAGTTTAGTGACACAGTGACATGCATCAAGCCACGTTATCACTGTCTGAGCATGTAGCAGGTTTGAAGCTTCTTCTAAAGAGGTTGGAGGCTGCATAATATCAGACATTTTCACGAAGAAGCATGTATTGTAACACAGCGTCCCAGCGATGTTCAGTATACGACATCGTACTAAATCCTTTTCCAAACCATTTGTGAACAATTTGGTTGATATTACAACTCTCTATTGGTACAGTTCAACTCGACACTTAACACGATACCTTAAACAATTAAACGCAATAAGTGTTCGTGAATAAACTAATTTAACGAAAATTAGTATTAACTTTTAAAAATACATTTTTACATTGTATGCCTCATGAACTTCGGACAAATGAGGAAAATCAGGGCTCACAGTGCCAATGGTGACGTCAATATCCAACATGACTCAAGCACTTGATGTGCTCCAAGACGGATAGAGAACTCGTAGCAGTGCGTCATCATTTGATGTGCTCCAAGATGGATAGAGAACTTGTAGCAGTGCGTCATCACTTGATGTGCTCAAAGACGGATAGAGAACTCGTAGCAGTACTTCATCACTTGATGTGCTCCAAGATGGATAGAGAACTCGTAGCAGTGCGTCATCACTTGATGTGCTCCTAGATGGATAGAGAACTCGTAGCAGTACTTCATCACTTGATGTGCTCCAAGATGGATAGAGAACTCGTAGCAGTACTTCATCACTTGATGTGCTCCAAGATGGATAGAGAACTCGTAGCAGTGCGTCATCACTTGATGTGCTCCAAGATGGATAGAGAACTCGTAGCAGTGCGTCATCACTTGATGTGCTCCAAGATGGATAGAGAACTCGTAGCAGTGCGTCATCACTTGATGTGCTCCAAGATGGATAGAGAACTCGTAGCAGTACTTCATCACTTGATGTGCTCCGAGATGGATAGAGAACTCGTAGCAGTGCATCATCACTTGATGTGCTCCGAGATGGATAGAGAACTCGTAGCAGTACTTCATCACTTGATGTGCTCCAAGATGGATAGAGAACTCGTAGCAGTACTTCATCACTTGATGTGCTCCAAGATGGATAGAGAACTCGTAGCAGTGCGTCATCACTTGATGTGCTCCAAGATGGATAGAGAACTCGTAGCAGTGCGTCATCACTTGATGTGCTCCAAGATGGATAGAGAACTCGTAGCAGTACTTCATCACTTGATGTGCTCCGAGATGGATAGAGAACTCGTAGCAGTGCATCATCACTTGATGTGCTCCGAGATGGATAGAGAACTCGTAGCAGTACTTCATCACTTGATGTGCTCCTAGATGGATAGAGAACTCGTAGCAGTGCGTCATCACTTGATGTGCTCCAAGATGGATAGAGAACTCGTAGCAGTACTTCATCACTTGATGTGCTCCGAGATGGATAGAGAACTCGTAGCAGTGCATCATCACTTGATGTGCTCCGAGATGGATAGAGAACTCGTAGCAGTACTTCATCACTTGATGTGCTCCGAGACGGATAGAGAACTCGTAGCAGTGCATCATCACTCGATGTGCTCCGAGATGGATAGAGAACTCGTAGCAGTACTTCATCACTTGATGTGCTCCGAGACGGATAGAGAACTCGTAACAGTACTTCATCACTTGATGTGCTCAAAGATGGATAGAGAACTCGTAGCAGTGCATCATCACCTGATGTGCTCCAAGACGGATAGAGAACTCGTAGCAGTGCGTCACCACTTGATGTGCTCCAAGATGGATAGAGAACTCGTAGCAGTGCGTCATCACTTGATGTGCTCCAAGATGGATAGAGAACTCGTAGCAGTGCGTCATCACTTGATGTGCTCCAAGATGGATAGAGAACTCGTAGCAGTGCGTCATCACTTGATGTGCTCCAAGATGGATAGAGAACTCGTAGCAGTACTTCATCACTTGATGTGCTCCGAGATGGATAGAGAACTCGTAGCAGTGCATCATCACTTGATGTGCTCCGAGATGGATAGAGAACTCGTAGCAGTACTTCATCACTTGATGTGCTCCAAGATGGATAGAGAACTCGTAGCAGTGCGTCATCACTTGATGTGCTCCAAGATGGATAGAGAACTCGTAGCAGTACTTCATCACTTGATGTGCTCCAAGATGGATAGAGAACTCGTAGCAGTGCGTCATCACTTGATGTGCTCCAAGATGGATAGAGAACTCGTAGCAGTGCGTCATCACTTGATGTGCTCCAAGATGGATAGAGAACTCACAGCAGTGCGTCATCACTTGATGTGCTCCAAGATGGATAGAGAACTCGTAGCAGTGCGTCATCACTTGATGTGCTCCAAGATGGATAGAGAACTCGTAGCAGTACTTCATCACTTGATGTGCTCCGAGATGGATAGAGAACTCGTAGCAGTGCATCATCACTTGATGTGCTCCGAGATGGATAGAGAACTCGTAGCAGTACTTCATCACTTGATGTGCTCCAAGATGGATAGAGAACTCGTAGCAGTGCGTCATCACTTGATGTGCTCCAAGATGGATAGAGAACTCGTAGCAGTACTTCATCACTTGATGTGCTCCGAGATGGAAAGAGAACTCGTAGCAGTGCATCATCACTTGATGTGCTCCGAGATGGATAGAGAACTCGTAGCAGTACTTCATCACTTGATGTGCTCCAAGATGGATAGAGAACTTGTAGCAGTGCGTCATCACTTGATGTGCTCAAAGACGGATAGAGAACTCGTAGCAGTGCATCATCACTTGATGTGCTCCAAGATGGATAGAGAACTCGTAGCAGTACTTCATCACTTGATGTGCTCCAAGATGGATAGAGAACTCGTAGCAGTGCGCCATCACTTGATGTGCTCCAAGATGGATAGAGAACTCGTAGCAGTCCATCATCACTTGCTGTGCTCTAAGATGGATAGAGAACTCGTAGCAGTGCATCATCACTTGATGTGCTTCAAGATGGATAGAGAACTCGTAGCAGTACTTCATCACTTGATGTGCTCCGAGACGGATAGAGAACTCGTAGCAGTGCATCATCACTCGATGTGCTCCGAGATGGATAGAGAACTCGTAGCAGTACTTCATCACTTGATGTGCTCCGAGACGGATAGAGAACTCGTAACAGTACTTCATCACTTGATGTGCTCAAAGATGGATAGAGAACTCGTAGCAGTGCATCATCACCTGATGTGCTCCAAGACGGATAGAGAACTCGTAGCAGTGCGTCACCACTTGATGTGCTCCAAGATGGATAGAGAACTCGTAACAGTACTTCATCACCTGATGTGCTCCAAGATGGATAGAGAACTCGTAGCAGTGCATCATCACTTGATGTGCTCCGAGATGGATAGAGAACTCGTAGCAGTACTTCATCACTTGATGTGCTCCAAGATGGATAGAGAACTTGTAGCAGTGCGTCATCACTTGATGTGCTCAAAGACGGATAGAGAACTCGTAGCAGTGCATCATCACTTGATGTGCTCCAAGATGGATAGAGAACTCGTAGCAGTACTTCATCACTTGATGTGCTCCAAGATGGATAGAGAACTCGTAGCAGTGCGCCATCACTTGATGTGCTCCAAGATGGATAGAGAACTCGTAGCAGTCCATCATCACTTGCTGTGCTCTAAGATGGATAGAGAACTCGTAGCAGTGCATCATCACTTGATGTGCTTCAAGATGGATAGAGAACTCGTAGCAGTACTTCATCACTTGATGTGCTCCGAGACGGATAGAGAACTCGTAGCAGTGCATCATCACTCGATGTGCTCCGAGATGGATAGAGAACTCGTAGCAGTACTTCATCACTTGATGTGCTCCGAGACGGATAGAGAACTCGTAACAGTACTTCATCACTTGATGTGCTCAAAGATGGATAGAGAACTCGTAGCAGTCCATCATCACTTGATGTGCTCCAAGACGGATAGAGAACTCGTAGCAGTACTTCATCACCTGATGTGCTCCAAGATGGATAGAGAACTCGTAACAGTACTTCATCACCTGATGTGCTCCAAGATGGATAGAGAACTCGTAGCAGTGCATCATCACTTGATGTGCTCCGAGATGGATAGAGAACTCGTAGCAGTGCATCATCACTTGATGTGCTCCAAGATGGATAGAGAACTCGTAGCAGTGCATCATCACTTGATGTGCTCCAAGATGGATAGAGAACTCGTAGCAGTACGTCATCACTTGATGTGCTCCAAGACGGATAGAGAACTCGTAGCAGTACTTCATCACTTGATGTGCTCCAAGATGGATAGAGAACTCGTAGCAGTGCGCCATCACTTGATGTGCTCCAAGATGGATAGAGAACTCGTAGCAGTACTTCATCACTTGATGTGCTCCAAGATGGATAGAGAACTCGTAGCAGTGCGCCATCACTTGATGTGCTCCAAGATGGATAGAGAACTCGTAGCAGTCCATCATCACTTGCTGTGCTCTAAGATGGATAGAGAACTCGTAGCAGTGCATCATCACTTGATGTGCTTCAAGATGGATAGAGAACTCGTAGCAGTACTTCATCACTTGATGTGCTCCGAGACGGATAGAGAACTCGTAGCAGTGCATCATCACTCGATGTGCTCCGAGATGGATAGAGAACTCGTAGCAGTACTTCATCACTTGATGTGCTCCAAGATGGATAGAGAACTCGTAGCAGTGCGCCATCACTTGATGTGCTCCGAGATGGATAGAGAACTCGTAGCAGTACTTCATCACTTGATGTGCTCCAAGATGGATAGAGAACTCGTAGCAGTGCATCATCACTTGATGTGCTCCAAGATGGATAGAGAACTCGTAGCAGTACTTCATCACTTGATGTGCTCCAAGATGGATAGAGAACTCGTAGCAGTACTTCATCACTTGATGTGCTCCAAGACGGATAGAGAACTCGTAGCAGTACTTCATCACTTGATGTGCTCCAAGATGGATAGAGAACTCGTCGCAGTACTTCATCACTTGATGTGCTCCAAGATGGATAGAGAACTCGTAGCAGTGCGCCATCACTTGATGTGCTCCGAGATGGATAGAGAACTCGTAGCAGTACTTCATCACTTGATGTGCTCCAAGATGGATAGAGAACTCGTAGCAGTACTTCATCACTTGATGTGCTCCAAGATGGATAGAGAACTCGTAGCAGTACTTCATCACTTGATGTGCTCCAAGATGGATAGAGAACTCGTAGCAGTACTTCATCACTTGATGTGCTCCAAGATGGATAGAGAACTCGTAGCAGTGCGCCATCACTTGATGTGCTCCAAGATGGATAGAGAACTCGTAGCAGTCCATCATCACTTGCTGTGCTCTAAGATGGATAGAGAACTCGTAGCAGTGCATCATCACTTGATGTGCTTCAAGATGGATAGAGAACTCGTAGCAGTACTTCATCACTTGATGTGCTCCAAGATGGATAGAGAACTCGTAGCAGTACTTCATCACTTGATGTGCTCCAAGACGGATAGAGAACTCGTAGCAGTACTTCATCACTTGATGTGCTCCAAGATGGATAGAGAACTCGTAGCAGTACTTCATCACTTGATGTGCTCCAAGATGGATAGAGAACTCGTAGCTGTACGTCATCACTTGATGTGCTCCAAGATGGATAGAGAACTCGTAGCAGTCCATCATCACTCGATGTGCTCCGAGACGGATAGAGAACTCGTAGCAGTGCATCATCACTCGATGTGCTCCAAGACGGTTAGAGAACTCGTAGCAGTGCATCATCACTTGATGTGCTCCAAGATGGATAGAGAACTCGTAGCAGTGCGCCATCACTTGATGTGCTCCAAGATGGATAGAGAACTCGTAGCAGTCCATCATCACTTGCTGTGCTCTAAGATGGATAGAGAACTCGTAGCAGTGCATCATCACTTGATGTGCTTCAAGATGGATAGAGAACTCGTAGCAGTACTTCATCACTTGATGTGCTCCGAGACGGATAGAGAACTCGTAGCAGTGCATCATCACTCGATGTGCTCCGAGATGGATAGAGAACTCGTAGCAGTACTTCATCACTTGATGTACTCCGAGACGGATAGAGAACTCGTAACAGTACTTCATCACTTGATGTGCTCAAAGATGGATAGAGAACCCGTAGCAGTGCATCATCACCTGATGTGCTCCAAGACGGATAGAGAACTCGTAGCAGTACTTCATCACTTGATGTGCTCAAAGATGGATAGAGAACTCGTAGCAGTGCATCATCACCTGATGTGCTCCAAGACGGATAGAGAACTCGTAGCAGTGCATCATCACTTGATGTGCTCCAAGACGGATAGAGAACTCGTAGCAGTACTTCATCACCTGATGTGCTCCAAGATGGATAGAGAACTCGTAGCAGTACTTCATCACCTGATGTGCTCCAAGATGGATAGAGAACTCGTAGCAGTACTTCATCACCTAATGTGCTCCAAGACGGATAGAGAACTCGTAGCAGTACTTCATCACTTGATGTGCTCCAAGATGGATAGAGAACTCGTAGCAGTACTTCATCACCTGATGTGCTCCAAGATGGATAGAGAACTCGTAGCAGTGCATCATCACCTGATGTGCTCAAAGATGGATAGAGAACTCGTAGCAGTGCGTCATCACTTGATGTGCTTCAAGACGGATAGAGAACTCGTAGCAGTGCGTCATCACTTGATGTGCTCCAAGATGGATAGAGAACTCGTAGCAGTGCATCATCACCTGATGTGCTCCAAGACGGATAGAGAACTCGTAGCAGTGCATCATCACTTGATGTGCTCCAAGACGGATAGAGAACTCGTAGCAGTGCGTCATCACTTGATGTGCTCCGAGATGGATAGAGAACTCGTAGCAGTACTTCATCACTTGATGTGCTCAAAGATGGATAGAGAACTCGTAGCAGTGCATCATCACTTGATGTGCTCCAAGATGGATAGAGAACTCGTAGCAGTGCATCATCACTTGATGTGCTCCAAGACGGATAGAGAACTCGTAGCAGTGCATCATCACTTGATGTGCTCCAAGACGGATAGAGAACTCGTAGCAGTGCGTCATCACTTGATGTGCTCCGAGATGGATAGAGAACTCGTAGCAGTACTTCATCACTTGATGTGCTCAAAGATGGATAGAGAACTCGTAGCAGTGCATCATCACTTGATGTGCTCCAAGATGGATAGAGAACTCGTAGCAGTGCGTCACCACTTGATGTGCTCCGAGACGGATAGAGAACTCGTAGCAGTACTTCATCACTTGATGTGCTCCAAGATGGATAGAGAACTCGTAGCAGTGCATCATCACTTGATGTGCTCCGAGACGGATAGAGAACTCGTAGCAGTACTTCATCACTTGATGTGCTCCAAGATGGATAGAGAACTCGTAGCAGTACTTCATCACCTGATGTGCTCCAAGATGGATAGAGAACTCGTAGCAGTGCATCATCACCTGATGTGCTCAAAGATGGATAGAGAACTCGTAGCAGTGCGTCATCACTTGATGTGCTTCAAGACGGATAGAGAACTCGTAGCAGTGCGTCATCACTTGATGTGCTCCAAGATGGATAGAGAACTCGTAGCAGTGCATCATCACCTGATGTGCTCCAAGACGGATAGAGAACTCGTAGCAGTGCATCATCACTTGATGTGCTCCAAGACGGATAGAGAACTCGTAGCAGTGCGTCATCACTTGATGTGCTCCGAGATGGATAGAGAACTCGTAGCAGTACTTCATCACTTGATGTGCTCAAAGATGGATAGAGAACTCGTAGCAGTGCATCATCACTTGATGTGCTCCAAGATGGATAGAGAACTCGTAGCAGTGCATCATCACTTGATGTGCTCCAAGACGGATAGAGAACTCGTAGCAGTGCATCATCACTTGATGTGCTCCAAGACGGATAGAGAACTCGTAGCAGTGCGTCATCACTTGATGTGCTCCGAGATGGATAGAGAACTCGTAGCAGTACTTCATCACTTGATGTGCTCAAAGATGGATAGAGAACTCGTAGCAGTGCATCATCACTTGATGTGCTCCAAGATGGATAGAGAACTCGTAGCAGTGCGTCACCACTTGATGTGCTCCGAGACGGATAGAGAACTCGTAGCAGTACTTCATCACTTGATGTGCTCCAAGATGGATAGAGAACTCGTAGCAGTGCATCATCACTTGATGTGCTCCGAGACGGATAGAGAACTCGTAGCAGTGCATCATCACTTGATGTGCTCCGAGATGGATAGAGAACTCGTAGCAGTACTTCATCACTTGATGTGCTCCGAGACGGATAGAGAACTCGTAGCAGTACTTCATCACTTGATGTGCTCCAAGACGGATAGAGAACTCGTAGCAGTGCGTCACCACTTGATGTGCTCCGAGACGGATAGAGAACTCGTAGCAGTACTTCATCACTTGATGTGCTCCAAGATGGATAGAGAACTCGTAGCTGTACGTCATCACTTGATGTGCTCCGAGACGGATAGAGAACTCGTAGCAGTACTTCATCACTTGATGTGCTCCAAGACGGATAGAGAACTCGTAGCAGTACATCATCACTTGATGTGCTCCGAGACGGATAGAGAACTCGTAGCAGTACTTCATCACTTGATGTGCTCCGAGACGGATAGAGAACTCGTAGCAGTACTTCATCACTTGATGTGCTCCAAGACGGATATAGAACTCGTAGCAGTACTTCATCACTTGATGTGCTCCAAGACGGATAGAGAACTCGTAGCAGTGCATCATCACTCGATGTGCTCCAAGACGGATAGAGAATTCGTAGCAGTACTTCATCACTTGATGTTCTCCAAGACGGATATAGAACTCGTAGCAGTACTTCATCACTTGATGTGCTCCAAGACGGATATAGAACTCGTAGCAGTACTTCATCACTTGATGTGCTCCAAGACGGATAGAGAACTCGTAGCAGTACTTCATCACTTGATGTGCTCCGAGACGGATAGAGAACTCGTAGCAGTACTTCATCACTTGATGTGCTCCAAGACGGATATAGAACTCGTAGCAGTGCATCATCACTTGATGTGCTCCAAGACGGATATAGAACTCGTAGCAGTACTTCATCACTTGATGTGCTCCAAGACGGATAGAGAACTCGTAGCAGTACTTCATCACTTGATGTGCTCCAAGACGGATATAGAACTCGTAGCAGTACTTCATCACTTGATGTGCTCCAAGACGGATAGAGAACTCGTAGCAGTGCATCATCACTTGATGTGCTCCAAGACGGTTAGAGAACTCGTAGCAGTGCATCATCACTCGATGTGCTCCAAGACGGTTAGAGAACTCGTAGCAGTGCATCATCACTCGATGTGCTCCAAGACGGATAGAGAACTCGTAGCAGTACTTCATCACTTGATGTGCTCCAAGACGGATAGAGAACTCGTAGCAGTACTTCATCACTTGATGTGCTCCAAGACGGATATAGAACTCGTAGCAGTATTTCATCACTTGATGTGCTCCAAGACGGATAGAGAACTCGTAGCAGTGCATCATCACTCGATGTGCTCCAAGACGGATAGAGAATTCGTAGCAGTACTTCATCACTTGATGTTCTCCAAGACGGATATAGAACTCGTAGCAGTACTTCATCACTTGATGTGCTCCAAGACGGATAGAGAACTCGTAGCAGTACTTCATCACTTGATGTGCTCCGAGACGGATAGAGAACTCGTAGCAGTACTTCATCACTTGATGTGCTCCAAGAGGGATAGAGAACTCGTAGCAGTACTTCATCACTTGATGTGCTCCAAGACGGATATAGAACTCGTAGCAGTACTTCATCACTTGATGTGCTCCAAGACGGATAGAGAACTCGTAGCAGTACTTCATCACTTGATGTGCTCCGAGACGGATAGAGAACTCGTAGCAGTACTTCATCACTTGATGTGCTCCAAGACGGATAGAGAACTCGTAGCAGTACTTCATCACTTGATGTGCTCCAAGACGGATATAGAACTCGTAGCAGTACTTCATCACTTGATGTGCTCCAAGACGGATAGAGAACTCGTAGCAGTACTTCATCACTTGATGTGCTCCGAGACGGATAGAGAACTCGTAGCAGTACTTCATCACTTGATGTGCTCCAAGACGGATATAGAACTCGTAGCAGTACTTCATCACTTGATGTGCTCCAAGACGGATAGAGAACTCGTAGCAGTGCATCATCACCTGATGTGCTCAAAGATGGATAGAGAACTCGTAGCAGTGCATCATCACTTGATGTGCTCCAAGACGGATATAGAACTCGTAGCAGTACTTCATCACTTGATGTGCTCCAAGACGGATAGAGAACTCGTAGCAGTGCATCATCACTTGATGTGCTCCAAGACGGATAGAGAACTCGTAGCAGTCCATCACCACTTGATGTGCTCCGAGATGGATAGAGAACTCGTAGCAGTGCATCATCACTCGATGTGCTCCAAGACGGATAGAGAATTCGTAGCAGTACATCATCACTCGATGTGCTCCAAGACGGATAGAGAACTCGTAGCAGTACTTCATCACTTGATGTGCTCCAAGACGGATAGAGAACTCGTAGCAGTGCATCATCACCTGATGTGCTCCAAGATGGATAGAGAACTCGTAGCAGTACTTCATCACTTGATGTGCTCCGAGACGGATAGAGAACTCGTAGCAGTACGTCATCACTTGATGTGCTCCAAGACGGATATAACACTCGTAGCAGTACTTCATCACTTGATGTGCTCCAAGACGGATAGAGAATTCGTAGCAGTACTTCATCACTTGATGTGCTCCGAGACGGATAGAGAACTCGTAGCAGTGCATCATCACCTGATGTGCTCCAAGATGGATAGAGAATTCGTAGCAGTACTTCATCACTTGATGTGCTCCGAGACGGATAGAGAACTCGTAGCAGTACGTCATCACTTGATGTTCTCCAAGACGGATATAGAACTCGTAGCAGTACTTCATCACTTGATGTGCTCCAAGACGGATAGAGAACTCGTAGCAGTACTTCATCACTTGATGTGCTCCGTGACGGATAGAGAACTCGTAGCAGTACTTCATCACTTGATGTGCTCAAAGACGGATAGATAACTCGTAGCAGTACGTCATCAGTTGATGTGCTCCGAGACGGATAGAGAATTCGTAGCAGTGCATCATCACTTGATGTGCTCCAAGATGGATAGAGAACTCGTAGCAGTGCGTCATCACTTGATGTGCTCCAAGACGGATAGAGAACTCGTAGCAGTGCGTCATCACTTGATGTGCTCTAAGATGGATAGAGAACTCGTAGCAGTGCATCATCACTTGATGTGCTCCAAGACGGATAGAGAACTCGTAGCAGTACTTCATCACTTGATGTTCTCCAAGACGGATATAGAACTCGTAGCAGTGCGCCATCACTTAATGTGCTCCAAGATGGATAGAGAACTCGTAGCAGTACTTCATCACTTGATGTGCTCCAAGATGGATAGAGAACTTGTAGCAGTACTTCATCACTTGATGTGCTCCGAGACGGATAGAGAACTCGTAGCAGTGCATCATCACTTGATGTGCTCCAAGACGGATATAGAACTCGTAGCAGTACTTCATCACTTGATGTGCTCCAAGATGGATAGAGAACTCGTAGCAGTGCGCCATCACTTGATGTGCTCCGAGATGGATAGAGAACTCGTAGCAGTACTTCATCACTTGATGTGCTCCGAGACGGATAGAGAACTCGTAGCAGTGCATCATCACTTGATGTGCTCCGAGATGGATAGAGAACTCGTAGCAGTACTTCATCACTTGATGTGCTCCGAGATGGATAGAGAACTCGTAGCAGTACTTCATCACTTGATGTGCTCCGAGATGGATAGAGAACTCGTAGCAGTGCGTCATCACTTGATGTGCTCCAAGATGGATAGAGAACTCGTAGCAGTCCATCATCACTCGATGTGCTCCGAGACGGATAGAGAACTCGTAGCAGTGCATCATCACTCGATGTGCTCCAAGACGGATAGAGAACTCGTAGCAGTGCGTCATCACTTGATGTGCTCCAAGATGGATAGAGAACTCGTAGCAGTGCGTCATCACTTGATGTGCTCCAAGACGGATAGAGAACTCGTAGCAGTCCATCATCACTCGATGTGCTCCGAGACGGATAGAGAACTCGTAGCAGTGCATCATCACTCGATGTGCTCCAAGACGGTTAGAGAACTCGTAGCAGTGCATCATCACTCGATGTGCTCCAAGACGGATAGAGAACTCGTAGCAGTAAATCATCACTCGATGTGCTCCGAGACGGATAGATAACTCGTAGCTGTACGTCATCACTTGATGTGCTCCAAGATGGATAGAGAACTCGTAGCAGTCCATCATCACTCGATGTGCTCCGAGACGGATAGAGAACTCGTAGCAGTGCATCATCACTTGATGTGCTCCAAGATGGATAGAGAACTCGTAGCAGTCCATCATCACTCGATGTGCTCCAAGACGGTTAGAGAACTCGTAGCAGTGCATCATCACTTGATGTGCTCCAAGATGGATAGAGAACTCGTAGCAGTGCGTCATCACTTGATGTGCTCCAAGACGGATAGAGAACTCGTAGCAGTCCATCATCACTCGATGTGCTCCGAGACGGATAGAGAACTCGTAGCAGTGCATCATCACTCGATGTGCTCCAAGACGGTTAGAGAACTCGTAGCAGTGCATCATCACTCGATGTGCTCCAAGACGGATAGAGAACTCCTAGCAGTAAATCATCACTCGATGTGCTCCGAGACGGATAGATAACTCGTAGCAGTAAATCATCACTTGATGTGCTCCAAGATGGATAGAGAACTCGTAGCAGTCCATCATCACTCGATGTGCTCCGAGACGGATAGAGAACTCGTAGCAGTGCATCATCACTCGATGTGCTCCAAGACGGTTAGAGAACTCGTAGCAGTGCATCATCACCTGATGTGCTCCAAGACGGATAGAGAACTCGTAGCAGTGCGTCATCACTTGATGTGCTCCAAGATGGATAGAGAACTCGTAGCAGTGCGTCATCACTTGATGTGCTCCGAGACGGATAGAGAACTCGTAGCAGTGCGTCATCACTTGATGTGCTCCAAGATGGATAGAGAACTCGTAGCAGTGCGTCATCACTTGATGTGCTCCGAGACGGATAGAGAACTCGTAGCAGTGCATCATCACCTGATGTGCTCCAAGACGGATAGAGAACTCGTAGCAGTGCGTCATCACTTGATGTGCTCCAAGACGGATAGAGAACTCGTAGCAGTGCATCATCACTCGATGTGCTCCGAGACGGATAGAGAACTCGTAGCAGTGCATCATCACTCGATGTGCTCCAAGACGGATAGAGAACTCGTAGCAGTCCATCATCACTCGATGTGCTCCGAGACGGATAGAGAACTCGTAGCAGTGCATCAACACTCGATGTGCTCCAAGACGGTTAGAGAACTCGTAGCAGTGCATCATCACTCGATGTGCTCCAAGACGGATAGAGAACTCGTAGCAGTAAATCATCACTCGATGTGCTCCGAGACGGATAGATAACTCGTAGCTGTACGTCATCACTTGATGTGCTCCAAGATGGATAGAGAACTCGTAGCAGTGCATCATCACTTGATGTGCTCCAAGACGGATAGAGAACTCGTAGCAGTCCATCATCACTCGATGTGCTCCGAGACGGATAGAGAACTCGTAGCAGTGCATCATCACTCGATGTGCTCCAAGACGGTTAGAGAACTCGTAGCAGTGCATCATCACTCGATGTGCTCCAAGACGGATAGAGAACTCGTAGCAGTAAATCATCACTCGATGTGCTCCGAGACGGATAGAGAACTCGTAGCAGTGCATCATCACTTGATGTGCTCCAAGATGGATAGAGAACTCGTAGCAGTGCATCATCACTTGATGTGCTCCAAGATGGATAGAGAACTCGTAGCAGTGCATCATCACTTGATGTGCTCCAAGACGGTTAGAGAACTCGTAGCAGTGCATCATCACCTGATGTGCTCCAAGGCGGATAGAGAACTCGTAGCAGTACTTCATCACTTGATGTGCTCCAAGATGGATAGAGAACTCGTAGCAGTGCATCATCACATGATGTGCTCCAAGACGGTTAGAGAACTCGTAGCAGTGCATCATCACTTGATGTGCTCCAAGGCGGATAGAGAACTCGTAGCAGTACTTCATCACTCGATGTGCTCCAAGGCGGATAGAGAACTCGTAGCAGTGCATCATCACTTGATGTGCTCCAAGATGGATAGAGAACTCGTAGCAGTGCATCATCACCTGATGTGCTCCAAGACGGTTAGAGAACTCGTAGCAGTGCATCATCACTTGATGTGCTCCAAGGCGGATAGAGAACTCGTAGCAGTACTTCATCACTTGCTGTGCTCTAAGATGGATAGAGAACTCGTAGCAGTGCATCATCACTTGATGTGCTCCAAGATGGATAGAGAACTCGTAGCAGTGCATCATCACTCGATGTGCTCCAAGACGGATAGAGAATTCGTAGCAGTACATCATCACTCGATGTGCTCCAAGACGGATAGAGAACTCGTAGCAGTACTTCATCACTTGATGTGCTCCAAGACGGATAGAGAACTCGTAGCAGTGCATCATCACCTGATGTGCTCCAAGATGGATAGAGAACTCGTAGCAGTACTTCATCACTTGATGTGCTCCGAGACGGATAGAGAACTCGTAGCAGTACGTCATCACTTGATGTGCTCCAAGACGGATATAACACTCGTAGCAGTACTTCATCACTTGATGTGCTCCAAGACGGATAGAGAATTCGTAGCAGTACTTCATCACTTGATGTGCTCCGAGACGGATAGAGAACTCGTAGCAGTGCATCATCACCTGATGTGCTCCAAGATGGATAGAGAATTCGTAGCAGTACTTCATCACTTGATGTGCTCCGAGACGGATAGAGAACTCGTAGCAGTACTTCATCACTTGATGTTCTCCAAGACGGATATAGAACTCGTAGCAGTACTTCATCACTTGATGTGCTCCAAGACGGATAGAGAACTCGTAGCAGTACTTCATCACTTGATGTGCTCCGTGACGGATAGAGAACTCGTAGCAGTACTTCATCACTTGATGTGCTCAAAGACGGATAGATAACTCGTAGCAGTACGTCATCAGTTGATGTGCTCCGAGACGGATAGAGAATTCGTAGCAGTGCATCATCACTTGATGTGCTCCAAGATGGATAGAGAACTCGTAGCAGTGCGTCATCACTTGATGTGCTCCAAGACGGATAGAGAACTCGTAGCAGTGCGTCATCACTTGATGTGCTCTAAGATGGATAGAGAACTCGTAGCAGTGCATCATCACTTGATGTGCTCCAAGACGGATAGAGAACTCGTAGCAGTACTTCATCACTTGATGTTCTCCAAGACGGATATAGAACTCGTAGCAGTGCGCCATCACTTAATGTGCTCCAAGATGGATAGAGAACTCGTAGCAGTACTTCATCACTTGATGTGCTCCAAGATGGATAGAGAACTTGTAGCAGTACTTCATCACTTGATGTGCTCCGAGACGGATAGAGAACTCGTAGCAGTGCATCATCACTTGATGTGCTCCAAGACGGATATAGAACTCGTAGCAGTACTTCATCACTTGATGTGCTCCAAGATGGATAGAGAACTCGTAGCAGTGCGCCATCACTTGATGTGCTCCGAGATGGATAGAGAACTCGTAGCAGTACTTCATCACTTGATGTGCTCCGAGACGGATAGAGAACTCGTAGCAGTGCATCATCACTTGATGTGCTCCGAGATGGATAGAGAACTCGTAGCAGTACTTCATCACTTGATGTGCTCCGAGATGGATAGAGAACTCGTAGCAGTACTTCATCACTTGATGTGCTCCGAGATGGATAGAGAACTCGTAGCAGTGCGTCATCACTTGATGTGCTCCAAGATGGATAGAGAACTCGTAGCAGTCCATCATCACTCGATGTGCTCCGAGACGGATAGAGAACTCGTAGCAGTGCATCATCACTCGATGTGCTCCAAGACGGATAGAGAACTCGTAGCAGTGCGTCATCACTTGATGTGCTCCAAGATGGATAGAGAACTCGTAGCAGTGCGTCATCACTTGATGTGCTCCAAGACGGATAGAGAACTCGTAGCAGTCCATCATCACTCGATGTGCTCCGAGACGGATAGAGAACTCGTAGCAGTGCATCATCACTCGATGTGCTCCAAGACGGTTAGAGAACTCGTAGCAGTGCATCATCACTCGATGTGCTCCAAGACGGATAGAGAACTCGTAGCAGTAAATCATCACTCGATGTGCTCCGAGACGGATAGATAACTCGTAGCTGTACGTCATCACTTGATGTGCTCCAAGATGGATAGAGAACTCGTAGCAGTCCATCATCACTCGATGTGCTCCGAGACGGATAGAGAACTCGTAGCAGTGCATCATCACTTGATGTGCTCCAAGATGGATAGAGAACTCGTAGCAGTCCATCATCACTCGATGTGCTCCAAGACGGTTAGAGAACTCGTAGCAGTGCATCATCACTTGATGTGCTCCAAGATGGATAGAGAACTCGTAGCAGTGCGTCATCACTTGATGTGCTCCAAGACGGATAGAGAACTCGTAGCAGTCCATCATCACTCGATGTGCTCCGAGACGGATAGAGAACTCGTAGCAGTGCATCATCACTCGATGTGCTCCAAGACGGTTAGAGAACTCGTAGCAGTGCATCATCACTCGATGTGCTCCAAGACGGATAGAGAACTCCTAGCAGTAAATCATCACTCGATGTGCTCCGAGACGGATAGATAACTCGTAGCTGTACGTCATCACTTGATGTGCTCCAAGATGGATAGAGAACTCGTAGCAGTCCATCATCACTCGATGTGCTCCGAGACGGATAGAGAACTCGTAGCAGTGCATCATCACTCGATGTGCTCCAAGACGGTTAGAGAACTCGTAGCAGTGCATCATCACCTGATGTGCTCCAAGACGGATAGAGAACTCGTAGCAGTGCGTCATCACTTGATGTGCTCCAAGATGGATAGAGAACTCGTAGCAGTGCGTCATCACTTGATGTGCTCCGAGACGGATAGAGAACTCGTAGCAGTGCGTCATCACTTGATGTGCTCCAAGATGGATAGAGAACTCGTAGCAGTGCGTCATCACTTGATGTGCTCCGAGACGGATAGAGAACTCGTAGCAGTGCATCATCACCTGATGTGCTCCAAGACGGATAGAGAACTCGTAGCAGTGCGTCATCACTTGATGTGCTCCAAGACGGATAGAGAACTCGTAGCAGTGCATCATCACTCGATGTGCTCCGAGACGGATAGAGAACTCGTAGCAGTGCATCATCACTCGATGTGCTCCAAGACGGATAGAGAACTCGTAGCAGTCCATCATCACTCGATGTGCTCCGAGACGGATAGAGAACTCGTAGCAGTGCATCATCACTCGATGTGCTCCAAGACGGTTAGAGAACTCGTAGCAGTGCATCATCACTCGATGTGCTCCAAGACGGATAGAGAACTCGTAGCAGTAAATCATCACTCGATGTGCTCCGAGACGGATAGATAACTCGTAGCTGTACGTCATCACTTGATGTGCTCCAAGATGGATAGAGAACTCGTAGCAGTGCATCATCACTTGATGTGCTCCAAGACGGATAGAGAACTCGTAGCAGTCCATCATCACTCGATGTGCTCCGAGACGGATAGAGAACTCGTAGCAGTGCATCATCACTCGATGTGCTCCAAGACGGTTAGAGAACTCGTAGCAGTGCATCATCACTCGATGTGCTCCAAGACGGATAGAGAACTCGTAGCAGTAAATCATCACTCGATGTGCTCCGAGACGGATAGAGAACTCGTAGCAGTGCATCATCACTTGATGTGCTCCAAGATGGATAGAGAACTCGTAGCAGTGCATCATCACTTGATGTGCTCCAAGATGGATAGAGAACTCGTAGCAGTGCATCATCACTTGATGTGCTCCAAGACGGTTAGAGAACTCGTAGCAGTGCATCATCACCTGATGTGCTCCAAGGCGGATAGAGAACTCGTAGCAGTACTTCATCACTTGATGTGCTCCAAGATGGATAGAGAACTCGTAGCAGTGCATCATCACCTGATGTGCTCCAAGACGGTTAGAGAACTCGTAGCAGTGCATCATCACTTGATGTGCTCCAAGACGGATAGAGAACTCGTAGCAGTACTTCATCACTCGATGTGCTCCAAGGCGGATAGAGAACTCGTAGCAGTGCATCATCACTTGATGTGCTCCAAGATGGATAGAGAACTCGTAGCAGTGCATCATCACCTGATGTGCTCCAAGACGGTTAGAGAACTCGTAGCAGTGCATCATCACTTGATGTGCTCCAAGGCGGATAGAGAACTCGTAGCAGTACTTCATCACTTGCTGTGCTCTAAGATGGATAGAGAACTCGTAGCAGTGCATCATCACTTGATGTGCTCCAAGATGGATAGAGAACTCGTAGCAGTGCGTCATCACTTGATGTGCTCCAAGACGGATAGAGAACTCGTAGCAGTCCATCATCACTCGATGTGCTCCGAGACGGATAGAGAACTCGTAGCAGTAAATCATCACTCGATGTGCTCCGAGACGGATAGATAACTCGTAGCTGTACGTCATCACTTGATGTGCTCCAAGATGGATCGAGAACTCGTAGCAGTCCATCATCACTCGATGTGCTCCAAGACGGATAGAGAACTCGTAGCAGTAAATCATCACTCGATGTGCTCCGAGACGGATAGATAACTCGTAGCTGTACGTCATCACTTGATGTGCTCCAAGATGGATAGAGAACTCGTAGCAGTCCATCATCACTCGATGTGCTCCGAGACGGATAGAGAACTCGTAGCAGTGCATCATCACTCGATGTGCTCCAAGACGGTTAGAGAACTCGTAGCAGTGCATCATCACTCGATGTGCTCCAAGACGGATAGAGAACTCGTAGCAGTAAATCATCACTCGATGTGCTCCGAGACGGATAGAGAACTCGTAGCAGTGCATCATCACCTGATGTGCTCCAAGACGGATAGAGAACTCGTAGCAGTGCGTCATCACTTGATGTGCTCCAAGATGGATAGAGAACTCGTAGCAGTGCGTCATCACTTGATGTGCTCCGAGACGGATAGAGAACTCGTAGCAGTGCATCATCACCTGATGTGCTCCAAGACGGATAGAGAACTCGTAGCAGTGCGTCATCACTTGATGTGCTCCAAGACGGATAGAGAACTCGTAGCAGTGCATCATCACTTGATGTTCTCCAAGATGGATAGAGAACTCGTAGCAGTGCATCATCACTTGATGTGCTCCAAGATGGATAGAGAACTCGTAGCAGTGCGTCATCACTTGATGTGCTCCAAGACGGATAGAGAACTCGTAGCAGTCCATCATCACTCGATGTGCTCCGAGACGGATAGAGAACTCGTAGCAGTGCATCATCACTCGATGTGCTCCAAGACGGTTAGAGAACTCGTAGCAGTGCATCATCACTCGATGTGCTCCAAGACGGATAGAGAACTCGTAGCAGTAAATCATCACTCGATGTGCTCCGAGACGGATAGATAACTCGTAGCTGTACGTCATCACTTGATGTGCTCCAAGATGGATAGAGAACTCGTAGCAGTGCATCATCACTTGATGTGCTCCAAGACGGATAGAGAACTCGTAGCAGTCCATCATCACTCGATGTGCTCCGAGACGGATAGAGAACTCGTAGCAGTGCATCATCACTCGATGTGCTCCAAGACGGTTAGAGAACTCGTAGCAGTGCATCATCACTCGATGTGCTCCAAGACGGATAGAGAACTCGTAGCAGTGCGTCATCACTTGATGTGCTCCAAGATGGATAGAGAACTCGTAGCAGTAAATCATCACTCGATGTGCTCCGAGACGGATAGAGAACTCGTAGCAGTGCATCATCACTTGATGTGCTCCAAGATGGATAGAGAACTCGTAGCAGTGCATCATCACTTGATGTGCTCCAAGATGGATAGAGAACTCGTAGCAGTGCATCATCAC
Organism: Gibbula magus; assembly: GCA_936450465.1. Taxonomy (NCBI): domain Eukaryota; kingdom Metazoa; phylum Mollusca; class Gastropoda; order Trochida; family Trochidae; genus Gibbula; species Gibbula magus. The sequence goes on from OW388297.1 coordinate 1,260,137, forward strand.
TTGATGTGCTCCAAGACGGTTAGAGAACTCGTAGCAGTGCATCATCACCTGATGTGCTCCAAGGCGGATAGAGAACTCGTAGCAGTACTTCATCACTTGATGTGCTCCAAGATGGATAGAGAACTCGTAGCAGTGCATCATCACCTGATGTGCTCCAAGACGGTTAGAGAACTCGTAGCAGTGCATCATCACTTGATGTGCTCCAAGGCGGATAGAGAACTCGCAGCAGTACTTCATCACTCGATGTGCTCCAAGGCGGATAGAGAACTCGTAGCAGTGCATCATCACTTGATGTGCTCCAAGATGGATAGAGAACTCGTAGCAGTGCATCATCACCTGATGTGCTCCAAGACGGTTAGAGAACTCGTAGCAGTGCATCATCACTTGATGTGCTCCAAGGCGGATAGAGAACTCGTAGCAGTACTTCATCACTTGCTGTGCTCTAAGATGGATAGAGAACTCGTAGCAGTGCATCATCACTTGATGTGCTCCAAGATGGATAGAGAACTCGTAGCAGTGCGTCATCACTTGATGTGCTCCAAGACGGATAGAGAACTCGTAGCAGTCCATCATCACTCGATGTGCTCCGAGACGGATAGAGAACTCGTAGCAGTGCATCATCACTCGATGTGCTCCAAGACGGTTAGAGAACTCGTAGCAGTGCATCATCACTCGATGTGCTCCAAGACGGATAGAGAACTCGTAGCAGTAAATCATCACTCGATGTGCTCCGAGACGGATAGATAACTCGTAGCTGTACGTCATCACTTGATGTGCTCCAAGATGGATAGAGAACTCGTAGCAGTCCATCATCACTCGATGTGCTCCGAGACGGATAGAGAACTCGTAGCAGTGCATCATCACTCGATGTGCCCCAAGACGGTTAGAGAACTCGTAGCAGTGCATCATCACTCGATGTGCTCCAAGACGGATAGAGAACTCGTAGCAGTAAATCATCACTCGATGTGCTCCGAGACGGATAGATAACTCGTAGCTGTACGTCATCACTTGATGTGCTCCAAGATGGATAGAGAACTCGTAGCAGTCCATCATCACTCGATGTGCTCCGAGATGGATAGAGAACTCGTAGCAGTGCATCATCACTCGATGTGCTCCAAGACGGATAGAGAACTCGTAGCAGTAAATCATCACTCGATGTGCTCCAAGACGGATAGAGAACTCGTAGCAGTAAATCATCACTTGATGTGCCCCGAGACGGATAGAGAACTCGTAGCTGTACTTCATCACTTGATGTGCTCCAAGACGGTTAGAGAACTCGTAGCAGTACATCATCACTTGATGTTCTCCAAGACGGATATAGAACTCGTAGCAGTACTTCATCACTTGATGTGCTCCGTGACGGATAGAGAACTCGTAGCAGTACTTCATCACTTGATGTGCTCAAAGACGGATAGATAACTCGTAGCAGTACGTCATCAGTTGATGTGCTCCGAGACGGATAGAGAATTCGTAGCAGTGCATCATCACTTGATGTGCTCCAAGACGGATAGAGAACTCGTAGCAGTACTTCATCACTCGATGTGCTCCAAGACGGATAGAGAACTCGTAGCAGTACTTCATCACTTGATGTGCTCCGAGACGGATAGAGAATTCGTAGCAGTGCATCATCACTTGATGTGCTCCAAGACGGATAGAGAACTCGTAGCAGTACATCATCACTCGATGTGCTCCAAGACGGATAGAGAACTCGTAGCAGTAAATCATCAGAAGATAAATGTACGATTTTGAGATAGATCTCAATACCGTTCATTTAGCTCCCGATAGTGTACTGCTACTCGTTCTCTATCTATCACTAAATTCATTTAACCTTCTTGACATTGAGATGACAGAGGATCTTTGTGGACTTCAATAGCGACACGGGTGGTCAAGGATGGATGACTGCAAGCAGCTTGTGGGGGGGTTGGATCTATCTCGTTCTTTCAATGGGGCTTCATGTTATCGTTGAAAGTGGTTGGTGGGATCTTTCTTCAGCTATTTCTCGGTGACGGGGTCGTTCAGGATCTTATCGGTCAGAGTTGTGAAGTCGGTGATGTCCATGATGATGGTTGCTCTTCCTTTGTCAGCTGGGGTAATGGTAATGGTGATGGTGATGGTAATGACTAGGTCAAACTTTGATTTGATTAGATTGCTTCAAGGTTACCTTGTCTGCATTGCTTAAGTTGATATTGATATTGAGTTTCTTTTCTTGGATGTTCGCCATCTGATATGATAACATGTCATAACGGTGCTAGTATCTGCACCGAAACGCCACATCTATGCAATAAAGAAGAATGTGTTCTACTTCAATGACAGCTGGTAGTGAAATTCCCAAAATTTGATATTACCAATATTTGGTTTTAAAACGCATATTATCTCTGCGATTGGCAGCTAGCGTGGAGATAGGGACGAGTATAACAACGCGCTACTGCTGCTGTTGGGTTCCCACGACAGAAGACCTTCACTGTCCGACACGGAGCACACTGAACATGAAGACTGCTCTACTTGTGGCGGTGTGCGCTCTAGGTGTCCTCGCCTCCAGTGAGTAGCGATGCATGATGATATCTACACGCATATAGGCTTAAAGGTACCGTTCCACTAACCGAGTGATACAAACAATCCAACAAAATAACCTTTAAGATTGACTCAGAGCTGAACTTGGTTAGTGGAGCTGTCACCTGTTTATGACCGAAGAGGTTGCATTGAGGAAAAATAGCCAGTATTTTCCGAATATGGCTACTACAGGGGTATGTATTGTCGAAAACAATCGGCTAGAAAGCACAAGCCGTAGACAATCAAGCCTATTATATTGTAAAAAAGTAAAGGGATGTGACGGGGTAGAAACAGCGTTTGAAATTATATTTCAGAATGATGTCATCATATTGTCCTTCAATATCAACATGATGTCAAGGCGAATGCATTTTACTTTAAAATAGGCCGTAAATAAAACATCGATTGGGTATTTACAACCATGTGATTTTTCAAAGCCTAAATATTAGAATTCTAGCAACCTGATTTTACTGACACAGATATAAACACAATGTTAAGTATACAAATTAACAAATATTGAACATGTAACACACTTTTGATATCTTAATTGAAATGTGATACACTTTTGATATCTTTATTGAAATGTGATACACTTTTAGTATCTTTATTGAAATGTGATATCTTAGGTGAAATGTTATTGACATTTGCAAATATAATTCATCCATTTCTAGTAATAATATTATTTCGTGGAGCAAATGTGGTCAGAGGTCCATAGACACAGACAGAGGCAACAATGGGTTATTGTACGTAGGTAATACAATTCATCCACATAAACAAAAAACATGCAACCTTGTCTCAACCTTATAGCAGTGGATAGTACTACGCAGTATTAACACGAAAAAATAAATTAAAACTTAACAATGGTAAGGATAAAAAAATCGGACATAGGTTGATAATATACAATGTAAACAAAAAGGTAGACTATTGATACAGTGGAGAAGGGACACTTTAAACTAATCGAGTACACAGTGTTTATATACTGTAATTATAAGATGTTTGTGTTTGTAACTCTCTGTATAAAAATCCTGTAGTAGCAAGTTATTTACCGCAACACGTGCTTTGTGGCTGCCGCTATGAGTGCACGCTCTGCACGTGCGACTTCTACATTCCAATATATCTATCATCTTGCCACTTACACGTGCGATTTAAAGGTGCATCCATTGTGTTTCATAACATTTTATTTGGCTTTAATATGCCCCAACTCACCACATGTGTTGTCTACAATACAAATAAATTCACTCAGCTTGCATATCCATCCCCAATCGCCAAACATATCATTATTGCTAGTTTCCAATTAAAATTGAGTAACATCATTATGCATGTGCAGAAACCGAAACTGCACGTCCAATTTACATGCACAGTAGTAGTTATATGACCTATTAAACATTACCAACTCAAATTTGTCTTCTTCCCAGCTAACAAATCTACGTAGTGATAACGTTGTGACAACGTCAGCTTTACGTTGTCCTTACGTAGATCCTGACGTTGTGACAACGTCAGTTTGTAGACTCCCAAACAGGTTGCTACAACGTTGATTTTCTACGTAATTACTACGTTGTGAGAACGTTGTAACGACGTCTATGTTTACGTTGTCCTTACGTAGATCCTGACGTTGTGACAACGTCAGTTTGTAGACTCCCAAACAGGTTGCTACAACGTTGATTTTCTACGTAATTACTACGTTGTGAGAACGTTGTAACGACGTCTATGTTTACGTTGTCCTTACGTAGATCCTGACGTTGTCACAACGTCAGTTTGTAGACTCCCAAACAGGTTGCTACAACGTTGATTTTCTACGTAATTACTACGTTGTGAGAACGTTGTAACGACGTCTATGTTTACGTTGTCCTTACGTAGATCCTGACGTTGTCACAACGTCAATCTGTAGACTCCCAGAAAGGTTGCCACAACGTTGTGTTGCAACGTAATTACGACGTTGCGAGGACGTTGTAACGACGTCTATGTTTACGTTGTCCTTACGTAGATCCTGACGTCGTCACAACGTCAATCTGTAGACACCCAGAAAGGTTGCTACAACGTTGTTTTTCTACTTACATACGATGATGTGAGAACACGAAAATGCCGTCTATCTCACGTAGTTTTGTTGTCTCTCAAACGCATTACGACGTTGCCATAACGTCCTTACAGATTCCATTTGTAGACTCATGAACATTGAAGCCTACCCAATTCAGACGATATACATAAACAGTCTATCAACTCATATTGTCAAAAACATTTAGTAACATTTCTTGTAAGTTAACCACCGCTATAAAATAAGTTATAACAAAAATATTATGAAATAGGGCTTTCTAATTTTGCCAAATAGTAACACAAATTTTAAGTTGACAGACTGCTTATTATAAGGCATTTCATTTTTAAATGGTAAAATCGTTTGTCATTTGTGATAATGTTCTTCACGGAATGATTGAAACTGCATGACAATATGAAAAGCTATGTTTTCAGTGTTCTTGTCTATAAGTTCGAGAACACAAAGATAACAGAGAGATGAAACTGTGATTATACTTTTAATTTGATTGAACTTAAAAAGTTAGCTTTTTCCTCCGATAACCTTGTTTCCCTGCCCATTATCTTGTTCCCTTGTCCATTAGCTTGTTTCCTTGTCCATTAGTTTGTTTCTTGTCCTTGGTTTATTTCTCGGTTCGTGAGCTTGTTTCCTTGTTGGATGCTGCTCTCTGCAAACAAATAATACACATTTATAAACTTTGAATTTTTTAAAACAAAAGAGGTAAGGGAAATCAGTAATATCTTGTATCAAGCATATTGATGTAGGTATGCATCTACGTTTATATAATAATTCTTCTTTCTCATACACAAATTTTGTATTATTTTATTATTTTATATTACATTAATTAAATTTACGGCGATACCTCATTACAACAATGTAACACTTATTTAACTAATGTTTGAGGATGATAAATAAACAACAGAGGTTTAATTGAATAACGTGATAACTATGAATGTTACAGGGAGGTATGATCGTGTAAATTATTGCAAAAATAGTAACTACGACAAAAAAAAGTTACCTGGTGAAATCGAGGCCCGGCATGTTTAGATGGAGCATGTATTAAGCTTTTCGAAACTTCCCCCTCGACATCACTTCCTTTGCAGTAATGTTTTTCATGTAGGCTTCTGCAAAATAAATCAACATGTCTAAATGTTAAAAAAGGATTAAAAAAACTATGAGTTTGAAAACAAAAGTATATTGCTTTTTATGATGAAAGTTATTGCCTTCAAGAAACTTAAACCACAAAAACTTTATACATTCAACTGAGGTTATACATATATGATGAAATAATTGAATTGAATTTGGGAACAAACAAGCAGAACCGTAAGATAATTATTTTTATGAATTGGCAATCATATTATATATCAATTGTATGACATCAAGCGATACCTATTTTCCATATATTGTGTCAATTGAATTGTCATAAAGCTAATGGATCATAAGTAATTGTGAAGACATCAAATGTGTAGCTTGGAAATCTTTTGTTTTACCTTTTAAGCAGCTTGTCGACATCAGGTGATTTGTCCCCAGTTTCTTCATCACGCGGCGAACACAATCGCCTCCAAAGTCGTTAGTAACCGGAGCTATAAACAATACAATAGCAAAATTGAACCTTTGACTTCATTCAAAATAGCATGTTATTATAATATAGGTCATAGGTTAATATGATATTAGTAATGATGTATACGGTCGTAAGTAATCGTTCAATTACACATTGGACTTAGAGACTCGCTCCAAAAATATTTACATACACCATTAGTAAAAGAAATGGCTAGGTCTACTAACGACTTAGACTGTAAGTGTATCCCTGTTGGTGTTAGTAGATGCCTTATAGCATTCTGAAGTAAACGAGAAAAAATGTAAAGAGATAGACATTGAGGAAATAAATTCTTACCTAAATGATATCATATATGGCGTCGAAAACGAAAATGGTGTTGATCAACTGCACTAGCAGATTTGGCGCCAGTATTGTCTTTCCTCCAAGTGCTGCATGTTTTAGTCACGTGAATACACTGTGATTGGTCTTAGTCTATCCCCCAGCCATCCCGAAGGGCCAGCTGACACGGGGCTGATGAGTGCAACAGATGTGACCCTGTGACCTGTGTTACTGTATGACCCATTTCTCACGAGTAAACTGGACAGAGCTGTGTTACATTCAGATACATGAAATCACAAATCTGCACTCTTTACATATGATAAATAAAATATCTGTCAGTTGTTGACAAATAGCGCACTCGATGAGATAAACATGATATTATAAAATAGCAGATATGACCGCTATTATGTAATGAGTAATGAAATAATGAGATTTTAGTGAACTATAACTTCTTACCACAGTGAAAATATGTGTGATTGACGTGACTCGACGGTATATGGAACTTAATTCGAACTGATATTACGTCATTCTAACGATCTATATTTAAAAACTAATATTTAAATCACACTTTGAATTTATATATACACTTATTTGTTTTCAAAATTCATTAATCAATGTCTGAAAAATCAGATAGGACATGTGGAGTCCGTTTGGATATCCCGATACGATAAGAACAATGGATCTATATTCAAAGTCATCATGTATCAGATGATATATGTCATGTGAAAGGTGTTTACTAAAACCTAAAAACCATCAGAAATATTAATTGATTGAAGATGACGGCATATTGAAAATTGTCTACTCACATAATAATCATATCCGTTTATTGTGTGTAAAGTATTGTTGATTTTCATAAATATTGTATTTCACCATCATGTATCTAAATTGTTGCGTTTATTTGGAAATATCTTCAAAGTATAGCCATTCACTGCAACTCAATGTATATTTTTGGTGTTGTGAAAATGCACTGCCGAATGTAGGGTTATTGAAATCTAACAGTAAGAAAGCAACATTTGTATTTACTAAAATTGTCAGAGGATAGAACAATAAATATTACACCAAACAAGAAATCATATCCAGTTTTTTAAAAAAACCATCACTATCATTGATTGCATTCAAATCAAAATACATGTGTATCTTAAAGCCATCATTCAATGAATTCTTTGAATGTATATAAGCTAGTGTTATTACATCATGCTGAAATTCCTGCAGCGATAATTGATGACGAATTGAATGCATTTAATATTCATATCGTTATGAAATTAAGATTATACGCTGATTGGTCGTACTTAATATTTCTTTTGAAAAGAACAGTAATTTTGCACTGAAATCACACACATTGATTCAAAGTTACCTTTCTGATAACAAATTAAAACAATGTTGTGTTTTACCAATTGACGTCCTAAAGAAAACACATTATAAAATAGATCTTAGAAACTTTGTTTCACATAAGTGTTTTCGCTGAGATTCATTTTAAGTTCATTTCAATATTAATCATTACATATGCCATGACCAGAATATGTGTTTCAAGTATTTTCTTCAAATATATTAGGATGATAGAAAACTATGGCACCGAAATATAGAATTACAACTAGTTTTGCAATAATCAACTATTAAATCGCTGTGGGGGTTGGACTTGAGGAAAAGGACAAATTAGTTTTATGTGTCATGTAATTATTCTGCCATATATTCTGACGCATGTGAACGCGTTAATAACGCGAGTTTGCAACAAGCAAGCTATTCCAAACAAATGAGAAACCATTTAAACATAATGATATAAGATCAGTACAATGGTTACGAACAATACTCTGGACAATACGTACCACTTTCGGTCGTTTTGATACCCAACCATTCACAAGGAGGAAAGCATTCTTGTCAAACGCATTTTATGTGTAAATATCATATGGGCAATACAATCATGTTAACATTATAACTTTGCAACGCCATAGCAGTGTTATAGTTGTGCCCTCAGCGATGGAATAGTATTGTCAAGTCATTCATTGATGATCTATATACTCTAGTATGTAGATGATATCTGTCTTCCCTTGCCACATACCATGTTTATTTCAGGGGCGAAGCCACGAGTGAAATACATACTTTTCTACATCAGGAGATCAGATAAACATGGTATTTTGCAAACATAGTACAAACAGACATTCCATTTATCATATAGGTTTTGTGTTTTATGTTGAAAATGAATGATTGCAATGGTAAATGTACGACTTTGGCAAATACACGTCACTCTGCTGAGTGTCGATAAAGGTTATCATCACTGTAGAAGGTACAAGGTTTATTTCACCGAGTAACTGTTTCTCACACCAAATTATATGATAAGGTATTATGACAATATGTTTTTTTATGTGTTTGACGTTGAAATATACATATACCTGTCACAGAAGACGTGTTGTATGAGATCTCATTGTTTTCAAATTACACATAACGAAGATATTCCTTCGGTATTTGAGGAAACATAACCTATAATAGAATCCATACGAGATTCGTAAAGACACTGATCGCTGTATGCTATATTATCATATACTGTACACGACTGGTACGAAACAAGTGGGATTTTAATTGTTTTGTTACAAGGTTACAATGGCAAACGTGATATTTGTGTTTGTGCTCGTATTATAAATGTCAACTCAGTTAGCTCATGTTAACTCAGAGATAATACTTAACGGTGTCATGTTCAATAGCATGTTTTATGAAATTGTTGATTTGTATAGAACGAACGATCGAAAGCTAGTTTATTGCAAAGAAACACATTTAGCTCGTTTCATATTGTATATTCTGAGATAAAGAAGTAAAGACTGGGTTAAACAATTTCTAAATCATCGACATTTCCCTGGACCATTAAATGTGAAAATGGCTCCAATTATGTGATGTCAAAACAACTGACCATATTATGACATCAGACCATGGAAACGGCATTCAAAAGAATGTTCTTTAAAACAAATTATTATGAGTGTAATTTCAACATTCTATTCGTGTTCACAGCTTACATAAAAGTATCTACAGCTCTCAATTTTGCGTAAACTCTAGATATTAAGAAAATTACATAGTTAAAAGATTATATTCGCAATAACATGCTCTAGACAAATTTCGGGATTTCATAATTAATCAACATGAGCCTCTTTTCATAATCATCAACTAAGCATATATATAAGGTACACGTGGAAATGTATTCACAATATATTATAAATTGACTTATTTTTCTCATTATATATTCTAAGAAAGAACGTTATTATGATGGTTCGAGGACGTAATGACCAGCGTTTCTTTACTACGTTTTAGTGACGTGACAAGTACGTTAACTACAACGTCGTCACAACGTTGAGAAATTACGTTAGGGTTTACGTACTAAATACGTTGCAGCGACGTCGAGATATCATGTTACCAATATAAAGGCTTTACACGGCGGTTTGGTCTATAGTAACCGTTTATAGTGATTCCTATGTATATCTAAAAAAATGACCATGAATATATGTTTGACCTTTCTTCTCACTAATGCTCGAGTTACTTGCATTAATTTAAATCGAATAAGTGTCGCATTTAATCAAAGATTTCACAGAAAATGCGATTTTGATGGAGATGACATACTTTTTTTTAGTAATTGAGTACTTTCATTGGGAATGAGTTGTCTTATATATTCTGAGATAAGTACGTTATTATATCAATCAATCATTTATTCCGTATAAATGGCCATGAGGCCAACAGTACAACAGTACGTTGCTGCGCCGTTATTATGACGTTGTAAGGACGTGAGGCCCAACGTTACATTATAAGTACATACTTATGAAAAGTACACAATTTACAATGTCGCCACAATGTTGAGAAATAACATTACAAGAATAAAGAGTTTATCCATCATGTGGGCTGTACAAACTGTTTATTCTGAACCTTGTCTGTATTTGAAGAATAATTAATATGCATATATACACATGGAAATAATCAAGCACCTTCGTATTCTAAAGTAAAATGTGATGTTGTGAGAGCGTTACTGTACTTGAATTGAATTAATCACTTTCGATACGAGAAACTTAGGTTTAATGAAAGATTTCTTCGTGCAAATTGTTTGAACTATCATTGAAAAAATTGCCGTATTCATGTTTTTTCAATACATATTGGATTCTTTCCGGTTCAATCTGTTAATAAAGCGCATTTCTTTGCTGTAGGCTATTACAGTAAACACTGACAAGATTTCGTCAGTAGACTATTTTTATTGAAATTGTATTTTCAAAATTTCGTGATTTTGATAGTTCATAGTTCATACTGCGCCCAGTCCGAGTCACGTGACCATGTCACCAGCACGCAACACGTTCGCCATCAGCGGGCTCATTAGCCCCATAGACCTCCTTTAACTAATGACTTCTTTTGACCAGTTGACTTGAAAGAATGAATTGCTCACATTTGAGCAACCAATATTCACTTTAATTTCTCAGAATAACCTAACGCTAAACTTTTCCCATGTGTATATGTTTGATATAATTGACTTACTGTTCTGAAATAAGTACATGTTTATGACGTTGTGGTGATGTAAGGTTCAACGTTACAATTCTACGTTGTAGTGACGTGATAAGCATGTAAACATAACATCGTCACAACGTTTGGAATTTACGTAAGATGTTACGTAACAACAAAATCGTAGCGACGTCAAGAAATTACGTTACCAAAATGAAGGCTCCACCCACCGTTTGGTCTCTAGTAAATATTCATAATGATTCTCGTGTGTATTTAAATAATGACTGTGAATAGATGTTTTACTTACTTTTATCATTTTGTATTCTGAATTAAGTACGTTTTTATGACGTTGTCAGGACGTAAGGCACAACGTAACATTACTGCATTTTAAACACGTGATAAGTACGTTAACTACAACGTTGTCACAACGTTGAGAAATAACGTTAGGGCTTACGTAATTACTACGTCGTAGCAACGTCCAGAAATCACATTACCAGAAAAAACAACATTTAACGACTGTTTGGTCTTTACTAACTGTTTATACTGATATATTTGTGTATTTAAAGAACGACTGTGAGTAGATGGTTGATATTTTTTACTTACTTTTATCATTTTGTATTCTGAATGAAGTACGTGTTTATGACGTTGTCAGGACGTAAGGCACAACGTAACATTACTGCATGTTAATGACGTGATAAGTACGTTAACTACAACGTCGTCACAACGTTGAGAAATTACGTTAGGGCTTACGTAATTACTACGTCGTAGCAACGTCCAGAAATCACATTACCAGAAAAACAACATTTAACGACTGTTAGGTCTTCACTAACTGTTTATACTGATATATTTGTGTATTTAAAGAACGACTGTGAATAAATGTTTGATAGTTTTTACTTACTTTTATCATTTTGTATTCTGAATGAAGTACGTGTTTATGACGTTGTCAGGACGTAAGACACAACGTAACATTACTGCGTTTTAATGACGTGGTACGTACGTTAACTACAACGTTGTCACAACGTCGATAAATTACGTTAGGGCTTACGTAATTACTACGTCGTAACAACGTCCAGAAATCACATTACCAGAAAAACAACATTTAACGACTGTTTGGTCTTTACTGACTGTTTATACTGATATATTTGTGTATTTAAAGAACGACTGTGAATAAATGGTTGATATTTTTTACTTACTTTTATCATTTTGTATTCTGAATGAAGTACGTGTTTATGACGTTGTCAGGACGTAAGGCACAACGTAACATTACTGCGTTTTAATGACGTGGTACGTACGTTAACTACAACGTTGTCACAACGTTGAGAAATTACGTTAGGGCTTACGTAATTACTACGTCGTAGCAACGTCCAGAAATCACATTACCAGAAAAACAACATTTAACGACTGTTTGGTCTTTACTGACTGTTTATACTGATATATTTGTGTATTTAAAGAACGACTGTGAGTAGATGGTTGATATTTTTTACTTACTTTTATCATTTTGTATTCTGAATGAAGTACGTGTTTATGACGTTGTCAGGACGTAAGACACAACGTAACATTACTGCGTTTTAATGACGTGGTACGTACGTTAACTACAACGTTGTCACAACGTCGAGAAATTACGTTAGGGCTTACGTAATTACTACGTCGTAACAACGTCCAGAAATCACATTACCAGAAAAACAACATTTAACGACTGTTTGGTCTTTACTGACTGTTTATACTGATATATTTGTGTATTTAAAGAACGACTGTGAATATATATTAGATAATTTTATCATTTTGTATTCTGAATGAAGTACGTATTTATGACGTTGTAAGGACGTACGGCTCAACGTTACATGATTACGTTTTAGTGACGTGATAAGTACGTAATCTACAACGTTGTCACAACGTTGGGAATTTACGTTAGGTTTTACGTACTATAAACGTCGCAGCAACGTCAAGAAATTACGTTACCAAAATACGACCTTCCCACAACGTCAGGATTACGTTGTGTGTTAGCTGGGTTGTATGTTATAAATAAGATTCCAAAATTACGTTTGACTCATTGACGCGCGCCACACGCTGTGCATTGTCCGGTTTTCGATCAGAAATCACTACTTTTACCTTCATATCGTCAATATGCTCAGTCTACTATCATCAAAATGGTAGTTTTCGGTAACAGTCGGTACTTCTCGATGAAGTAACACTATTTATAACGTTTGCAATATGTGACCCCCAACAACACAATGGATGTACCTTTAACTTTCAAGATTATCGAAGCATATCTCAATCATCTTGTTCATTTGGTCATTTAGGAAACTCTAATCTGGGGAAGAACTTCCCACTCAAGAGATGACCCGCCCACTCTAAATCACTGGCTACCGTATTTCCTCTAATACAACCCTGGCCATAGAACCCGGGCCTCCAATACAAGCCGGGGGTAAGGGGTGCTGAGGTAAATACAACCCGGGTCTCTATATTAGAACCCGGGTTTTACGTATACTGAATACTCCGTGTTGCAATATAAAACAGTTATACACTCGTTTTGAGGGGAAATATTGGTGTGATCGTTTGAGCATAACAGGTCCATGATAACAAATGTCCGTCTTGTTCAGTTAATTCTCCTTTTTCAATGTAAGTTGATAGCAAACGTTTCACACCAACTGTATAATGTTGGGATTAATGAGAGTGTGGGGTAAATCCCCGTCCATATGTAAACAATATGTTTTTTCAAATGAATCTCAGCAGAAATGCCACGAGATATGTAGCACTAGATTTTACCTTTCCAATAAGTCACCCCAAGAAGATAATAAAACGTCAATTCATGTCTGAAAAAAAATACAACCAGGCCTCCAATACAAGTACTCTCACAAACATATAAAACAAGTGTTACCAATGGCTAAATAATACTGCTAAATCTATGAAAAGAGTTTAAAACGAATGTGGGCCTACAGGTTTATGGTTCAGTTGAGTCATGCAAGTGTGTTCACATTAAAATGGCCACTCGAAAGTAGTTCAAGTGATCTGACTGATAAAGTGGTACTTAAACACTCAGAATAGAGTTTTAAACATGGCACCATGATGGAATGGTCAACCATCTTGCTGTCAGAACTCTCAGATTATTATTGTACCTACACATATACCTCTCACACTGAAGAGTTCCACACCACTGTCGCTTTATACGTCTCACTTTTTTCTTCGAATACGGATAGTCTTTTTTCTATCGATATGACTTATCTAGTCGTGTATTGAGATATTTTACCCTCTAACGTACCAATATATTGTATAAACTTTAATAATATAAGGCGAATTTGAGAAAACATGATATGGATAAAAACGTGCTAGAGCGCCTTTAAGCAATGTCTCATCCTCCTGTACTGCACTGGGCTTCATGGCACGCACTGCTACCTGTATAGTGCTTCATGGCACGCACTGCTACCTGTATAGTGCTTCATGGCACGCACTGCTACCTGTATAGTGCTTCATGGCACGCACTGCTACCTGTATAGTGCTTCATGGCACGCACTGCTACCTGTATACTGCTTCATTGCACGCACTGCTACCTGTATAGTGCTTCATGGCACGCACTGCTACCTGTATAGTGCTTCATGGCACGCACTGCTACCTGTATAGTGCTTCATGGCACGCACTGCTACCTGTATAGTGCTTCATGGCACGCACTACTACCTGTATAGTGCTTCATGGCACGCACTGCTACCTGTATAGTGCTTCATGGCACGCACTACTACCTGTATACTGCTTCATGGCACGCACTGCTACCTGTTTAGTGCTTCATGGCACGCACTGCTACCTGTATAGTGCTTCATGGCACGCACTGCTACCTGTATAGTGCTTCATGGCACGCACTGCTACCTGTATAGTGCTTCATGGCACGCACTGCTACCTGTATACTGCTTCATGGCACGCACTGCTACCTGTTTAGTGCTTCATGGCACGCACTGCTACCTGTATAGTGCTTCATGGCACGCACTGCTACCTGTATAGTGCTTCATGGCACGCACTGCTACCTGTATAGTGCTTCATGGCACGCACTGCTACCTGTATACTGCTTCATTGCACGCACTGCTACCTGTATAGTTCAGAAAACCTGTCGGAGTAGGGTAGATTTTTATCCCACCGGTATGTAATACGTGGGATATAGTCGTCGCCCTGTCCGTCTGTCTGCCAGTCTGTCCGTCCGTCCGTCCGTCCGTCCGTCCGTAATCATTTCGTTTCCGGAGCGTAACTCAAAAACCGTTCATGATATATTTCTGAAACTTTCCAGGTGCATTACCCATCAAGTGAGTGGTGCCTTTTGATATTTTCAGATTTCTGAAAATTTTACATGTTTTCGTTTTCATAGAAACGTGTTGGATTTGGACTTTGTTCAGAGAATTTTGTTTCTGGAGCTCAGCTTCAAAACTCTCTTCATCATACCTGATACTCAGCATGTGTATAACCCGCTAAAAGAAGTAGTAGATATACAAATATCCGTCAAAGATGTGTTTTACAAATTATATGGAACCGGTGGGATATGTCATCTTCTGATGACCCTTGTTTCAAAAATTGTTTGTGTAATTTTCTTTCATATCAATTTCGTACACTCGGAGTGAAAAAAATCATGTTTTGTCAAAAGTGTTTTAAAAAAAAAATAGAATTGATTAATTAAATATAAAGATATCCAATAAAAAGGGTTATTTGTTCTACTTTGGTTCGGAAGGACAATCATGGGCGATATGGACAAGAAAAGCACGTAAGAAACGCTCTTCAAATTTTAAAATACCAATGAATGATGCGCTCATAAAATGTTACAGCATGGTAGCATTCTTATGGTAATATATCTTTGCCTTTCCTTGAAAGGGGTCGACAGTAATGAGTTGAAATATATTTTTTGCATTAAGTTGTGTATATTTACATTGGCGTAAATTGTACAGTATCGATGTCAGTCAGTATATTTATTAATTACCCATACGGTTGGAAATACCCGAGTTGATATTCTTGATATGAGCACTTGTGCACATATCACGTTTGCCTGGCATCCATAGTTTCACCGCCGCATTCCGTAGTTCGTCGTCGGTGACGTCATAAAACGATTGGTCGTGACATCACTGTGGCTTGCATTGTCGTCACAAGAGAGGTGGACCGTTTCTGACTAATTTTACGCGGAACAAATGGAATAGAATTTGTAATAAAGAAATTATTACACTCGAAAGTACATGTATGGCACATGAATTTTACGAAACTCTTGATATAATTTATTATCACGTGCATTATAAGTATCGATGTCATTTGCTATATTTATAACCACGTGCATTGTACAGTATCAAATTCATTGATTGTATTTATAATCACCTGCATGTCTTAGGTTTCGGTGTCATTCAGTATATTTATAATCACGTGCATTGTACAGTATCAAATTCATTGATTGTATTTATAATCACCTGCATGTTTTAGGTTTCGGTGTCATTCAGTATATTTATAATCACGTGCATTGTACAGTATCAAATTCATTGATTGTATTTATAATCACCTGCATGTTTTAGGTTTCGGTGTCATTCAGTATATTTATAATCACGTGCATTGTACAGTATCAAATTCATTGATTGTATTCATAATCGCCTGCATGTTTTAGGTTTCGGTGTCATTCAGTATATGTATAATCACGTGCATTGTACAGTATCAAATTCATTGATTGTATTTATAATCACCTGCATGTTTTAGGTTTCGGTGTCATTCAGTATATTTATAATCACGTGCATTGTACAGTATCAAATTCATTGATTGTATTTATAATCACCTGCATGTTTTAGGTTTCGGTGTCATTCAGTATATGTATAATCACGTGCATTGTACAGTATCAAATTCATTGATTGTATTTATAATCACCTGCATGTTTTAGGTTTCGGTGTCATTCAGTATATTTATAATCACGTGCATTGTACAGTATCAAATTCATTGATTGTATTTATAATCACCTGCATGTTTTAGGTTTCGGTGTCATTCAGTATATTTATAATCACGTGCATTGTACAGTATCAAATTCATTGATTGTATTTATAATCGCCTGCATGTTTTAGGTTTCGGTGTCATTCAGTATATTTATAATCACGTGCATTGTACAGTATCAACTTCATTGACTATATATATTACCACGTGCATTGTACAGTATCGATGCCTTGAGTACATCTACAATCATATGTATTGCATGTTAAAGACGCCGCAGTGCAGACTTGCAGTCTCGGATGTGCAGACAAGGGAAGTAACTCACACACGTACTGTATGGACCACTGTATCAACTGTACCAGCCCACACATCAACTGCAACCACCACCTGGACACCTGCTGGTGTCACACCTAATGGTAACCTTGTACTTGTATACATACAGTCTTATTAAATTTGTGTACTTACGGTTATTATGACACAATACAACACTTCTTCAAGTTCAAATTCAAATTTAAAAATGTATAAACATTATATTCTCGTGAATATAAAGCGATATTACATCAGTGCATACAGGCATTGTGCAACTTGATTCACACAAGTGTCATTACCAGTGTTATATTATATCGTTTGATACATCTGATCAGTCTGATACTGGACATGCGATTAGTGGTTCCAGCCTAGGACACTGACAAGCATGAACATACAGATTCCAGCCTAGAACACTGACAAACATGTACATAAAGATTCCAGCCTAGGACACTGACTAACATGTACATACAGATTCCAGCCTAGGACATTGCTAACATGTACATATAGATTCCTGCCTAGGACACTGACTAACATGAACATACAGATTCCAGCCTTGGACACTTACTAACATGTACATACAGATTCCTGCCTAGGACACTGACAAACATGAGCATACAGATTCCAGCCTAGGACACTGACTAACATGTTCATACAGATTCCAGCCTAGGACATTGACAAACATGTACATATAGATTCCAGCCTAGGACACTGACTAACATGTACATACAGATTCCAGCTTTGGACACTGACTAACATGTACATACAGATTCCAGGCTAGGACACTGACTAACATGTACATACAGATTCCTGCCTAGGAGACTGACAAACATGAACATACAGATTCCAGCCTTGGACACTTACTAACATGTACATATAGATTCCAGGATAGGACACTGACTAACATGTACATACAGATTCCAGCCTAGGATACTGACAAACATGAACATACACATTCCAGGCTAGGACACTGACAAACATGTACATACAGATTCCTGCCTAGGACACTGACAAACATGAACATACAGATTCCAGCCTAGGACACTGACAAACATGAACATAAAGATTCCAGCCTAGGACACTGACTAACATGTACATACAGATTCCTGCCTAGGACACTGACAAACATGAACATACAGATTCCAGCCTAGGACACTGACAAACATGAACATAAAGATTCCAGCCTAGGACACTGACTAACATGTACATACAGATTCCAGCCTAGGACACTGACAAACATGAACATACAGATTCAGGCCTAGGACACTGACTAACATGAACATACAGATTCAAGCCTAGGACACTTACAAACATGTACATACAGATTCCAGCCTAGGACACTGACAATCATGTACATACAGATTCCAGCCTAGGACACTGACAAACATGAACATACAGATTCCTGCCTAGGACACTGACAAACATGAACATACAGATTCCAGCCTAGGACACTGACAAACATGTACATACAGATTCCTGCCTAGGACACTGACAAACATGAACATACAGATTCCAGCCTAGGACACTGACTAACATGTTCATACAGATTCCAGCCTAGGACATTGACAAACATGTACATATAGATTCCAGCCTAGGACACTGACTAACATGTACATACAGATTCCAGCTTTGGACACTGACTAACATGTACATACAGATTCCAGGCTAGGACACTGACTAACATGTACATACAGATTCCTGCCTAGGACACTGACAAACATGAACATACAGATTCCAGCCTTGGACACTGACTAACATGTACATATAGATTCCAGGATAGGACACTGACTAACATGTACATACAGATTCCAGCCTAGGATACTGACAAACATGAACATACACATTCCAGGCTAGGACACTGACAAACATGTACATACAGATTCCTGCCTAGGACACTGACAAACATGAACATACAGATTCCAGCCTAGGACACTGACAAACATGAACATAAAGATTCCAGCCTAGGACACTGACTAACATGTACATACAGATTCCTGCCTAGGACACTGACAAACATGAACATACAGATTCCAGCCTAGGACACTGACAAACATGAACATAAAGATTCCAGCCTAGGACACTGACTAACATGTACATACAGATTCCAGCCTAGGACACTGACAAACATGAACATACAGATTCAGGCCTAGGACACTGACTAACATGTACATACAGATTCCAGCCTAGGACATTGCTAACATGTACATATAGATTCCAGCCTAGGACACTGACTTACATGAACATACATATTCCAGCCTAGGACATTGACTAACATGTACATACAGATTCCAGCCTAGGACACTGACTAACATGAACATACAGATTCCAGCCTAGGACACTGACTAACATGTACAAATAGATTCCAGCCTAGGACACTGACTAACATGTACATACAGATTCCAGCCTAGGACACTGACAAACATGAACATACAGATTCCAGCCTAGGACACTGACCAACATGTACATACAGATTCCAGCCTAGGACACTGACCAACATGTACATACAGATTCCAGCCTAGGACACTGACCAACATGTACATATAAATTCCAGCCTAGGACACTGACTAACATGTACAAATAGATTCCAGGCTAGGACACTGACAAACATGAACATACATATACTAACACACGAGGGTTAGTCAAAATAGACGACAAGCTCTGGAACAGTGTATGCATCTTATATTCCTTCACATAATCACCCTTGCATTACTCTTTCATATCGGTATTCCAGTCGCTTAAAATCATCGTGCATAGAATTATTCTACAGCACAGATGTAGTGTTCAGTTCTTCATTATACACATAGTGTTTCCATGGATATGCTCTTCGAGGTTTTGAAAAAGGGGGCAGGCCATGCAAGTTATTATGGAAGTAGAACAATATCTTCGAACCCGTAATTGTAATGGGCATGGGGATGTAACAATAGGCACAACATGTACTCTGTAGACATGTTGCGTTCTAAATACCAGATCAGATAGAATTGTAAGCAGGGGTGATCACAATAGGTACTGAGTATAGTGCCGACCTTATGGAGACATTGTCCGTTTGATGTGCTTTTGGTTTCATCATGTACTGCAGCACTATATAATCTCTTAGTGTTTCTGGTGCAGTCAAAATATACCTATATACATTACACAAATGCGTTTCTCTTCTTCACGATTTTAAAGTAAAACTATCGTTGACAAGGCTTAAACATTTGTAACTGTTATCAACCCTTAACGTTTTCTATAAACGACAACACGCACCTGTGTGCACGTCTCCAGCGGGGAGGAGTTACAGCACAGAAGCTTCAACACTAATGTCTTGTGCAGGGGATACGTGCGCGTCTCTCAATGCAAGTCAATAACATTTAAGATTTTTTTCTAATTATTTGCTTGTTCTTTACTAACTTTCTTGTAATTTCACGATTGATTAATTTCTATATATTTATTTTCCAGAGAAATTCTTCTTCGACAAAAGGAATCGAAAGTAAACAAGTATGTCTGCATCAAATAAACAAAATTAAATGACATCGACCATGAATGATGTGTTTCGTACGTCTGAAGAGAATTCAGTAACTGTAGCAGAGTGGTCAGCTAGAGCTAGGGGAGGCTTCTCCCGTCCAGCATGCATCCAGTAACATTTAGTTTGTGCGTTTGACCTGATATGTCCAACTTCCTTACGTAAATCAAGCACATTGCATATAAACACGAACCGTTCATTAGAAGTCAAGGAAGGCCTAGACCAGAGGTCCAGTAACTTGTTATACAGAGCCTCTCAGTCAGGAACGAGATATTCTGGCTACAAGTAAAACTGTTATTCACTCTCGTTGAGGATGCTTAATTCTAGCACTTCTAGTGGAATCTAACCTAACCCCCATTTCGACATGTGGAGACTTCGCAGAGAGATTTATGATGAATGTTCAAAGATAAACAGATTGAGAATTGCATGTGAAGTCTGACACAGTCGCCGCAGTATCTGCGCATGCGCATTACGCCAGACTGTTTTTCGTATGTTTTAACTATAAAGATTTTGAGTAGAACGAGGTAAACGAGTGTAAATTAATTTTACGGCCATATGTGAAATCCGATATTTAAAGTAAATAAAGCGCAAAAAGCAACGGAAGTTTAACGTCTTGAGTTGAATCATTTATATACTACATCGAACATATTTGAGTGAAAGTTGACTGAAAAGAGAATAAAGTGAAAGTGACGTAAGAGATTAGATACTTGAGGTAGACAAATGTATAAGAATGTTAAAGAGCCCTGAGTATGTTGATCAAAATACAGAAACTTTTTTTTCTCAAAACTACATGTATCGCATTAAAAGATATAAACATGATTTGAATTTTATGAAATTGATGTTTTTGTCAACTAGTCATTTTGCTTCAAGGTGTGCCTTTGTTATCATGACAAATATACAAATATACAAATATGGTTTAAAAGTATTTTATTTTATAAACATGAAAATAGGATTGGCGAACCAGCCAAAAAGGCTTATTTCAAATATACAAATATATGTGCCATAGGTTGCTGGCATAATCACAATAAAATACCATTTAATAGGTAAAATGCAAATACTTTGTACATTAAATTTACAAGACATTTAAAAACATACTAAAATAATTAGCGTCACAACCATAAATGTTGGGAAAGAGAAGTCCCCAGGACGAAGTTAGTCGAGAAAAAAACATTTTCACGTGCGGGTTGTCATAGCGACTTTGTAATTGGCAAGATCACGGTCTCACGGGTTCTGCATCATACATACATGGAATGAAATATAGGATAATCCGTCTAATGACACCCCATTCAGTGGTTCCTGCTAATTCAGAGAGTCTTTGAAACTAAATTACATCTGATTGTCGGATAATCGTAAAGTGAACATTTATTTCTAATAATTATGTCATGTTGTAGATGGACCATTTATCTAGCGATTGCTATTATCTATATGTTTTGAAAGAAACATAACTTACTAAATGGCTCTTTAATGGTCGCTACAGCATTTGCTGAGATTCGGACCAGTTAAAACAGTAGAAGTCCTCCAAGTACAGCAATAGCGGTGCTCAATAAGAAGAAAATGAAGAGATTTGAATGTTTTCATTTTAAAATATTTAATCCATTTATTTTCTATTCTCACGTCTTATGTCGGAAAATTAAAGTTTAAACATAATTCTTCTATTACATACATTTCAAAGGAATGATTTCTGTTATCCATTGGTATTTTAAATGACTACTATTCATTGCTCAAATTCAAATTCCAAAATTCTAAAGTACCACCGGGAACAATTTCTGATTAGACAATATACATATCTAGACTCGCTAAATGAAACTTTGACTTTAAACAAGGCCACAGCTATGGTGTAGGAATAGGGTTCTAACTAAGATAGATATCCACGTCTATGGTGTAGGAATAGGGTTCTAACTAAGATAGATATCCACGTCTATGGTGTAGGAATATGGTTCTAACTAAGATAGATAAAGATAGATATCCATGGCCATGCAGTGATGTGCCAAAACTATTGCAACAATCGCCGTTTTCAAATATTATCCCATACTATTTAGTATAGCATAAATACTTAACGAATATTTATTAAACTTAGCATGTTTGCAATCTTACAACTAAAGATAATAAGTTTATAATTTTCAGATTCATCAATTCGGAGGATGGTTTTGGGAAATACAAAATAATGACCGAATATTTTACCTTAACGTCATTCCAGCATTGCCACCATTATCTTATATCAGTAATCTTTTGACTGTTTTGTTAAATAACGTTGTATCCAAAATCAGATCATTTGTACGTGTTAAGGAGCAGATTCTGTTCCCATGTCAATTTTCAGTTAAATAATGTGGACATTTGAGACAATCAAAATTATCTTTGTTATACTGAGATAATTAACATGGTATCCTATAGGGAACACGTACGGCGTCTGTTGCAATACAACTGTCACTGTCGGACCATGGTAAGGAAGGCGCCCACGTCTCTAGCCTTACTATATTATACGTTTTCTTTATACAAGGACACAGTAAGAGTACAGCACTGAGGGGTGATCGAGGCGAGTAGGGGTGACCCTATTGATAAACCGTCAGGTGAAACGCCGGGAACATGAGGGGGAAATAAATGTTCTTTATGTTCTGGACCCTCTGCGGGAGGGACAGCCAGTCCGGGCCTCATAACGTGCCCATGGTCCATGTATGATATTAAATAATATCAGACGACCTTACGCTGTTGGCTTCATCATATAAAGAACCACTTAGATGTACATGAGTAATTACTCGTCCGTGGAAGATTCTACATTTTAATATGTTTCTAGTATATTTAACTAGTGTATTACCGATGCAAGTACGACGTCATAATAACGTGCTGTTGTCAATGATCGTGTCGCCTTCATATTGATACAATACTCGTTGAAATCTTACTTTCAGCACGTTGTAATCAATTTCGCAAGTTTAATTTGGGTAAGTAATATACGGAATACTAACCTTCCTTCCATATAATACCAGTTTTATTAAACTAAATTATAATGAATGATTTGGAATCGGTCCAATGCCTTTTATGTGCTCTGTTCATGGTTCCACATCACCAGGGTATTTCTGGTTTGAACATGATCTCTGTTCTCTGAAGACACCACTCGTGTCCATGCAGCCTGCACCAGAGAGGACATGACCCGCCTCTGACCTCACGGGGACTGTACAGCTGTCTCCACCTACTCACACAGACCGTGAAGTCAGCTGCTCACTCAGCTAGAACCGTTCCACTCACTGACTCCCAGCACACTTCGAACACTTCCCGGGGATCGAGTTTATCCGATAGACGTGTTGAGAGACAAACTGTTAAATGAACATACATGCCTTAAATCCATCGACATTGGGTTAGATTTAAATTTCGTGTAAATGAATAATGCTTTACTTATTTATGTGTAAGGAGTTACACAATATAAATACATTGTGGCAAAACTAAGAGGTAAGCAATAACAATGTATAAAGACAGTATTTTAACAGCTGGTAATATAACCACCAGCTTTCTTATTGTTACATGTTTCAAGATTCAGTGTTCAACATCGTCTCCGGAACCTATTTGTATCCGTTTGAACACGTACGTAGTCCTTTGATGGACGATAGACTTATTTATTACTTGTAACCTTGATAATTATACTTCAAAAGAAAATATAATATATCATTGACAATTTGAAAGAAACAACAGCGAAATGAACAAACAGGCTTTAGTTGCTTGAATACAATCCACACAGACGTCGTCTTGTTAAATACACAACGCTGAGTGCAACACCCGCAACGTTATTAAAAGTTGCCATGTTCAAATTTATAATTAGGGTTTCAGTTTTATTTTTCCAATATTGGAATTCATTGATTTATACGATCGTAGGCTCTTTTAGAAGAGAGAGATGTACTGTAGTGCCTTTAAATGCAATAGTTCAGGGCTATACATTTCACAACGCTTTAGTTAAGAACGAATATAATTAGAGAGCAAATAAACTAAGTACGTACTATAACTGTACACGGACGCTGAGAGTGTTTTTGTGATGGGAAACCAAGTCACCTTCCCGAGTTGAAACCAAACTCTGCCTCAAGCAAGCAGATCTAGAGATCTTCACCTGGTCATACAGCCACCGTGCATCATGGCCAGCAGCTACAGCAGGGTGACCAGGAAGAGAACCAGGGGTGCAGCAGGTACGTGGCCAGGTAGCAGATTAGTTGACAATCTTCTTACCTACACAGTTACATAGTACACGAGGATGATCTAGCATCTGTAGGTTTATTTCTGCCCAGTTGAACAGCTGGCAAGATGGCGTTCAACCAGTGATTGGCGCAATGTACAAGCGAATGGAAACTCATTCACCCGATGTTGCTATACAAAGGTTCACATGCCCTTAAGGAAGATATTTTGATTTGACAACAATACATTATTTTCTACATATCTTACGATTTTTCAATAATCATATTACATATCTAAGAATAGTACGATTCAGTTAACTTCCAAATGTAACGGCGAAACGTTCGGACACATCTTTTTAAAAATAACTTGTTTATTATAGTAACAAATAGAATACGTAAATTCGATAAAAATTGATAAGGATAGCTAAACTATAGCTCATACCATAAAACACAAAGACCATATCATGAAGCGCTGATTCATGCAGATGGAAGCATCCCGGAGTTGGCAGGTCCTCCACTGCGAGTGGCCGCCTTCAATATACAGATCTTCGGGCAGAAGAAGATGAAGAACAAGAATGCAACAGCGACTATAACCAAGGTAGGATCTGATCAGTTTTAAATAAACATTTTGTCTTGCTTTCTGACAATACTTATCATTTCGTGCTTTTGTTGACACTGTATGAGCTTGAAGAACGCCTCCATATACTGTTGGTTCATATTGAGAGATAAGCGTACCACCAAGGCGATATTGTGCTTGAGATTCAGTGTTTTTGTTGTAATTGAAGATAACTATTGAACTTTTTGAGGAATTGTAAGTCAACCGCCATTTAGGCGAAACGAGGTCTAATGATTATTATTATAAGCCTAATTATAAGTTGGTGAATCCAAATTACATGATATTGGCGCTAAAACACACGAGTAGGTGAACACACTTACATGATATTGGCGCTAAAACACACGAGTAAGTGAACACACTTACATGATATTTGCGCTTAAACACACGAGTAGGTGAACACACTTACATTATATTTGCGCTTAAACACACGAGTAGGTGAACACACTTACATTATATTGGCGCTAAAACACGCGAGTAGGTGAACACACAATATTTGCGCTTTAACATACGAGTAGGTGAAGACACTTACATGATATTGGCGCTTAAACACACGAGTATGTGAACACACTTACATGATATTTGCGCTAAAACACACGAGTAGGTGAACACACGATATTTGAGCTTAAACACACGAGTAGGTGAACACACTTACATGATATTTGCGCTAAACCACACGAGTAGGTGAAGACACTTACATCATATTGGCGCTTAAACACACGAGTAGGTGAACACACTTACATGATATTTGCGCTTAAACACACGAGTAAGTGAACACACTTACATGATATTGGCGCTAAAACACACGAGTAAGTGAACACACTTACATGATATTTGCGCTTAAACACACGAGTAGGTGAACACACTTACATTATATTGGCGCTAAAACACGCGAGTAGGTGAACACACAATATTTGCGCTTTAACACACGAGTAGGTGAACACACTTACATGATATTGGCGCTTAAACACACGAGTATGTGAACACACTTACATGATATTGGCGCTTAAACACATGAGTAGGTGAACACACTTACATGATATTTGCGCTAAAACACATGAGTAGGTGAACACACTTACATGATATTGGCGCTAAAACACACGAGTAGGTGAACACACGATATTGGCGCTTAAACACACGAGTAGGTGAACACACTTACATGATATTTGCGCTAAAACACACGAGTAGGTGAACACACGATATTGGCGCTTAAACACACGAGTAGGTGAACACACTTACATGATATTGGCGCTTAAACACATGAGTAGGTGAACACACTTACATGATATTTGCGCTAAAACACATGAGTAGGTGAACACACTTACATGATATTGGCGCTAAAACACACGAGTAGGTGAACACACGATATTGGCGCTTTAACACACGAGTAGGTGAACACACTTACATGATATTGGCGCTAAAACACACGAGTAGGTGAACACACGATATTGGCGCTTAAACACACGAGTAGGTGAACACACTTACATGATATTGGCGCTTAAACACATGAGTAGGTGAACACACTTACATGATATTTGCGCTAAAACACATGAGTAGGTGAACACACTTACATGATATTGGCGCTAAAACACACGAGTAGGTGAACACACGATATTGGCGCTTAAACACACGAGTAGGTGAACACACTTACATGATATTTGCGCTAAAACACACGAGTAGGTGAACACACGATATTGGCGCTTAAACACACGAGTAGGTGAACACACTTACATGATATTGGCGCTTAAACACATGAGTAGGTGAACACACTTACATGATATTTGCGCTAAAACACATGAGTAGGTGAACACACTTACATGATATTGGCGCTAAAACACACGAGTAGGTGAACACACGATATTGGCGCTTTAACACACGAGTAGGTGAACACACTTACATGATATTGGCGCTAAAACACACGAGTAGGTGAACACACGATATTGGCGCTTAAACACACGAGTAGGTGAACACACTTACATGATATTGGCGCTTAAACACATGAGTAGGTGAACACACTTACATGATATTTGCGCTAAAACACATGAGTAGGTGAACACACTTACATGATATTGGCGCTAAAACACACGAGTAGGTGAACACACGATATTGGCGCTTAAACATACGAGTAGGTGAACACACTTACATGATATTGGCGCTAAAACACACGAGTAGGTGAACACACGATATTGGCGCTTAAACACACGAGTAGGTGAACACACGATATTGGCGCTTAAACACACGAGTAGGTGAACACACGATATTGGCGCTTAAACACACGAGTAGGTGAACACACCTTCGGTATGCAGCTGTACACAATTGCCGCAATTAGCTTCTCTGAGATTAGGTCATTAATACAAACTAGGATGAACCAATCAGAAATAGCCCTTCCTTGACCAACACCTTATTTGACAATAATATATTTATCCGATCTGTCGGGTATAGGACAATGCATTCACTGTTAGTATCGCAATGAATCAGGAGAGTTTTACCTCGAATTCCAATTTCATGTAATGTATAGGATAGTTCCTCGTGCCGAATGCGGTCAAAAGCTTTTTGACTGTCAACAAACTAGGCTTAATTACAGATAAAAGGTAAATCTGTATCGCCCTTAGAAGGGAATTTGCATTATCATTAATTGAGCACAAAGGACATACATAAATACGTAACCAGATATAAAAAAGCTAAAATATACAAAGATATAACAATTAACAATATTCACAGGGTATTTATATGTGATTGTCACGGGTGTTATTAGGGATTCAAATAGTGAATGTTTGATGGAATAAATGATTATTAGGGTAATATAACTGGAATGGTATGTCATTGTGAGCTATACACACATACACACATATAAATAAGTTACAAGTTCTTGTTTTATGTTTTAGATATTCTTAAAAAAAAAATTACATACTGAAGATTAACTTTGATATAAGTTATACATTGTGTTGCTGATCATGAAGCGTCAACAATGACGCGGTTGAGTTTACAGATCCTGTCATCCGCGTCATGTCAAAAATAGCATTCCATATTCTCTAGCCCGTAGAATATGTACCATAGTATCAAACCCAACTATTCTATAACTATTCTATAGAAGAATTAGACCAATTATTAAAATCCAGAGGTTACCCTGACAACAGCTTTTAAAACAAAGAGAACAGGAAAACAATTTGGCAGCCTTACCTAGTATCATTACATTTAACCCTTGTAATCCAAATATCTATCCGAGTGAGGACATTATGTACAGGTGTCAGACACGTGTCAAACATTAAAACACGCTCTGGAAGGCACCAAACTGATAAACAGCAAACGGCAGAGTAAACATCTGAAACAACTGTTATCAAAAGCGTGCTTTATGGACCAAAATCCTGCGTTAGGTGGAAGTATCAGGAAATTTAAAAGGCCAAATTTCGGCACATGTTCACACATTTTGGTGGTTAATTCATTCACCGTTAGAAATAATTCCAAATTCAAAATAATGAAAAAAAAATCTTGCGCCTCTAGAAATCTAATATATGTAATAACATGCGCTGCGGGGGATGTACTAAGAGTACGAGTACACAAACACCAGATTAAAACCCCAACCTATAGATGTATCCCCACCAGCGCACATATTGATGAATGCGCAAAGAATTGCTGTCCTCAGTTTACAATCTGTCCAATTTACAAAATGCGCCAAAGAATAAAGAGCTGAGGAAAATCGAAGAAACTTAACTGTACTTAATATGAAATCATGTTGACGTCGCATTTGCTGTATATTGTTATTGTGGTATGCATATGACGTCCTGAATTACTTCCCTTGTCATTGTTGACGTTACATCATTAGCAACACAATGTATAGATGTATAAGTTTCCCTGATGAACACTATGTTGTGAAACCGGTCGGAAATGAACTTATATGAAAGTTAATTTTCCGTATGTATGTATATACCTCCTCACATTGACAAAAGTTGAAAACAATACAGGGCTATGCACGTATATCGCAACGTCAAGCTCTCGGAATAAAGAATTCATACACAGTTTTCCTTATTTAAACTGACAGTTACAAAGTATCTTGAGTTCACACCAAGGCAATTAGCCGATTGACGGATACGATATACACCATGCTTCATGACGATGCACTTCAGTGACCATTTCGTCCGTCGGCGCTAATTTGGAGGTTTTTTTAAAATCCTTATATAACTCTTATATCAGTCGATTTCCAAAATTTAGGCCAAGTCATGTTTATTTTCTTTTGAAGAAAATGCATGGTTATGCTGAGTCAGGGTTCATCTTTGCTGACATTGTCATTTATAACCTGGTCTACTAGATGCTGAGTCAGGGACCATCTTCAATGACACTGTCCTTTATAACTTGGTCTACTAGGTGCTGAGTCAGGGGCCATCTTCAATGACACTGTCCTTTATAACTTGGTCTACTAGGTGCTGAGTCAGGGGCCATCTTCAATGACACTGTCCTTTATGACTTGGTCTACTAGGTGCTGAGTCAGGGGCCATCTTCAATGACACTGTCCTTTATGACCTGGTCTACTAGGTGCTGAGTCAGGGGCCATCTTCAATGACACTGTCCTTTATAACTTGGTCTACTAGGTGCTGAGTCAGGGGCCATCTTCAATGACACTGTCCTTTATGACTTGGTCTACTAGGTGCTGAGTCAGGGGCCATCTTCAATGACACTGTCCTTTATGACCTGGTCTACTAGGTGCTGAGTCAGGGGCCATCTTCAATGACACTGTCCTTTATGATTTTGTCTACTAGGTGCTGAGTCAGGGGCCATCTTCAATGACACTGTCCTTTATAACTTGGTCTACTAGATGCTGAGTCAGGGACCATCTTCAATGACACTGTCCTTTATGACCTGGTCTACTAGATGCTGAGTCAGGGACCATCTTCAATGACACTGTCCTGTATGATTTGGTCTACTAGATGCTGAGTCAGGGGCCATCTTCAATGACACTGTCCTTTATAACTTGGTCTACTAGATGCTGAGTCAGGGGCCATCTTCAATGACACTGTCCTTTATGACTTGGTCTACTAGGTGCTGAGTCAGGGACCATCTTCAATGACACTGTCCTTTATAAATTGATTTACTAGATGGTGTTAGTGTCCATCTCGCTCCCAGCAGCCGAGGTGAACACAACTCATTAGCGCTCCGGCCTAATTGAACTCACCAGCTATGCAGCCTAGCAAGCCGTACCTGACTGGACTCCCCAAGCAGCTGCTTGAGGAGTTACAACACAGCCTGGTCTACATGGTAGAGCACTACTACCTCAAGAACACATTAGATGGTAAAAAGGAATTTACCATCGTGTTCGACACCAAAAGGAGAAAGGGGCGGGGACTGAAATTTAACGGCTAAATCTTCTCGGGACGTCCCTGCACCCCCTCCCAACCAGCCGGCCGACACAGCAGAACCTGCAGTGGAAGACCCGGCCCCTGCCACCACAACTGACGACTTCCAACCTGCCCGGGCCACCAACAGGAGGAACAGGAGAAGGAGGAAGAGACAGAGAACGGAGGCAACCATCTCCGAAGACAGCACAAACAGCAGTCCGATGGAGACCGGCCAGGTCGAGAAGAAGGAAGAGGCAACTCCAGCTGAAGTAGCCCCTCCACCACTTCAGCCACAGCCGAAGCAGAACGAGCGGGGCGCAGAAGGGGAACGCTCAACGTTCCCTAGACGCACCAAGCTCGGCAGAAACCATCCCTGCAGAATCCTCACGGATGCTGCGCAGCGTTTGGTAACGGATCAGGAAGTTAAGGCCTACTCCGAATGCATGACTCACAAGTTATGCGTCCCAACTCCTGACCAGCTCAAAGGGAAGAAAGACTTCTACCTCTACCAGGTTCAGAGAAGTGATGGGCATACCTCGCTCACTCCCTTCTCCCTCAAGACGTGGGGTCAGTTCTTCACCACTGGTACATGTCATCTGCGTCAACAGAGGCGGTAGACAAGATCCACTGCCTGCTCCTGGACTAGCTCCACTCCTCCTTCCACCCCAACTCTTCATCCACCATTACCACGGGCTTACCTTTCCTTTAACTTAACTTTCCATTCCAAATTCAAAATTATCAAAATTTCAAAATTCAACCACTTTAGAAAACTGGCACCAAATTAAATTTCTACCCTTTATTTTTATTCGGCACACCATTAACCGCTACCCGGCTTTTATTTTTGGTAGCCGAGTGGGAGAACAGCCCCGCTGAAAACCGCTCGTTAAATCTCCGTATTCATCATCATCAGGTGTTAGTGTATGTTCTCATTTACATAAATAAGACACATGTTTATATATTGAAAGATTGTAATGTAACGGTTAAATGTTATCAGGCATGCCTTGACTGCAAGAAGATCAACAGTACTGCAAATTAGATTCAGATTCAGATTCAGATTCAAATTATTTTATTCAATATTTTTTACCTAAAGGCCTATATATAGTACACGTACAGTTGTTGCGATTCATTCACGTGGTGGTGACATTAACTTTCTTATATTGAACACATGTTTAAGGGTTAAATGCAAGAGATTTGTAAAAATCAATGTTTTTAGAGTTTAACAGATTAGACAACAATTGTTTATCATGTTCAGGTGGAACATCGAATTCATCTTCAGCATTACCCGAATTACAGATTTTACAAATATATTCATCATTATCAAACAAATCTTCATTTCTTTTTCGAAAAGAAGTAATTCTGAAGTCATGGAAACCAATTCTAAATTTACATAAGGTCCTTTTTAACGAGCTATCTTCTAAATTTCGAATATAAAATTCGGGCTCCAATAAAGTTTTATGGGAGGAATAATACTCTAAATATCTTGAGTTACTTATTGACATAGACCATTCTTGGAAATAAATATATTTTAGACGTTGTTTAAAATGAATTAAAAAAACATTTTCATTTCCAACCTCTTGGGGAATCCATACATAAGAAAATCCAGTCGAAAAAAGTGCTGCAAATTTAATAGACACTGATAGACTTTGACAACAGTGTTCTCGTGTAGCATGGTAATTAAATACCAATCTAAATAAATCAAAATTGAGTATATAATGAGAACTATTTTAAGAATTTGCTATTTTGAGTTATTATCTTCTACATGAAGGACTATGCAGACCAAGTTTATGTTTTGTATGGTAGACTTATATATTATTATGATATGTATGGTAGACTTATATATTATTATGATATGTATGGTAGACTTATATATTATTATGATATGTATGGTAGACTTATATATTATTATGATATGTATGGTAGACTTATATATTATTATGATATGTATGGTAGACTTATATATTATTATGATATGTATGGTAGACTTATATATTATTATGATATGTATGGTAGACTTATATATTGTTATGATATGTTATAATATGCATTTAGATACATGCTTTGAACTTTTCATGATGGTTATCAGTGAAACATTGAAATCTGTAACTGTTTTCAACAACCACTGTTATGGTGCAATGATTTTTTACTTTACACGATATAAAACTGGTCTTCATTCATTATAATTTTACATGGCTGCAATGTTTTCATTTTCATTTTGACACTATTCTGTCATCATTGTTAGTCGAAGTACAAATGAGATATTCTGACACCTTAAATTTGTATACCGATATCATTGGTTGTTTTCAAGATTTAAAACATGATTTGGTATATTCCCAAAATTAGTTCTCAATATACGAAAGCGACGTAAGATGAATTACACAATAATCCATGCCTACACTGCACAATGTTATCCTTGTAGCAATTCGGCTTAATGACTGTAAGACATTCGTGGAATGTAACTAAGGGTTGTGTCATCATAGTTACTGTGCCCATTCTCGAACGAAGCCTTCAAACTACATTGTGTAATCAAATATCACTTAGAAAAAAAGATGTGACGAAAAGATAAATTGGTTTCGCTACGTTGAATACTTTGCTGTGTGTCCTAACCGACACAGCAATAAGAAACTATGTTCATGTTATGTGATGCGATTCATGCAAGGCTATCGGATTGCCTAATACTGATAATACCTCGACTAACCCTAGTCTTCCATTGAACAACACAATAACTTAAAAGAGAAGTATTTTGAGGACGGTAATTCTTTTTTCCAAAACTATCCTCTTTGGATTCTCTGTGTATGTAGGACGAGTACAGAAATACCGTGTAGAAGACTAGACCTAGAGTAGTTTCATCTTATCTGCTCCCATAAGATTCAAACTAAATTCATGTTTCATGTTTATGTTTCGTGTTCATGTTTCGTGTTCATGTTTCGTGTCCATGTTTCATGTTTCATGTTTCATGTTTCATGTTTCATGTTTCATGTTTCATGTTCACGTTTCATGTTTCATGTTTCATCTTTCATGTTTCATGTTCATGTTTCATGTTTCATGTTCACGTTTCATGTTTCATGTTTCATCTTTCATGTTTCATGTTCATGTTTCATGTTCATGTTTCATGTTTCATGTTTCATGTTCATGTTCATGTCCATGTCCATGTTCATGTTCATGTCCATGTCCATGTTCATGTTCATGTTCATGTTTCATGTTTCATGTTTCATGTTTCATGTTTCATGTTCATGTTCATGTCCATGTCCATGTTCATGTTCATGTCCATGTCCATGTCCATGTTCATGTTCATGTTTCATGTTTCATGTTTCATGTTCATGTTTCATGTTTCATGTTTCATGTTCATGTTCATGTTTCATGTTTCATGTTTCATGTTTCATGTTCATGTTCATGTTTCATGTTTCATGTTTCATGTTTCATGTTTCATGTTCATGTTCATGTTCATGTTCATGTCCATGTCCATGTTCATGTTCATGTTTCATGTTTCATGTTCATGTTTCATGTTCATGTTCATGTTTCATGTTTCATGTTTCATGTTCATGTTCATGTTTCATGTTTCATGTTTCATGTTTCATGTTTCATGTTCATGTTCATGTTCATGTTCATGTCCATGTCCATGTTCATGTTCATGTTTCATGTTTCATGTTCATGTTTCATGTTCATGTTCACGTTTCATGTTTCATGTTCATGTTTTATGTTCATGTTTCATGTTTCATGTTCATGTCCATGTTCATGTTTAATGTTTCATGTTTAATGTTTCATGTTTCATGTTCATGTTTCATGTTTCATGTTTTATGTTCATGTTTCATGTTTCATGTTTTATGTTCATGTTTCGTGTTCATGTTTCGTGTCCATGTTTCATGTTCATGTTTTATGTTCATGTTCATGTTTCATGTTTTATGTTCATGTTTCATGTTTCATGTTTCATGTTCATGTTTCATGTTCATGTTTTATGTTCATGTTCACGTTTCATGTTTCATGTTCATGTTTTATGTTCATGTTTCATGTTTCATGTTCATGTCCATGTTCATGTTTAATGTTTCATGTTTAATGTTTCATGTTTCATGTTTCATGTTTCATGTTTTATGTTCATGTTTCATGTTTCATGTTTTATGTTCATGTTTCATGTTTCATGTTTCATGTTCATGTTCATGTTTCATGTTTCATGTTTCATGTTTCATGTTTCATGTTCATGTTCATGTTCATGTTCATGTCCATGTCCATGTTCATGTTCATGTTTTATGTTCATGTTCATGTTTCATGTTTTATGTTCATGTTTCATGTTTCATGTTTCATGTTCATGTTTCATGTTCATGTTTTATGTTCATGTTCACGTTTCATGTTTCATGTTCATGTTTTATGTTCATGTTTCATGTTTCATGTTCATGTCCATGTTCATGTTTAATGTTTCATGTTTAATGTTTCATGTTTCATGTTCATGTTTAATGTTTCATGTTTCATGTTCATGTTTCATGTTTCATGTTTTATGTTCATGTTTCGTGTTCATGTTTCGTGTCCATGTTTCATGTTCATGTTTTATGTTCATGTTCATGTTTCATGTTTTATGTTCATGTTTCATGTTTCATGTTTCATGTTCATGTTTCATGTTCATGTTTCATGTTTCATGTTTCATGTTCATGTTCATGTTTCATGTTTCATGTTTCATGTTTCATGTTCATGTTCATGTTTCATGTTTCATGTTTCATGTTTCATGTTTCATGTTCATGTTCATGTTCATGTCCATGTCCATGTTCATGTTCATGTTTCATGTTTCATGTTTCATGTTCATGTTTCATGTTCATGTTCACGTTTCATGTTTCATGTTCATGTTTAATGTTTCATGTTTAATGTTTCATGTTTCATGTTCATGTTTCATGTTTCATGTTTTATGTTCATGTTTCATGTTTCATGTTCATGTCCATGTTCATGTTTAATGTTTCATGTTTCATGTTTCATGTTTCGTGTCCATGTTTCATGTTCATGTTTTATGTTCATGTTCATGTTTCATGTTTTATGTTCATGTTTCATGTTTCATGTTCATGTTCATGGTTTCGTGATAGTGACCACACGTAAGGGGCTTATCGCTGGTTGTAGCTGGAGAGTTCGTCCTGACGTCCGGATTGTTTATGAATCATGAAAAGACTATTAAACCGGTAATTGAACAAGATTTCCATTGTTCCCACTCAGCTGTCGCAACAATGTAAAACTCTAATTGTAATAGTAGCACGTTTTATTTGTTCCTTACAGTAAAATACTCTTTTATGATTGGCTACATGTACCCCGTTAGTCTCACGGTGTACAGATTCAATGTACCCCGCTGCCATAGTAACATATTTTAGCCAAGAGTAGGTCAGATGACGTTTTCTTTATGACGCACGCGATGTACAGAGTTTTAAACAGTTTGATCAGCTGTTTTGGGCGTATTAATTACAAACTTATGTATTCATTTGACGCTTGGTTTCTGTATTTCCTCCAATAGAAAATGACAGAACAAATGACACTAGAGAGCTGACATTTTATGTAAAGACTCCTTGGCCAATGGTGATTCTAAACTGTAGATTTGGTGACCTTGTGACCTCAAATGTGGGTCACAGAGGTCATGACCTTTATATCTTATTTTCATCTTCTACTCCAGTATCAAAAGCCATAGAAAGTTGAAATGGTGTGTACAGACTCCTTGACCAATCAGCCAGCGGTCTAAGTAAGATTGGCTTATTATAGCACAGAAATAGGTCACTGTCGTGACTATTTTATAAATAGATCCCATGTTAAAGCTCCATAGTGACGTCACAGTCATGTGACCAGAACATCTATTAAAATCATGAATGATGTCCATACTTATTATAGCAAATACAATCAAATCTGTACAAAGCTGCTACTTTGATATTTCAATGGCGACTTTCAATTTTCAGTGTTACAATACTTGTTCCTGAACCCCAATATAGCAGAATTTTATGAAAGCAATTGTCACAAAGTTGTGAAACGTTATCTGAATGAAATTTGCTTCGTTAAACTGGTAGATCATGCTTCTGTCATATCACAAAGTTGATTGTCCTGAAAAATTGTCAACTTTCTTATCAGAAAACTTTTACTGTTGAAAAACACTATCTTTGCTATAGGTCTTATTTTCATCTTCTCCTCAAATATCAAGAGCTCTAGAAGTTAAAATGTTGCAGAGACTCCTTAGCCAATGGGCATTCTAATGTGTAGAACTGTTGACCCTATGACCCCAAAAATGGGTCACGGGTCACGACCTCAAAAAACTATTTTCGTCTTGTTTTCCAGACCCAGAAAGTTGAAAGCTTATATACAGACTTTTTAGTCAGTGCTTATTTTAAATTTTAGATATAGTGACCTTGTGACCCCTTATTTAGGTCTTACAATATCTATGCAGTTATTGTGGTACGTGGAGTACCAATTTCATCCAAATTTAGAGTCAAGTCTTTGTCGACTTTGGAGATTCGTCATGGCTAGGAATGTGGATTTTATTGAGAACAATTCATTTCGGATTTCTACATGAAACAATCCAAAGGAGAAGAGCTAGAGTTAAAGTTTCCACTGAGCTTTCTGACAAGAAGAGCTAGTGTTAAAGTTTCCACTGAGCTTCCTAACAAGAAGAGCTGGTGTTTAAGTTTCCTCTGAGCTTCCTAACAAGAAGAGCTAGAGTTTAAGTTTCCACTGAGTTTCCTGACAAGAAGAGATATAGTTTAAGTTTCCACTGAGCTTCCTAACAAGAAGAGCTAGTGTTTAAGTTTCCACAGAACTTCCTAACAAGAAGAGCTAGAGTTTAAGTTTCCACTGAGTTTCCTGACAAGAAGAGATAGAGTTTAAGTTTCCACTGAGCTTCCTAACAAGAAGAGCTAGTGTTTAAGTTTCCACAGAACTTCCTAACAAGAAGAGCTAGTGTTTAAGTTTCCACAGAACTTCCTAACAAGAAGAGCTAGAGTTTAAGTTTCCACTGAGTTTCCTGACAAGAAGAGATAGAGTTTAAGTTTCCACTGAGCTTCCTTACAAGAAGAGCTAGAGTTTAAGTTTCCACTGAACTTCCTAACAAGAAGAGCTAGAGTTTAAGTTTCCACTGAGCTTCCTAACAAGAAGAGCTAGAGTTTAAGTTTCCACTGAGCTTCCTAACAAGAAGAGCAAGAGTTTAAGTTTCCACTGAGCTTCCTTACAAGAAGAGCTAGAGTTTAAGTTTCCACTGAGCTTCCTAACAAGAAGAGCTAGAGTTTAAGTTTCCACTGAGCTTCCTAACAAGAAGAGCTAGAGTTTAAGTTTCCACTGAGCTTCCTAACAAGAAGTGCTAGTGTTTAAGTTGCCACTGAACCTCCTAACAAGAAGAGCTAGAGTTTAAGTTTCCACTGAGCTTCCTAACAAGAAGAGCTAGAGTTTAAGTTTCCACTGAGCTTCCTAACAAGAAGAGCTAGAGTTTAAGTTTCCACTGAGCTTCCTAACAAGAAGAGCTAGAGTTTAAGTTTCCACTGAGCTTCCTAACAAGAAGAGCTAGAGTTTAAGTTTCCACTGAGCTTCCTAACAAGAAGTGCTAGTGTTTAAGTTTCCACTGAGTTTCCTAACAAGAAGAGCTAGAGTTTAAGTTTCCACTGAGCTTCCTGACAAGAAGAGCTAGTGTTTAAGTTTCCACTGAGCTTCCTAACAAGAAGAGCTAGTGTTAAAGTTTCCACTGAGCTTTCTGACAAGAAGAGCTAGTGTTAAAGTTTCCATTGAGCTTTCTGACAAGAAGAGCTAGAGTTTAAGTTTCCACTGACCTTCCTGACAATAAGAGCTAGAGTTTAAGTTTCCACTGAGTTTCCTGACAAGAAGAGCTAGAGTTTAAGTTTCCACTGAGTTTCCTAACAAGAAGAGCTAGAGTTTAAGTTTCCACTGAGCTTCCTAACAAGAAGAGCTAGAGTTAAAGTTTCCATTGAGCTTTCTGACAAGAAGAGCTAGAGTTTAAGTTTCCACTGACCTTCCTGACAATAAGAGCTAGAGTTTAAGTTTCCACTGAGCTTCCTTACAAGAAGAGCTAGAGTTTAAGTTTCCACTGAACTTCCTAACAAGAAGAGCTAGAGTTTAAGTTTCCACTGAGCTTCCTAACAAGAAGAGCTAGAGTTTAAGTTTCCACTGAGCTTCCTAACAAGAAGAGCAAGAGTTTAAGTTTCCACTGAGCTTCCTTACAAGAAGAGCTAGAGTTTAAGTTTCCACTGAGCTTCCTAACAAGAAGAGCTAGAGTTTAAGTTTCCACTGAGCTTCCTAACAAGAAGAGCTAGAGTTTAAGTTTCCACTGAGCTTCCTAACAAGAAGTGCTAGTGTTTAAGTTGCCACTGAACCTCCTAACAAGAAGAGCTAGAGTTTAAGTTTCCACTGAGCTTCCTAACAAGAAGAGCTAGAGTTTAAGTTTCCACTGAGCTTCCTAACAAGAAGAGCTAGAGTTTAAGTTTCCACTGAGCTTCCTAACAAGAAGAGCTAGAGTTTAAGTTTCCACTGAGCTTCCTAACAAGAAGAGCTAGAGTTTAAGTTTCCACTGAGCTTCCTAACAAGAAGTGCTAGTGTTTAAGTTTCCACTGAGTTTCCTAACAAGAAGAGCTAGAGTTTAAGTTTCCACTGAGCTTCCTGACAAGAAGAGCTAGTGTTTAAGTTTCCACTGAGCTTCCTAACAAGAAGAGCTAGTGTTAAAGTTTCCACTGAGCTTTCTGACAAGAAGAGCTAGTGTTAAAGTTTCCATTGAGCTTTCTGACAAGAAGAGCTAGAGTTTAAGTTTCCACTGACCTTCCTGACAATAAGAGCTAGAGTTTAAGTTTCCACTGAGTTTCCTGACAAGAAGAGCTAGAGTTTAAGTTTCCACTGAGTTTCCTGACAAGAAGAGCTAGTGTTCAAGTTTCCACTGAGCTTCCTAACAAGAAGAGCAAGAGTTTAAGTTTCCACTGAGCCTCCTGACAATAAAAGAAAGAGTTTAAGTTTCCACTGAGCTTCCTAACAAGAAGAGCTAGAGTTTAAGTTTCCACTGAGTTTCCTGACAAGAAGAGCTAGAGTTTAAGTTTCCACTGAGCTTCCTAACAAGAAGAGCTAGAGTTTAAGTTTCCACTGAGCTTCCTGACAATAAGAGAAAGAGTTTAAGTTTCCACTGAGCTTCCTGGCAATAAGAGAAAGAGTTTAAGTTTCCACTGAGCTTCCTGGCAATAAAAGAAAGAGTTTAAGTTTCCACTGAGCTTCCTGGCAATAAGAGAAAGAGTTTAAGTTTCCACTGAGCTTCCTGGCAATAAAAGAAAGAGTTTAAGTTTCCACTGAGCTTCCTGGCAATAAGAGCAAGAGTTTAAGTTTCCACTGAGTTTCCTGACAAGAAGAGATAGAGTTTAAGTTTCCACTGAGCTTCCTTACAAGAAGAGCTAGAGTTTAAGTTTCCACTGAACTTCCTAACAAGAAGAGCTAGAGTTTAAGTTTCCACTGAGCTTCCTAACAAGAAGAGCTAGAGTTTAAGTTTCCACTGAGCTTCCTAACAAGAAGAGCAAGAGTTTAAGTTTCCACTGAGCTTCCTAAAAAGAAGAGCTAGAGTTTAAGTTTCCACTGAGTTTCCTGACAAGAAGAGCTAGAGTTTAAGTTTCCACTGAGCTTCCTAACAAGAAGAGCTAGTGTTTAAGTTTCCACTGAGCTTCCTAACAGGAAGAGCTAGAGTTTAAGTTTCCACTGAGCTTCCTGACAAGAAGAGCTAGTGTTAAAGTTTCCACTGAGCTTTCTGACAAGAAGAGCTAGTGTTAAAGTTTCCACTGAGCTTCCTAACAAGAAGAGATAGAGTTTAAGTTTCCATAGAGCTTTCTGACAAGAAGAGCTAGTAGTAAAGTTTCCACTGAGCTTCCTTACAAGAAGAGATAGAGTTTAAGTTTTCACTGAGCTTTCTGACAAGAAGAGCTAGAGTTTAAGTTTCCACTGAGCTTCCTAACAAGAAGAGCTAGAGTTTAAGTTTCCACTGAGCTTCTTCACAAGAAGAGCAAGAGTTTAAGTTTCCACTGAGCTTCCAGACAAAAACAGCTAGTGTTTAAGTTACCACTGAGCTTCCTAACAAGAAGAGCTAGAGTTTAAGTTTCCACTGAGCTTCCTGACAAGAAGAGCTAGTGTTAAAGTTTCCACTGGGCTTTCTGACAAGAAGAGCTAGTGTTAAAGTTTCCACTGAGCTTCCTAGCAAGAAGAGATAGAGTTTAAGTTTTCACTGAGCTTTCTGACAAGAAGAGCTAGAGTTTAAGTTTCCACTGAGCTTCCTAACAAGAAGAGCTAGAATTTAAGTTTCCACTGAGCTTCTTCACAAGAAGAGCAAGAGTTTAAGTTTCCACTGAGCTTCCTGACAAAAACAGCTAGTGTTTAAGTTTCCACTGAGCTTCCTGACAAGAAGAGCTAGTGTTTAAGTTTGCACTGAGCTTTCTGACAAGAAGAGCTAAAGTTTAAGTTTCCACTGAGTTTCCTGACAAGAAGAGCTAGAGTTTAGGTTTCCACTGAGCTTCCTAACAAGAAGAGCTAGTGTTTAAGTTTCCACTGAGCTTCCTAACAAAAACAGCTAGTGTTTAAGTTTCCACTGAGTTTCCTGACAAGAAGAGCTAGTTATCAAGTTTCCACTGAGCTTCCTAACAAGAAGAGCTAGAGTTTAAGTTTCCACTGAGTTTCCTGACAAGAAGAGCTAGACTTTAAGTTTCCACTGAGCTTCCTAACA
Organism: Gibbula magus; assembly: GCA_936450465.1. Lineage (NCBI taxonomy): Eukaryota > Metazoa > Mollusca > Gastropoda > Trochida > Trochidae > Gibbula > Gibbula magus. The sequence goes on from OW388297.1 coordinate 1,301,567, forward strand.
AGAAGAGATAGAGTTTAAGTTTCCACTGAGTTTCCTGACAAGAAGAGCTAGACTTTAAGTTGCCACTGAACCTCCTAACAAGAAGAGCTAGAGTTTAAGTTTCCACTGAGCTTCCTAACAAGAAGAGCTAGAGTTTAAGTTTCCACTGAGCTTCTTCACAAGAAGAGCTAGTGTTTAAGTTTCCACTGAGCTTCCTAACAAGAAGAGCTAGAGTTTAAGTTGCCACTGAACCTCCTAACAAGAAGAGCTAGAGTTTAAGTTTCCACTGAGCTTCTTCACAAGAAGAGCAAGAGTTTAAGTTTCCACTGAGCTTCCTAACAAGAAGAGCTAGAGTTTAAGTTTCCACTGGGCTTTCTAACAAGAAGAGCTAGTGTTCAAGTTTCCACTGAGCTTCCTGACAAGAAGAAATAGAGTTTAAGTTTCCACTGAGCTTCCTAACAAGAAGAACTAGAGTTTAAGTTTCCACTGAGCTTCCTGACAAGAAGAGCTAGAGTTTAAGTTTCCACTGAGCTTCCTAACAAGAAGAGCTAGAGTTTAAGTTTCCACCGAGCTTCCTAACAAGAAGAGCAAGCGTTTAAGTTTCCATTGAGCTTTCTGACAAGAAGAGATAGAGTTTAAGTTTCAACTGAGCATCCTAAATACATTATCATTATTATTATTAATAATCTGAGAAATATAATACATGAAACCAATATCTTATAATTACCAATGAGTGCATGTTCGTCTTTTCAGATTATACAGAGATACGACTTGGTGCTTGTACAAGAAATCCGAGATCGAGCCAAAACATCGCTAGATGATCTCCTTGCCGTACTAAATAAGTAAGACGATCTCCTTGCCTTCCTCAATAAGTAAGATGATCTCCTTGCCGTACTCAATAAGTAAGATGATCTCCTTGTCGTATTCAATAAGTAAGATGATCTCCTTGCCGTACTCAATAAGTAAGACGATCTCCTTGCCTTCCTCAATAAGTAAGATGATCTTCTTGCCGTACTCAATAAGTAAGATGATCTCCTTGCCGTACTCAATAAGTGAGATGAACTCCTTGCCGTACTCAATAAGTGAGATGAACTCCTTGCCGTACTCAATAAGTGAGATGAACTCCTTGCCGTACTCAATAAGTAAGATGATCTCCTTGCCGTACTCAATAAGTATGATGATCTCCTTGCCGTATTCAATAAGTAAGATGATCTTCTTGCCGTACTCAATAAGTAAGATGAACTCCTTGCCGTACTCAATAAGTAAGATGATCACCTTGCCGTATTCAATAAGTAAGATGATCTCCTTGGGGTATTCAATAAGTAAGATGATCTCCTTGTCGTATTCAATAAGTAAGATGATCTCCTTGCCGTACTCAATAAGTAAGATGATCTCCTTGTCGTACTCAATAAGAAAGATGATATCCCTGTCGTATTCAATAAGTATGACGATCTTCTTGCCGTACTCAATACGTATGATGATCTCCTTGTCGTACTCAATAAGTTAGATGATCTCCTTGCCGTATTCAATAAGTATGATGATCTCCTTGCCGTACTCAAAATGTAAGATGATCTCCTTTTCGTAGTCAATATGTTAAATGATCTCCTTTTCGTAGTCAATATGTTAAATGATCTTCTTGTTGAACTCAATAAGTGTGACGATCTTCTTGTCGAATTACTCAGTAATATGATCTCCTTGTCGTACTCAATAAGTAAGATGATCTCCTTGCCGTATTCGATAAGTATGATGATCTTCTTGCCGTACTCAATAAGTAAGACGATATCCTTGCCGTACTCAATAAGTAAGACGATATCCTTGTCGTATTCAATAAGTAAGATATTATTCTTGCCGTACTCAATAAGTAAGATGATCTCCTTGCCGTACTCAATAAGTAAGACGATATCCTTGCCGTACTCAATAAGTAAGACGATATCCTTGTCGTATTCAATAAGTAAGATATTATTCTTGCCGTACTCAATAAGTAAGATGATCTTCTTGCCGTACTCAATAAGTAAGACGATCTCCTTGCCGTATTCAATAAGTAAGATGATCTTCTTGCCGTACTCAATAAGTAAGATGATCTTCTTGCCGTACTCAATAAGTAAGATGATCTTCTTGCCGTACTCAATAAGTAAGACGATCTCCTTGTCGTACTCAATAAGTATGACGATCTCCTTGCCGTACTCAATAAGTAAGACGATCTCCTTGTCGTACTCAATAAGTAAGATGATATTCTTGCCGTTCTCAATAAGTAAGATGATCTCCTTGTCGTACTCAATAAGTAAGATGATCTTCTTGCCGTACTCAATAAGTAAGACGATCTCCTTGCCGTATTCAATAAGTAAGATGATCTTCTTGCCGTACTCAATAAGTAAGATGATCTCCTTGTCGTATTCAATAAGTAAGATGATCTCCTTGGGGTATTCAATAAGTAAGATGATCTTCTTGCCGTACTCAATAAGTAAGATGATATCCTTGCCGTACTCAATAAGTAAGACGATCTCCTTGTCGTACTCAATAAGTAAGACGATCGCCTTGGGGTATTCAATAAGTAAGATGATGTCCTTGTCGTACTCAATAAGTAAGACGATCGCCTTGCCGTACTCAATAAGTATGATGATCTCCCTGTCGTACTCAATAAGTGAGATGATCACCTTGCCGTACTCAATAAGTAAGACGATTGCCTTGCCGTACTCAATAAGTAAGACGATTGCCTTGCCGTACTCAATAAGTATGATGATCTCCTTGTATTCAATAAGTAAGATGATCTTCTTGCCGTACTCAATAAGTAAGATGATCTCCTTGCCGTACTCAATAAGTAAGACGATCGCCTTGCCGTACTCAATAAGTATGATGATCTCCCTGTCGTACTCAATAAGTAAGATGATCTCCTTGGGGTATTCAATAAGTAAGACGATCTCCTTGCCGTACTCAATAAGTAAGACGATCTCCTTGTCGTACTCAATAAGTAAGATGATCTCCTTGTCGCATTCAATAAGTAAGATGATCTCCTTGTCGTACTCAATAAGTAAGATGATCTCCTTGTCGTATTCAATAAGTAAGATGATCTCCTTGCCGTACTCAATAAGTAAGATGATCTCCTTGTCGTACTCAATAAGTAAGACGATCGCCTTGCCGTACTCAATAAGTATGATGATCTCCCTGTCGTACTCAATAAGTAAGATGATCTCCTTGGGGTATTCAATAAGTAAGACGATCTCCTTGCCGTACTCAATAAGTAAGACGATCTCCTTGTCGTACTCAATAAGTAAGATGATCTCCTTGTCGCATTCAATAAGTAAGATGATCTCCTTGTCGTACTCAATAAGTAAGATGATCTCCTTGTCGTATTCAATAAGTAAGATGATCTCCTTGCCGTACTCAATAAGTAAGATGATCTCCTTGTCGTATTCAATAAGTAAGATGATCTCCTTGCCGTACTCAATAAGTAAGATGATCTCCTTGTCGTATTCAATAAGTAAGACGATCTCCTTGCCGTACTCAATAAGTAAGACGATCTCCTTGTCGTATTCAATAAGTAAGACGATCTCCTTGCCGTACTCAATAAGTAAGATGATCTCCTTGGGGTATTCAATAAGTAAGATGATCTCCTTGGGGTATTCAATAAGTAAGATGATCTCCTTGTCGTATTCAAAAGGTAAGATGATCTCCTTGTATTCAATAAGTAAGATGATCTCCTTGTCGTAATCAATAAGTCAGATGATCTCCTTGCCGTACTCAGCAGTCTGACATTTTGTATTTGATTATGTGAAATACAGGTACTACAGGAAGCTTGTGGGGCTCAAAGTTTGTAACATTATAAATAAGTAAATGTTTAGTTAAAATAACAAATACCGAATAATGAGCTACATGAATCATGTTTTGGTTCTTTAAGCAATAGTGTTTATATAACGTTTGGAACCACTTTTAAAAGATCAATTTAACTGTTTTCAGGGTGGACCCCAAAGACCCATTCAAAGCGGAAGTGAGCGAGAGACTTGGGCGCTCCAACTCTAAGGAGCAATACGCCTTTCTGTACAGGTATTGACCGCTGTACATAGTCATTATAATAGATTAGCACACCTGCACACGGAACATTGCTATTACACCTTTCTGTACAGGTATTGACCGCTGTACATAGTCATTATAATAGTTTAGCACACCTGCATACAGAACACTGCGTTTACACCTTTCTGTACAGGTATTGACCGATGTAATAATAATAACACTTTATTGTCCTCATTACAATGAATTCGGAAATTCGATTTGTGCCAGTGGCACCCGGCAGCCACAGTGCAGCGCCAGTTCAAGCGTTGTTCTATCCTTATAATGCTGAGCGCCAAGCAAGGAAGCAGACGCTCTACCAACTGAGCTACAAAGTCACTTAAATGGTTTAGTACACCTGCACACAGAACACTGCGTTTATACTTCTAGGTATTATACAGTACCTATTTGTGTTGTGTAAAATACCTTTAATTAAATCAGATGACTCAGTTTTCATGAAATTTATGATTTATTATATAAACGTTTGAAAATTTCTCAGATATATTGTACATTTTGCGGTCTTGGGCGTAATATCATATATGCATTGAAAGTGTAGCTTTGATTGTGGATATATATATATATATATATATATATATATATATATATATATATATATATATATATATATATATATATATATATATATATATATATATTGCCTAAAAAAACTACCCCTATACAGAGTGCAGTAGCCTGTGTTGTGTTGTAGACCGAGCCGACTGCGGGTAGCGGGTATCTACCAGTTTGACGACGGGGTGGATGACGGGACGGACTCGTTTGAGAGGGAACCCTATGCTATCAGGTTCCAGTCTCCAGACCTGAGTAAGAGCCTTCACACGTATACTCCCTATATAAACTGAACGCCAAAAGAAATGTTACACCTCTTTGAATTTGAATATCACAAAACACTAAACTGATGGAGTGTTACAACACAACAAAGCAAATTCTTCTGAACACGTAACTTGTTATTATATTCAAATTCAAAGAGGTGTAACATTTCTTTTGGCGTTCAGTTTATTTTACTACATGTAAACATTATCTCGTTGTGTATCCGATAATGGTCGAGGAACAAGTGGTCTCACACCTTGCAACCACTCTTCTTGGACCACTCAATCGTATAGTGCTTCAGATGGGCGGTCTTGATGCAGTACATATTGTGCATATTGCGATCAAGCAGATATATTTAGAGTAGTTGACAGTTGATACCATGTCCACTGCATATTGCGATCTAGCAGATCTAGTTAGAGTAGTTGACAGTTGATACCATGTCCACTGCATATTGCGATCTAGCAGATGTAGTTAGAGTAGTTGACAGTTGATACCATGTCCACTGCATATTGCGATCTAGCAGATCTAGTTAGAGTAGTTGACAGTTGATACCATGTCCACTGCATATTGCGATCTAGCAGATCTAGTTAGATTAGTTGACAGTCGATACCATGTCCACTGCATATTGCGATCTAGCAGATCTAGTTAGAGTAGTTGACAGTTGATACCATGTCCACTGCACATTGCGATCTAGCAGATGTAGTTAGAGTAGTTGACAGTTGATACCACGTCCACTGCATATTGCGATCTAGCAGATCTAGTTAGAGTAGTTGACAGTTGATACCATGTCCACTGCACATTGCGATCTAGCAGATGTAGTTAGAGTAGTTGACAGTTGATACCACGTCCACTGCATATTGCGATCTAGCAGATGTAGTTAGAGTAGTTGACAGTTGATACCATGTCCACTGCATATTGCGATCTAGCAGATGTAGTTAGAGTAGTTGACAGTTGATACCATGTCCACTTCACATTGCGATCTAGCAGATCTAGTTAGAGTAGTTGACAGTTGATACCATGTCCACTGCATATTGAGATCTAGCAGATCTCGTTAGAGTAGTTGACAGTTGATACCATGTCCACTGCATATTGCGATCTAGCAGATCTAGTTAGAGTAGTTGACAGTTGATACCATGTCCACTGCATATTGCGATCTAACAGATCTAGTTAGAGTAGTTGACAGTTGATACCATGTCCACTGCATATTGCGATCTAGCAGATCTAGTTAGAGTAGTTGACAGTTGATACCATGTCCACTGCATATTGCGATCTAGCAGATGTAGTTAGAGTAGTTGACAGTTGATACCATGTCCACTGCATATTGCGATCTAGCAGATGTAGTTAGAGTAGTTGACAGTCGATACCATGTCCACTGCATATTGCGATCTAGCAGATGTAGTTAGAGTAGTTGACAGTTGATACCATGTCCACTGCATATTGCGATCTAGCAGATGTAGTTAGAGTAGTTGACAGTTGATACCATGCCCACTGCATATTGCGATCTAGCAGATCTAGTTAGAGTAGTTGACAGTTGATACCATGCCCACTGCATATTGCGATCTAGCAGATGTAGTTAGAGTAGTTGACAGTCGATACCATGTCCACTGCATATTGCGATCTAGCAGATCTAGTTAGAGTAGTTGAGAGTTGATACCATGTCCACTTCATATTGCGATCTAACAGATGTAGTTAGAGTAGTTGACAGTTGATACCATGTCCACTGCATATTGCGATCTAGCAGATGTAGTTAGAGTAGTTGACAGTTGATACCATGTCCACTGCATATTGCGATCTAGCAGATGTAGTTAGAGTAGTTGACAGTCGATACCATGTCCACTGCATATTGCGATCTAGCAGATCTCGTTAGAGTAGTTGACAGTTGATACCATGTCCACTGCATATTGCGATCTAGCAGATCTAGTTAGAGTAGTTGACAGTTGATACCATGTCCACTGCATATTGCGATCTAGCAGATCTAGTTAGAGTAGTTGACAGTTGATACCATGTCCACTGCATATTGCGATCTAGCAGATCTCGTTAGAGTAGTTGACAGTTGATACCATGCCCACTGCATATTGCGATCTAGCAGATCTCGTTAGAGTAGTTGACAGTTGATACCATGTCCACTTCATATTGCGATCTTGCAGATGTAGTTAGAGTAGTTGACAGTTGATACCATGTCCACTTCACATTGCGATCTAGCAGATCTAGTTAGAGTAGTTGACAGTTGATACCATGTCCACTGCATATTGCGATCTAGCAGATGTAGTTAGAGTAGTTGACAGTTGATACCATGCCCACTGCATATTGCGATCTAGCAGATCTAGTTAGAGTAGTTGACAGTTGATACCATGTCCACTGCATATTGCGATCTAGCAGATGTAGTTAGAGTAGTTGACAGTTGATACCATGTCCACTGCATATTGCGATCTAGCAGATGTAGTTAGAGTAGTTGACAGTTGATACCATGTCCACTGCATATTGCGATCTAGCAGATGTAGTTAGAGTAGTTGACAGTTGATACCATGTCCACTTCACATTGCGATCTAGCAGATCTAGTTAGAGTAGTTGACAGTTGATACCATGTCCACTGCATATTGCGATCTAGCAGATCTAGTTAGAGTAGTTGACAGTTGATACCATGTCCACTTCATATTGCGATCTATCAGATGTAGTTAGAGTAGTTGACAGTTGATACCATGTCCACTGCATATTGCGATCTAGCAGATGTAGTTAGAGTAGTTGACAGTTGATACCATGTCCACTGCATATTGCGATCTAGCAGATCTAGTTAGAGTAGTTGACAGTTGATACCATGTCCACTTCATATTGCGATCTAGCAGATCTAGTTAGAGTAGTTGACAGTTGATACCATGTCCACTGCATATTGCGATCTAGCAGATCTAGTTAGAGTAGTTGACAGTTGATACCATGTCCACTGCATATTGCGATCTAGCAGATCTAGTTAGAGTAGTTGACAGTTGATACCATGTCCACTGCATATTGCGATCTAGCAGATCTAGTTAGAGTAGTTGACAGTTGATACCATGTCCACTGCACATTGCGATCTAGCAGATGTAGTTAGAGTAGTTGACAGTTGATACCATGTCCACTGCATATTGCGATCTAGCAGATCTAGTTAGAGTAGTTGACAGTTGATACCATGCCCACTGCATATTGCGATCTAGCAGATCTAGTTAGAGTAGTTGACAGTTGATACCATGTCCACTGCATATTGAGATCTAGCAGATCTAGCTAGAGTAGTTGACAGTTGATACCATGTCCACTGCATATTGCGATCTAGCAGATGTAGTTAGAGTAGTTGACAGTTGATACCATGTCCACTGCATATTGCGATCTAGCAGATGTAGTTAGAGTAGTTGACAGTCGATACCATGTCCACTGCATATTGCGATCTAGCAGATGTAGTTAGAGTAGTTGACAGTTGATACCATGTCCACTGCATATTGCGATCTAGCAGATGTAGTTAGAGTAGTTGACAGTTGATACCATGCCCACTGCATATTGCGATCTAGCAGATGTAGTTAGAGTAGTTGACAGTCGATACCATGTCCACTGCATATTGCGATCTAGCAGATCTAGTTAGAGTAGTTGAGAGTTGATACCATGTCCACTGCATATTGCGATCTAGCAGATCTAGTTAGAGTAGTTGACAGTTGATACCATGTCCACTGCATATTGCGATCTAGCAGATCTAGTTAGAGTAGTTGACAGTTGATACCATGTCCACTGCATATTGCGATCTAGCAGATCTCGTTAGAGTAGTTGACAGTTGATACCATGTCCACTGCATATTGCGATCTAGCAGATGTAGTTAGAGTAGTTGACAGTTGATACCATGTCCACTTCACATTGCGATCTAGCAGATCTAGTTAGAGTAGTTGACAGTTGATACCATGTCCACTGCATATTGCGATCTAGCAGATCTCGTTAGAGTAGTTGACAGTTGATACCATGTCCACTTCATATTGCGATCTAGCAGATCTAGTTAGAGTAGTTGACAGTTGATACCATGTCCACTTCATATTGCGATCTAACAGATGTAGTTAGAGTAGTTGACAGTTGATACCATGTCCACTGCATATTGCGATCTAGCAGATGTAGTTAGAGTAGTTGACAGTTGATACCATGTCCACTGCATATTGCGATCTAGCAGATCTAGTTAGAGTAGTTGACAGTTGATACCATGTCCACTTCATATTGCGATCTAGCAGATCTAGTTAGAGTAGTTGACAGTTGATACCATGTCCACTGCATATTGCGATCTAGCAGATGTAGTTAGAGTAGTTGACAGTTGATACCATGTCCACTTCACATTGCGATCTAGCAGATCTAGTTAGAGTAGTTGACAGTTGATACCATGTCCACTGCATATTGCGATCTAGCAGATCTCGTTAGAGTAGTTGACAGTTGATACCATGTCCACTGCATATTGCGATCTTGCAGATGTAGTTAGAGTAGTTGACAGTTGATACCATGTCCACTTCACATTGCGATCTAGCAGATCTAGTTAGAGTAGTTGACAGTTGATACCATGTCCACTGCATATTGCGATCTAGCAGATCTCGTTAGAGTAGTTGACAGTTGATACCATGTCCACTGCATATTGCGATCTAACAGATCTAGTTAGAGTAGTTGACAGTTGATACCATGTCCACTTCATATTGCGATCTAACAGATCTAGTTAGAGTAGTTGACAGTTGATACCATGTCCACTTCACATTGCGATCTAGCAGATCTAGTTAGAGTAGTTGACAGTTGATACCATGTCCACTGCATATTGCGATCTAGCAGATCTAGTTAGAGTAGTTGACAGTTGATACCATGTCCACTGCATATTGCGATCTAGCAGATGTAGTTAGAGTAGTTGACAGTTGATACCATGTCCACTGCATATTGCGATCTAGCAGATGTAGTTAGAGTAGTTGACAGTTGATACCATGTCCACTGCATATTGCGATCTAGCAGATCTAGTTAGAGTAGTTGACAGTTGATACCATGTCCACTTCATATTGCGATCTAGCAGATGTAGTTAGAGTAGTTGACAGTTGATACCATGTCCACTGCATATTGCGATCTAGCAGATCTAGTTAGAGTAGTTGACAGTTGATACCATGTCCACTGCATATTGCGATCTAGCAGATGTAGTTAGAGTAGTTGACAGTTGATACCATGTCCACTGCATATTGCGATCTAGCAGATGTAGTTAGAGTAGTTGACAGTTGATACCATGTCCACTGCATATTGCGATCTAGCAGATGTAGTTAGAGTAGTTGACAGTTGATACCATGTCCACTGCATATTGCGATCTAGCTGATCTAGTTAGAGTAGTTGACAGTTTATACCTTGTCCACTGCATATTGCGATCTAACAGATCTAGTTAGAGTAGTTGACAGTCGATGCCATGTCCACTGCATATTGCGATCTAACAGATCTAGTTAGAGTAGTTGACAGTCGATACCATGTCCACTGCATATTGCGATCTAGCAGATCTAGTTAGAGTAGTTGACAGTCGATACCATGTCCACTGCATATTGCGATCTAACAGATCTAGTTAGAGTAGTTGACAGTTGATACCATGTCCACTGCATATTGCGATCTAGCAGATCTAGTTAGAGAAGTTGACAGTTGATACCATGTCCACTGCATATTGCGATCTAGCAGATGTAGTTAGAGTAGTTGACAGTTGATACCATGTCCACTGCATATTGCGATCTAACAGATCTAGTTAGAGTAGTTGACAGTTGATACCATGTCCACTGCATATTGCGATCTAGCAGATCTAGTTAGAGTAGTTGACAGTTGATACCATGTCCACTGCATATTGCGATCTAGCAGATCTAGTTAGAGTAGTTGACAGTTGATACCATGTCCACTGCATATTGCGATCTAGCAGATCTAGTTAGAGTAGTTGACAGTTGATACCATGTCCACTGCATATTGCGATCTAGCAGATGTAGTTAGAGTAGTTGACAGTTGATACCATGTCCACTGCATATTGCGATCTAGCAGATGTAGTTAGAGTAGTTGACAGTAGATACCATGTCCACTGCATATTGCGATCTAGCAGATGTAGTTAGAGTAGTTGACAGTTGATACCATGTCCACTGCATATTGCGATCTAGCAGATCTAGTTAGAGTAGTTGACAGTTTATACCTTGTCCACTGCATATTGCGATCTAACAGATCTAGTTAGAGTAGTTGACAGTCGATGCCATGTCCACTGCATATTGCGATCTAACAGATCTAGTTAGAGTAGTTGACAGTCGATACCATGTCCACTGCATATTGCGATCTAGCAGATCTAGTTAGAGTAGTTGACAGTCGATACCATGTCCACTGCATATTGCGATCTAACAGATCTAGTTAGAGTAGTTGACAGTTGATACCATGTCCACTGCATATTGCGATCTAGCAGATCTAGTTAGAGTAGTTGACAGTTGATACCATGTCCACTGCATATTGCGATCTAGCAGATGTAGTTAGAGTAGTTGACAGTTGATACCATGTCCACTGCATATTGCGATCTAACAGACCTAGTTAGAGTAGTTGACAGTTGATACCATGTCCACTGCATATTGCGATCTAGCAGATCTAGTTAGAGTAGTTGACAGTTGATACCATGTCCACTGCATATTGCGATCTAGCAGATCTAGTTAGAGTAGTTGACAGTCGATACCATGTCCACTGCATATTGCGATCTAGCAGATCTAGTTAGAGTAGTTGACAGTCGATACCATGTCCACTGCATATTGCGATCTAGCAGATCTAGTTAGAGTAGTTGACAGTTGATACCATGTCCACTGCATATTGCGATCTAGCAGATCTAGTTAGAGTAGTTGACAGTTGATACCATGTTCACTGCATATTGCGATCTAACAGATCTAGTTAGAGTAGTTGACAGTTGATACCATGTCCACTGCATATTGCGATCTAACAGATCTAGTTAGAGTAGTTGACAGTTGATACCATGTCCACTGCATATTGCGATCTAACAGATCTAGTTAGAGTAGTTGACAGTTGATACCATGTCCACTGCATATTGCGATCTAGCAGATCTAGTTAGAGTAGTTGACAGTTGATACCATGTTCACTGCATATTGCGATCTAACAGATCTAGTTAGAGTAGTTGACAGTTGATACCATGTCCACTGCATATTGCGATCTAACAGATCTAGTTAGAGTAGTTGACAGTTGATACCATGTCCACTGCATATTGCGATCTAGCAGATGTAGTTAGAGTAGTTATCAGTTGATACCATGTCCACTGCATATTGCGATCTAACAGATCTAGTTAGAGTAGTTGACAGTTGATACCATGTCCACTGCATATTGCGATCTAGCAGATGTAGTTAGAGTAGTTGACAGTTGATACCATGTCCACTGCATATTGCGATCTAGCAGATCTAGTTAGAGTAGTTGACAGTTGATACCATGTCCACTGCATATTGCGATCTAGCAGATCTAGTTAGAGTAGTTGACAGTTGATACCATGTCCACTGCATATTGCGATCTAGCAGATCTAGTTAGAGTAGTTGACAGTTGATACCATGTCCACTGCATATTGCGATCTAGCAGATGTAGTTAGAGTAGTTGACAGTTGATACCATGTCCACTTCACATTGCGATCTAGCAGATCTAGTTAGAGTAGTTGACAGTTGATACCATGTCCACTGCATATTGCGATCTAGCAGATCTCGTTAGAGTAGTTGACAGTTGATACCATGTCCACTGCATATTGCGATCTTGCAGATGTAGTTAGAGTAGTTGACAGTTGATACCATGTCCACTTCACATTGCGATCTAGCAGATCTAGTTAGAGTAGTTGACAGTTGATACCATGTCCACTGCATATTGCGATCTAGCAGATGTAGTTAGAGTAGTTGACAGTTGATACCATGTCCACTGCATATTGCGATCTAGCAGATGTAGTTAGAGTAGTTGACAGTTGATACCATGTCCACTGCATATTGCGATCTAGCAGATCTAGTTAGAGTAGTTGACAGTTGGTACCATGTCCACTGCATATTGCGATCTTGCAGATGTAGTTAGAGTAGTTGACAGTTGATACCATGTCCACTTCACATTGCGATCTAGCAGATCTAGTTAGAGTAGTTGACAGTTGATACCATGTCCACTGCATATTGCGATCTAGCAGATCTAGTTAGAGTAGTTGACAGTTGATATCATGTCCACTTCATATTGCGATCTAGCAGATGTAGTTAGAGTAGTTGACAGTTGATACCATGTCCACTTCACATTGCGATCTAGCAGATCTAGTTAGAGTAGTTGACAGTTGATATCATGTCCACTTCATATTGCGATCTAGCAGATGTAGTTAGAGTAGTTGACAGTTGATACCATGTCCACTTCACATTGCGATCTAGCAGATCTAGTTAGAGTAGTTGACAGTTGATACCATGTCCACTGCATATTGCGATCTAGCAGCTCTAGTTAGAGTAGTTGACAGTTGATACCATGTCCACTGCATATTGCGATCTAGCAGATGTAGTTAGAGTAGTTGACAGTTGATACCATGTCCACTGCATATTGCGATCTAGCAGATGTAGTTAGAGTAGTTGACAGTTGATACCATGTCCACTGCATATTGCGATCTAGCAGATCTAGTTAGAGTAGTTGACAGTTGATACCATGTCCACTTCATATTGCGATCTAGCAGATGTAGTTAGAGTAGTTGACAGTTGATACCATGTCCACTGCATATTGCGATCTAGCAGATCTAGTTAGAGTAGTTGACAGTTGATACCATGTCCACTGCATATTGCGATCTAGCAGATGTAGTTAGAGTAGTTGACAGTTGATACCATGTCCACTGCATATTGCGATCTAGCAGATGTAGTTAGAGTAGTTGACAGTTGATACCATGTCCACTGCATATTGCGATCTAGCAGATGTAGTTAGAGTAGTTGACAGTTGATACCATGTCCACTGCATATTGCGATCTAGCAGATCTAGTTAGAGTAGTTGACAGTTTATACCTTGTCCACTGCATATTGCGATCTAACAGATCTAGTTAGAGTAGTTGACAGTCGATGCCATGTCCACTGCATATTGCGATCTAACAGATCTAGTTAGAGTAGTTGACAGTCGATACCATGTCCACTGCATATTGCGATCTAGCAGATCTAGTTAGAGTAGTTGACAGTCGATACCATGTCCACTGCATATTGCGATCTAACAGATCTAGTTAGAGTAGTTGACAGTTGATACCATGTCCACTGCATATTGCGATCTAGCAGATCTAGTTAGAGTAGTTGACAGTTGATACCATGTCCACTGCATATTGCGATCTAGCAGATGTAGTTGGAGTAGTTGACAGTTGATACCATGTCCACTGCATATTGCGATCTAACAGATCTAGTTAGAGTAGTTGACAGTTGATACCATGTCCACTGCATATTGCGATCTAGCAGATCTAGTTAGAGTAGTTGACAGTTGATACCATGTCCACTGCATATTGCGATCTAGCAGATCTAGTTAGAGTAGTTGACAGTTGATACCATGTCCACTGCATATTGCGATCTAGCAGATGTAGTTAGAGTAGTTGACAGTCGATACCATGTCCACTGCATATTGCGATCTAGCAGATCTAGTTAGAGTAGTTGACAGTCGATACCATGTCCACTGCATATTGCGATCTAGCAGATCTAGTTAGAGTAGTTGACAGTTGATACCATGTCCACTGCATATTGCGATCTAGCAGATCTAGTTAGAGTAGTTGACAGTTGATACCATGTTCACTGCATATTGCGATCTAACAGATCTAGTTAGAGTAGTTGACAGTTGATACCATGTCCACTGCATATTGCGATCTAGCAGATGTAGTTAGAGTAGTTGACAGTTGATACCATGTCCACTGCATATTGCGATCTAGCAGATCTCGTTAGAGTAGTTGACAGTAACGTTGATACCATGTCCACTGCATATTGCGATCTAGCAGATGTAGTTAGAGTAGTTGACAGTTGATACCATGTCCACTGCATATTGCGATCTAGCAGATGTAGTTAGAGTAGTTGACAGTTGATACCATGTCCACTGCATATTGCGATCTAGCAGATCTAGTTAGAGTAGTTGACAGTTGATACCATGTCCACTGCATATTGCGATCTAGCAGATCTAGTTAGAGTAGTTGACAGTTGATACCATGTCCACTGCATATTGCGATCTTGCAGATGTAGTTAGAGTAGTTGACAGTTGATACCATGTCCACTGCATATTGCGATCTAGCAGATGTAGTTAGAGTAGTTGACAGTTGATACCATGTCCACTGCATATTGCGATCTAGCAGATGTAGTTAGAGTAGTTGACAGTTGATACCATGTCCACTGCATATTGCGATCTAGCAGATGTAGTTAGAGTAGTTGACAGTTGATACCATGTCCACTGCATATTGCGATCTAGCAGATGTAGTTAGAGTAGTTGACAGTTGATACCATGTCCACTGCATATTGCGATCTAGCAGATCTAGTTAAAGTAGTTGACAGTTGATACCATGTCCACTGCATATTGCGATCTAGCAGATCTAGTTAAAGTAGTTGACAGTTGATACCATGTCCACTGCATATTGCGATCTAGCAGATGTAGTTAGAGTAGTTGACAGTTGATACCATGTCCACTGCATATTGCGATCTAGCAGATGTAGTTAGAGTAGTTGACAGTTGATACCATGTCCACTGCATATTGCGATCTAACAGATCTAGTTAGAGTAGTTGACAGTTGATACCATGTCCACTGCATATTGCGATCTAGCAGATCTAGTTAGAGTAGTTGACAGTTGATACCATGTCCACTGCATATTGCGATCTAACATATCTAGTTAGAGTAGTTGACAGTTGATACCATGTCCACTGCATATTGCGATCTAGGAGATCTAGTTAGATTAGTTGACAGTTGATACCATGTCCACTGCATATTGCGATCTAACATATCTAGTTAGAGTAGTTGACAGTTGATACCATGTCCACTGCATATCTCCATCGAGTGAAGTGAAAATATTCGTTGACTTCTTCAGGTCCCACTCATCATAATTTAGAGTCATCCGTGAAGACCCAATTCAGATTACAATTAATAAATAAAGGTAACACTATGTACAGCATAATGATCTGTAACTTCCACCCCTTTAACAGTTGTTTAACGACAAGAGAGAAAATTAACCGTCCTACATTACAATCAGTGTATTGCTTTTTTGACACATCTAATTTAAGAGTTAATATTTGGGAATGATAAATAGGCTTGCATTTACAGTTAAAAAGCGTGATGTGTTATTTATACTGCCCACTACTGAAACATAATGGAGCGAGAGAACAGTATGAAAATTGCTTATGTGTTTATTATGTCCACTTCATTTCCATTAAGTATGAATAATTGATTGACTGAACTCTCAAATATCATCTTATCTGTCTCTCATCCACAGTCACGGACGACTTCGTAGTGATCGCTATCCACACGTGTCCGACCAAGGCAGTGGCAGAGATAAACGCCTTGTTGCACGTGTGGGAGGCAACTAGGAAACACTGGGGAATCGAGGTGCGTGTTGCTGTTTACCTCTACCTGTTTCTGCACTACTTTTTTATGCATACGTCTTTCTACATTCTCTTCCCACAGAGGTTAGTCCCTACAGTTTCTACCCTCTGTTACATTACGCTCGATAATGTGTGCAGGAAGGTAGTGTTCTGATTGGTTGCAATTGAATCTAGTTGTGCAATCAACGACGCCGTTGTAAAAGTGACATTTGCCAATGACACGTCATCAACGTAAGGCAAACGTTTTCTCGTTTTACTGTGTTTTCTGTGTTTTCCTCGAACCATGCTTTTTGATTTTGTGAAAACTCTCGATCATAAACATAATTATAAAGAAAGAAAACCAAATCAGAGACAAATACCCAAAACAGTTCATTTTTCGTTATTTACATCAGACATATTCGAATGACATATGCTAATGAGCAAGAACCGGAAAACTGTAGGGACTAACCTCTGTGGGAAGAGAATGGTCTTTCTAATGCTGTGTTCTGAACGATACACGCCCCTATGGATTGATGATAAATGACGATGAAAGGTGATGGATGGTAATTTTATTGTACTTTCAGGATATAATCATAGCTGGCGACTTTAACGCGGACGGAGATTTCGTGTCTGGAGACGACTGGGAGAAGATCTCATTGCGCAGTGACAGACGTTTCTCCTGGCTCATCAACGACAACGCGGACACCACCGTGGGCAGCACTGACTGCAGCTACGATAGGTGGGAGGAGATAGAGTGGGCAGCACTGAATGCAACTACGATAGGTGGGAGGAGATAGGTTGGGGAGCACTAATTGCAGCTACGATAGTTGGGAGGAGATAGGGTGGGGAGCACTGACTGCAGCTACGATAGGTGGGAGGAGATAGAGTGGGCAGCACTGACTGCAGCTACGATAGGTGGGAGGAGATACAGTGGGCAGCACTGACTGCAGCTACGATAGGTGGGAGGAGATAGGGTGGGGAGCACTGACTGCAGCTACGATAGGTGGGAGGAGATACAGTGGGCAGCACTGACTGCAGCTACGATAGGTGGGGGGAGATAGGGTGGGCAGCACTGACTGCAGCTACGATAGTTTGGAGGAGATAGGGTGGGGAGCACTGACTGCAGCTACGATAGGTGGGAGGAGATAGAGTGGACAGCACTGACTGCAGCTACGATAGGTGGGGGGAGATAGAGTGGACAGCACTGACTGCAGCTACGATAGGTGGGAGGAGATAGAGTGGACAGCACTGACTGCAGCTACGATAGGTGGGGGGAGATAGAGTGGACAGCACTGACTGCAGCTACGATAGGTGGGGGGAGATAGAGTGGACAGCACTGACTGCAGCTACGATAGGTGGGAGGAGATAGAGTTGGCAGCACTGACTGCAGCTACGATAGGTGGGAGGAGATAGAGTGGACAGCACTGACTGCAGCTACGATAGGTGGGGGGAGATAGAGTGGACAGCACTGACTGCAGCTACGATAGGTGGGGGGAGATAGAGTGGGCAGCACTGACTGCAGCTACGATAGGTGGGTGGAGATAGAGTGGGCAGCACTGACTGCAGCTACGATAGTTTGGAGGAGATAGGGTGGGGAGCACTGACTGCAGCTACGATAGGTGGGAGGAGATAGAGTGGACAGCACTGACTGCAGCTACGATAGGTGGGAGGAGATAGGGTGGGGAGCACTGACTGCAGCTACGATAGGTGGGAGGAGATACAGTGGGCAGCACTGACTGCAGCTACGATAGGTGGGGGGAGATAGGGTGGGCAGCACTGACTGCAGCTACGATAGTTTGGAGGAGATAGGGTGGGGAGCACTGACTGCAGCTACGATAGGTGGGAGGAGATAGAGTGGACAGCACTGACTGCAGCTACGATAGGTGGGGGGAGATAGAGTGGACAGCACTGACTGCAGCTACGATAGGTGGGAGGAGATAGAGTGGACAGCACTGACTGCAGCTACGATAGGTGGGAGGAGATAGAGTGGACAGCACTGACTGCAGCTACGATAGGTGGGGGGAGATAGAGTGGACAGCACTGACTGCAGCTACGATAGGTGGGGGGAGATAGAGTGGGCAGCACTGACTGCAGCTACGATAGGTGGGAGGAGATACAGTGGGCAGCACTGACTGCAGCTACGATAGGTGGGTGGAGATAGAGTGGGCAGCACTGACTGCAGCTACGATAGTTTGGAGGAGATAGGGTGGGGAGCACTGACTGCAGCTACGATAGGTGGGAGGAGATAGAGTGGACAGCACTGACTGCAACTACGATAGGTGGGAGGAGATACAGTGGGCATCACTGACTGCAGCTACGATAGGTGGGAGGAGATAGAGTGGGCAGCACTGAATTCAAATCATTAGTAGGGCGCTGGTTGGAGTCAGTGCGTATGTTTATTTTTACAGACGACAGCTCCACCTCTGCCCTATATCTTACTACACTCTCAACAAATCAAGTTGTCATCTTAATATTCTAACAAAACACCGCAACTAGAAGTGTGTACACTTTCATGTAATTTTACCGACAATGTAACTGTTATGTAATAGCCTAATTATGACTCTCGCAGGTTTGTGGTGACTGGTCGGCGACTGAAAGCATCCATTGTACCTGGGAGCACAAAGGTGTTCAAGTTCGACTCTGAGTTCAGTCTGACGAGCGATGAGGTGGGTATGTCGACAATGGCTCTTGTCGCTCTACTGTCACACTAAGAGGTATAATCACTTTCAGAAAAAACATTTCTATGAAGCGTTTGCAGTTACTGTCGTTAATGTTTTCCAAATTTAGTTTGACCAACCAGTGTTATTTATTTTATAAACTTCACTTCACTTCACAACTGCAATTATCTCAATAAAAAACATATACGAATTCGAGAATTATAGCGTCAGTTGACGGAGTTGACATCCTCGTAAAGTATGCTTCTGGTTGATGTTTGCAGGCGGAGGATGTCAGCGACCACTACCCTATTGAACTGTGCATGGAAGGAAAACGTAAGGTTTTCACTGTTAAACTTATCTTAGCTCCAGGGTCATAACATTCCGAAACATTATGTTACAATAATCGATACGGTCGTATGATGTCATCAACGGTCGTGTGATGTCATCAACGACACTTGCCATACTGATTTTAATTATATTTGATTTCAAATTGAATTTATTATTGAACATATGTGCGTGAAAATTGTATGTCTGTCTAATAATACTCTATTGTTAAGTATTTACTATTCAGTTAAAGGTGTCCGCTTCTTTTAGTGTTAAATCATATCATTACGACTTCATCCTTTATCAATGTTGGTATGTTTACTGGAGCAAAATAGTAGGATATCGTACACTCCCGTTACAAGAACACTGTGTAGAAATCATTGTTCAATTGACCCCTTTTTCCTGTCAACAAAACAAAACCGAGAGGCAAAAGAACGTATACACGCGAGACGTTTAAGATATTTACATCCACGAGTTAGAAAAGACCGTAAAATAGTTATATAATAACTCTAGAAGCTCACTAACTTAACATTTAACCTTTGGAAAGATATTTGTTCGTGTTTCAAGTATAACGTAAAAAGGTGAGAGAGGAACGTTTGCTGTTCATGACGTCCTACAACAAAGTCCATAACGGTAAAGTGTGTCGCCACATTAACATAATGACTATATTTGATCAACTTTTAACCTAAATGCTAAACCATGTGTCCAAACAAAAGATTATTTGAGCACCCCATGTGTGATTGAACAGACACAAATATAAAACATTATACCCTGCTGAATGATGTTGTGAATACTTATTCTTCACAAGACAAATGCAAATCAAAGACATTAACAATCCGGTTTAAACGACACCAGTATTTAGTTGTTTACTCTCTTGAAACGTATGTATAGCTTACTCTGTTTGTCAGTTTATGTGATAGCTCATGCCTATAAACTGCACTCACTTGCATACAACATGCTGACAAATTAACCTTTCAAACTAAATCTGTTCACTAGCATGGACATCTGATCATCGGTCAAGTCAAGGTCAAAGCTCTTTATTGTATTGTAGGCCTCCGGTCCACATACATTTTCAATTACATGTATTATATATCAACAGTTCAATAATCAATTAGTTGGATACAAAGGTGATTGATTTTAACTTATCATCTCGATAAGATATGGCATAGGTAACATATTGTACAAGTCTAAAAATTTTGTTTTTATTATCAGAAGAATGTGTTTAAACGCTAATGTTAGAGACTTGGAAAGATAACAATCTGGGATAAACTGTCGTAAGATTGACAAACAAATAAAAATTGAATTTCGTTTTCAATAGCTACAATACATAATGAATATATGCTATTGATTTTCCCGATCGATTTGTGTTCATTCATTTATCATTAAGTTGTTCGGACCTAAATCAGTCTAAATCGTACTAACGAATACTTGGATGTTAAATGTAAAATATATTTTCCGGGTAGGAGTAAGCTTTTAAATAGCCCACATTGACCACATCGTGAGCTATTACGTAACGTCGTTTATTTCATTTGACTGGCCATTGTCGCCATCCGTATTAAAGCGATACCGCGTCGAGGATAAACATGAGATCAGATTATCTACCTAAGCTGATTAACATTTCTGTTAACGAATTACTACACTTTGCTTCACTGTCAACATGAAGTATTTTTCATAACCAATATCACTCAATTGTCTGCAATTGTGTGCCACCTTAATGACTGGTTGGGTTATACAGGAAATCCATGTCGTCAGTAAAGCGGAGATAGTAGGTAACATGATATATTACATTGCACTTTACTCTATTTGTGTGGAATGTAGATGTTTGTTTTGTCCATGCTTTAAGTACGTTTTGCGTTCCTGTTTTGTGTTATCTTCATTCAAAATTAAATTGTGTTTCAAAATTACATTTCTGTTCTCTTTCGAGAAGGTATTATGATAGATCTGCACACACAGAGAGGTACATGTATACATTCTTTGTTACCCTAGTATTCATGTCACGTTGTATAGGTGCGGCTTCAATTCAGATAGTGCATCGTACCATGAAAGCAAACCAATTTACTTTCCGCTTTCTGCCTTAAATCCTATGAAAAACTATTGCTGTACGTAAGAACATACCGTGTTGATGTTACTGTCGTTAGTGTACCTTGACGGGGTTAGCCAAAGTTTAACGGATCCTTCTCAATAATTTGACTTCCGAATATATTAAATTTTTCGAGCAAAATGAGCGTAATCTTTCCTTATCACGTGTGTAATACACTTCGTAGTGCGTGAATGACATGGTTTAAACCACTCTCTTTGATCATGTACCGTGCACAGATGGTAGATACGGGTTTCTATCGTAAATCATGGAATATATTGCGTTTCTTTTACACATCACAACAAATGCGTTGTTGTTTACCTAAATGTGTGACCGAGGCTTACTTATAGAAAGTAATTCCCAGAGCAGAGTTTCCTTTGGCACATTGGAAGCAGCTGTATATATGTTAAATCGGATGTGTCCAAAAGCTAAATACGATGAGGCTTGGTTCGTCCAAAATCTACTTAGTTCTCTATATGAAATCTTGATAAAAGGAAGCAGTACGACATAAGAATTGAATTTCGCAGTTTCGAGGAAACTATATTCGATGAAAAAATCATTCATAGTTCCAAATTGTTAAATATGTTAGATATAGGATGATGTATGTTAGACATGATGGTATGTAATGGATAACAACGAGGGCGTTCCAGGATAGAGAGGAATTTACCCTAGGGAAGACCCGAGGATGAGGGTGTTATCTATTTTATATACCAAAAAAATTAAAAATGTAAGTCCAATTGTCTTAATGTTTAAACCACAATATACAAATAAAGCGCACATAAAATATCATCGAAGTTCTCGGACAGAAGAAAACAACTCAACAATCAACTCTTCAGTCACCAATCCCTCATGGTCTAATGGTAAGGTTTTGGGCTACGAAGCGAATGGTTGCGGGTTCGATTCCCGCATTGTTTGCTTTGAAAATGTAAACTTGTTTGAAAATAGATTATCATACTCTATTGGGTACAAAAAATCATATTTGCAAGGCATTATACTGCACAAGGCCCACCCAGCGGGGTAATATCCAGTGTAAAGCCCTCTCGATAGGATTTGTAAGTCCCTGCTCCCTGTCTAGGGAAGTTCCCCCGGAGTGTTAACTGGACCTTGACGTATATAATTCTCTTTAATTTAGAAGTCACTGTTAGGGTGTTATTGGTGTTGCAGGGAACACCAAAGTGCAGAAGGTGTTATCCACGGAGCTGTCGGTGGTGATCAAGCAGCTGGAGCACGTGCCCAGAGTGAACTACGCAAGGGGAGTTTACCGAGCCACCAAAAGCACACTCCGCGGCTTCAAGCCCACTGTTGTCCGCTGTGGGATCCGGAAGTCCATGCTGGAGGTGACGGCAGTGCGGAACGACACGACGGACGTGGTGGGTTGCCTCGTGGACTTCCATAAGTCCTTCCCGGAGGTGCTGAGACTGGAGTCGGTCAGTATGGCGCGCGCCTACATGGAGTCCGGCATGTTCGACAGTCCGCCATATGTGTATGCCTTGTGCACAGCTGAAGCCCGCAAGTCCTATGACGTCATTGTCTCGTGTCGACTGAAGGAGCCCCTCACGTGTCACATCACGATTAAGAAACGTCGGAGTTGATTCATTACTTTGTCATCGTCTCGTGTCATTAAATCATCTTCAGATTATTCTATCAATTCTTTCAACAAAACTCAACAAACCAAATTGTATATGTCGAGTTCAAAGTTTGCTTTCTATCTCTGAATTCACTCTGTAAATGAAACTAGTAAAACGTATGACTTTTCGTCTGTTTGTCTTCTGTGCTACTGAATTAATGATGCAAAATACAAAAGTGTCATTTATTGATTTAATCTTTTGTCCTTTTTTTGAAAGGCCCGATGGGCTTATGGCATGGCATGGCGGTCCGTCCGTCTGTCTGTCCGTAATTGTTTTTCGCATTTTCGACTTCTTCTCCAGAACCATGTTTCTAGAGAGCTGAAATTTTATGTGCAGACTCATTGGCTAATGGGGATTCTAAATTGTAGATTTCGTGACCCCTTGACCCCAAATGGGGTCACATAGGTCACAATCTTAAAAACCTATTTTCATCTTCTTTTCCAGTTCCGAAAGGCCTAGAGAGCTGTAATGTTGTGTGCAGACTCCTTGGCTAATGGGGATTCTAAATTGTAGATTTTGTGACCCCGTGACCCCAAATGGGGTCACAGGGGTCACAACATTAAAAACCTATTTGCATCTTCTTCTCCAGTTCCAAAAGGCCTAGAGAGCTGTAATGTTGTGTGCAGACTCCTTGGCTAATGGGGATTCTAAATTGTAGAACCTATTTTCGACTTTTTTTCCAGTATGAAAAGCTCTAGAAAAAAAGTTGAGAACAATTTATTTCGGATTTGCAAACAATATAAGATCATGTTGAGCTACAGAGTCCATGGCTGTATTTTTGTTTAGTTCTTATTTGTATTCTTGAATTATCAACATTTATTACATATTGAAAAGGTCCTGATCTGTTTCTGAAAATCCTGTTTCTAATAGGCTTCTTTTCAATATTTAATAAAATGTTGATATTTTATGAATAAATTCTCTTGATCATCTGAGTGTAAGATTAAACCAGTCTCACACACGTACTGTAACAAAGCACAGAGGTTTGAATTCACCTGAAACCTCTGTGTATTAGCACTGACAGCTATAGCTGCAGCCTGCTGTTTGCATCTCTCTACCAGGAAGTGGTCACTGCCCAGGTCAACACAATGCAATTACACAACATGCAGACCCTGGACTCACATCCAGTGAATTATATATTTTAATTGTTGTTTTCCTCACACTTAAATATCTTTCTGTCCCGGAGAAGAAGAGGTGGTGTCACGATCTCATGTAGCTAGTTTTAATAGTAATATCTGGTCATTTTATCGGTCAGTCATATTCAGTTCACATATCTCATGTTGAATAAAACAGATTCATAACTCAAACATGTCCATAATGTAAATATTAATCTTAAGTCCACATATATTTCACATTCCTATTGAATAAGATTAACTGCAAAGATACTTTCTTTTCTCAATTTCTGTATTTCTCAAACCACATGTTAGGACTCTCACATGAACAAATGAGATGACTCTCCCTCAGGTCTTGTATAAGGGAGTAAAACTATTCAACGAAGCACGCATAAAATCTCAAAGTTCACAACTGTTTACAACAGGGTTTTTTAGGCTGTTGCCCATATTTGGGGTCACAGGTTCACACAATCTACCAATTCTACCAACTTTCTTAACTCTTCTTCAATTTATTTCTGTCACAATATTCAGTTCATAGGCGACCAGTTCAATAGTTCTCATTTCTCACTGATTACATCAAACATATCCATAATGAAGACATTAATTTTAAGTCGACATATATTTCACATTACTATTGAATAAAATTAACTGCAAAGTTGCTTTCTTTTCTCGATTCCTGCAATTCTCAAAGCACATGTTAGGACTGAAAAGATGAGATGACTCTCCCTCGGGTCTTTATTAGGGATTACTTCATCAAAACTGAAAGAAGTGCATATACAATCTCAAGAGTTCTAAACTCTTCCAGCAGGGTTTTTAGGCTGTGGACCATATTTTGGGTCATATATGAAAATAGCTTTTTAGGTCATGACCACAAAAGGTCACCAAATCTACAATTCAGAATCTTCTTCAGCCAAGGAGTCTCTACTCGATCTCGCATTATTAAAGGGAGGTTATTTTCATAATTATGAACAGATAATGTTTGAAAATATTTAATTCAAATTAATGGCGTTGTTTTAGTCTTGTTTGGTTTAAACATATGTATTTCAATGAAGAATTGGATTGGTAGACAAGCTATACGCTTATATGGATACCGCTCCAAATATATATATACAGATCACACGCGGATTGAAATACCATGCTTTTTGGTGGTTGCGTTTCTTTTACCGCTTAGTTTAGTTGAAACTGAATGTACCGAAATATACGCACTTACACCACAAGGTACGTCTAATGGATGAGACGTAAACATGTATGTTTTCACGTCACCATGTTGTTCACTACTGGTACATGATGTAATTATTGCTCACTTACTTCAACAACGCTTAACGTAAATATTGTTTATACTCTACTCTCAAATGTGGACTGACTCTCATCTTATTTAGTATCATCCATCAATATTTATAATTGTTTATATGTCACATGAATTATTTTTAAACTTCTAACATTTATCACAGACATCTACAATTTCACGGATTTTGTAACTCGAAACAACAGTTGGTCAACTTTTGTTCCTCACTGAGCGGAGTGTACCAAGTAAAAGTCGATTATCACATCTCTGAATATGTTTGAAATTCTCCTTGAATACTTCTGATAAACAAACTTTAAGGATCACACTTCTGGTTGTATTGTCCCGACATCGTTCTCACTGTAGGACTTCTTGCACGGCCACACCCTCTGTCCTCGTCCACTAGGTGTAACTACTGTCATAACCTCCAGGGGAAACCTCCATCAAGAGTTGTAAATACAGCTCCACTTTATCTGATAAAAGAAGCGCCATAAGTATTTTAACAACACAAAGGAATTAATAAAACTAGAGTGACCCAAACATAGCAATTGTTCTCGGCAGTTAAAGGATTTAGCGATACTATATAGGATAAGAGCATACTTTCTATCAATCTCAGTGTACTCGTCGAGGAAGTTTGACTCGTAGAAAGATATATGTATAACCTGCTACAACTTATGTTCTTATTTGAACTGCGTAAATGTACACATGTACTAACTAAACTGCATTTGTAGTTGCGTTTATCGTCATGTACACACACTCGTGCAGTTTGAAGTGGAATATGTACTAACTCATGAACTTCAGTTTGAAGTATAATCACTCATGAACTCTGGCTTCAGTTTGAAGTGGAATGTGTACTCACTCATGAACTTCAGTTTGAAGCATACTCACTCATGAACTCTGGCTTCAGTTTGAAGCATACTCACTCATGAACTCTGGCTTCAGTTTGAAGTGGAATATGTATTCACTCATTAAGTCTTGTTTCAGTTTGAAGTGGAATATGTACTCACTCCTGAACTTCAGTTTGAAGTATACTCATTCATGAACTCTGGCTTCAGTTTGAAGTGGAATATGTATTCACTCATTAAGTCTTGTTTCAGTTTGAAGTGGAATATGTATTCACTCCTGAACTTCAGTTTGAAGCATACTCACTCGTGAACTCTGGCTTCAGTTTGAAGCATACTCACTCATGAACTCTGGCTTCAGTTTGAAGTATACTCACTCATGAACTCTGGCTTCAGTTTGAAGTGGAATATGTATTCACTCCTGAACTTCAGTTTGAAGCATACTCACTCATGAACTCTGGCTTCAGTTTGAAGTATACTCACTCAAGAACTCTGGCTTCAGTTTGAAGTATACTCACTCAAGAACTCTGGCTTCAGTTTGAAGTATACTCACTCATGAACTCTGGCTTCAGTTTGAAGTGGAATATGTATTCACTCCTGAACTTCAGTTTGAAGCATACTCACTCATGAACTCTGGCTTCAGTTTGAAGTGGAATATGTATTCACTCCTGAACTTCAGTTTGAAGCATACTCACTCATGAACTCTGGCTTCAGCTTGAAGTATACTCTCTCATGAACTCTGGCTTCAGTTTGAAGTGGAATATGTATTCACTCCTGAACTTCAGTTGGAAGCATACTCACTCATGAACTCTGGCTTCGGTTTGAAGCATACTCACTCATGAACTCTGGCTTCAGTTTGAAGTGGAAGAGTGGGAAGTACAGGACCAGCCCACTGAGGACGAAGACGGCCCCGTACAGGATCTCGATCTGCGGGTTCTGTATGATGGGAGCGACGACCAGGTACACACACCAGACAGTGAAGAGCAGCGACACCACCAGGGGCACCTGCACACCAGTACAATCACTCAGCTAATCGGCACTCGTTCTATGGAATTTGCCAGTGTCTGTGTAGCGGTTTACCGTGGTAATACCATGGAACCAATTCCAAAATTAATTTATGCATTTGTTACAACAGTGATACTTTACACTGATAATACAAATACGCCTTTTGATCGAACATTTATAATTTTTACCTGAAGAATAATAGAAAGGCACATGTTTTTATTGAATTAGTTTATTGACGCAAATAAAAAAATGTATATATGTTGAAATCACCGTACTTATGTTTGTTAAGGTAAATATCGATTCTGAAATTACGAGTCGAGCAACCGTTTAACTTAACGTTTAACCGCATTCCATCTAAGGTCAAGGTCATTCGTAAGACCCGTGTAGTCAGTCACATGACCTGTCTTCACGGGTCATACGGAGGGAATATACTTGCAAATCGGCCTACACGATTTCATATGCATTGGCTATTGGCCAATCAGAATTCAACAAATTTATCTAAAGGGTAATAATGTAAGGTGTATGTAAATATGCCCACCTTGATACGTTTGGGATCGTCGGGTACCCGGTATCTGAGAATGACGACACACAGAGAAGCCAGGGCAGTCATCAGCCAGCCCGTGAAACCCAGGAAGTTGATCAGAGTGTTAATTGTTCCATACCAAACCATCACGATGCTAAACGTCACCTGTACAAACAAACAATCACGATACAAAACATCACCTGAGTAAACAAACCATCACGATGATCAATGTCTTGATGCAAATGTCATCTGCGCAAACAAACATATGCACATCACGATTCTAATCATCAGCTATTGCGGTATAACTATAACAGGTAAATTTGTGTAGTACTTAACGTTGACGTAAGAATACACACCTGTACAACTATAGCAGGTATAGGAGCGTAGTATCTCAAGTTGATGTAAGAATACTCACCTGTACAACTATAGCAGGTATATGAGTGTAGTATCTCACGCTGATGTAAGAATACTCACCTGTACAACTATAGCAGGTATATGAGTGTAGTATCTCACGCTGATGTAAGAATACTCACCTGTACAATTATAGCAGGTATAGGAGTGTAGTATCTCAAGTTGATGTAAGAATACTCACCTGTACAATTATAGCAGGTATAGGAGTGTAGTATCTCACGCTGATGTAAGAATACTCACCTGTACAATTATAGCAGGTATAGGAGTGTAGTATCTCAAGTTGATGTAAGAATACTCACCTGTACAATTATAGCAGGTATAGGAGTGTAGTATCTCACGCTGATGTAAGAATACTCACCTGTACAATTATAGCAGGTATAGGAGTGTAGTATCTCAAGTTGATGTAAGAATACTCACCTGTACAACTATAGCAGGTATAGGAGCGTAGTATCTCAAGTTGATGTAAGAATACTCACCTGTACAACTATAGCAGGTATATGAGTGTAGTATCTCACGCTGATGTAAGAATACTCACCTGTACAACTATAGCAGGTATATGAGTGTAGTATCTCACGCTGATGTAAGAATACTCACCTGTACAATTATAGCAGGTATAGGAGTGTAGTATATCACGTTGATGTAAGAATACTCACCTGTACAACTATAGCAGGTATAGGAGTGTTGTATCTCACGTTGATGTAAAAATACACACCTGTACAACTATAGCAGGTATAGGAGTGTAGTATATCACGTTGATGTAAGAATACTCACCTGTACAACTATAGCAGGTATAGGAGTGTTATATCTCACGTTGATGTAATAATACACACCTGTACAACTATAGCAGGTATAGGAGTGTAGTATCTCACGCTGATGTAAGAATACTCACCTGTACAACTATAGCAGGTATAGGAGTGTAGTATCTCACGCTGATGTAATAATACTCAACTGTACAACTATAGCAGGTATAGGAGTGTAGTATCTCACGTTGATGTAATGATACTCACCTGTACAACTATAGCAGGTATAGGAGTGTAGTATCTCACGCTGATGTAATAATACTCACCTGTACAACTATATCAGGTATATGAGTGTAGTATCTCACGTTGATGTACGAATACTCACCTGTACAACTATAGCAGGTATAGGAGTGTAGTATCTCACGCTGATGTAATAATACTCACCTGTACAACTATAGCAGGTATAGGAGTGTAGTATCTCACGTTGATGTAATAATACTCACCTGTACAACTGTAGAAGGTATAGGAGTGTAGTATCTCACGCTGATGTAATAATACTCACCTGTACAACTATAGCAGGTATAGGAGTGTAGTACCTCACGTTGATGTAATAATACACACCTGTACAACTATAGCAGGTATAGGAGCGTAGTATCTCACGCTGATGTAATAATACTCACCTGTACAACTATAGCAGGTATAGGAGTGTAGTATCTCACGTTGATGTAAGAATACTCACCTGTACAACTATAGCAGGTATAGGGGTGTAGTATCTCACGTTGATGTAAGAATACTCACCTGTACAACTATAGCAGGTATAGGAGTGTAGTATCTCACGTTGATGTAATAATACTCACCTGTACAACTATAGCAGGTATAGGAGTGTAGTATCTCACGTTGATGTAATAATACTCACCTGTACAACTATAGCAGGTATAGGAGTGTAGTATCTCACGTTGATGTAAGAATACTCACCTGTACAACTATAGCAGGTATAGGAGTGTAGTATCTCACGCTGATGTAATAATACTCACCTGTACAACTATAGCAGGTATAGGAGTGTAGTATCTCACGCTGATGTAATAATACTCACCTGTACAACTATAGCAGGTATAGGAGTGTAGTATCTCACGTTGATGTAAGAATACTCACCTGTACAACTATAGCAGGTATAGGAGTGTAGTACCTCACGTTGATGTAAGAATACTCACCTGTACAACTATAGCAGGTATAGGAGTGTTGTATCTCACGTTGATGTAAAAATACTCACCTGTACAACTATAGCAGGTATAGGAGTGTTGTATCTCACGTTGATGTAATAATACACACCTGTACAACTATAGCAGATATAGGAGTGTAGTATCTCACGCTGATGTAAGAATACTCACCTGTACAACTATAGCAGGTATAGGAGTGTAGTATCTCACGCTGATGTAATAATACTCACCTGTACAACTATAGCAGGTATAGGAGTGTAGTATCTCACGTTGATGTAATGATACTCACCTGTACAACTATAGCAGGTATAGGAGTGTAGTATCTCACGCTGATGTAATAATACTCACCTGTACAACTATATCAGGTATATGAGTGTAGTATCTCACGTTGATGTACGAATACTCACCTGTACAACTATAGCAGGTATAGGAGTGTAGTATCTCACGTTGATGTAATAATACTCACCTGTACAACTATAGCAGGTATAGGAGTGTAGTATCTCACGTTGATGTAATAATACTCACCTGTACAACTGTAGAAGGTATAGGAGTGTAGTATCTCACGCTGATGTAATAATACTCACCTGTACAACTATAGCAGGTATAGGAGTGTAGTACCTCACGTTGATGTAATAATACACACCTGTACAACTATAGCAGGTATAGGAGTGTAGTATCTCACGCTGATGTAATAATACTCACCTGTACAACTATAGCAGGTATAGGAGTGTAGTATCTCACGCTGATGTAATAATACTCACCTGTACAACTATAGCAGGTATAGGAGTGTAGTATCTCACGTTGATGTAATAATACTCACCTGTACAACTATAGCAGGTATAGGAGTGTAGTATCTCACGCTGATGTAATAATACTCACCTGTACAACTATAGCAGGTATAGGAGTGTAGTATCTCACGTTGATGTAATAATACT
Organism: Gibbula magus; assembly: GCA_936450465.1. Taxonomy (NCBI): domain Eukaryota; kingdom Metazoa; phylum Mollusca; class Gastropoda; order Trochida; family Trochidae; genus Gibbula; species Gibbula magus. The sequence goes on from OW388297.1 coordinate 1,332,711, forward strand.
CACCTGTACAACTATAGCAGGTATAGGAGTGTAGTATCTCACGCTGATGTAATAATACTCACCTGTACAACTATAGCAGGTATAGGAGTGTAGTATCTCACGCTGATGTAAGAATACTCACCTGTACAACTATAGCAGGTATAGGAGTGTAGTATCTCACGCTGATGTAATAATACTCACCTGTACAACTATAGCAGGTATAGGAGTGTAGTATCTCACGCTGATGTAATAATACTCACCTGTACAACTATAGCAGGTATAGGAGTGTAGTATCTCACGTTGATGTAATAATACTCACCTGTACAACTATAGCAGGTATAGGAGTGTAGTATCTCACGCTGATGTAATAATACTCACCTGTACAACTATAGCAGGTATAGGAGTGTAGTATCTCACGCTGATGTAATAATACTCACCTGTACAACTATAGCAGGTATAGGAGTGTTGTATCTCACGTTGATGTAATAATACTCACCTGTACAACTATAGCAGGTATAGGAGTGTTGTATCTCACGTTGATGTAATAATACACACCTGTACAACTATAGCAGGTATAGGAGTGTAGTATCTCACGCTGATGTAAGAATACTCACCTGTACAACTATAGCAGGTATAGGAGTGTAGTATCTCACGCTGATGTAATAATACTCACCTGTACAACTATAGCAGGTATAGGAGTGTAGTATCTCACGTTGATGTAATGATACTCACCTGTACAACTATAGCAGGTATAGGAGTGTAGTATCTCACGCTGATGTAATAATACTCACCTGTACAACTATATCAGGTATATGAGTGTAGTATCTCACGTTGATGTACGAATACTCACCTGTACAACTATAGCAGGTATAGGAGTGTAGTATCTCACGTTGATGTAATAATACACACCTGTACAACTATAGCAGGTATAGGAGTGTAGTATCTCACGCTGATGTAAGAATACTCACCTGTACAACTATAGCAGGTATAGGAGTGTAGTATCTCACGCTGATGTAACAATACTCAACTGTACAACTATAGCAGGTATAGGAGTGTAGTATCTCACGTTGATGTAATGATACTCACCTGTACAACTATAGCAGGTATAGGAGTGTAGTATCTCACGCTGATGTAATAATACTCACCTGTACAACTATATCAGGTATATGAGTGTAGTATCTCACGTTGATGTACGAATACTCACCTGTACAACTATAGCAGGTATAGGAGTGTAGTATCTCACGCTGATGTAATAATACTCACCTGTACAACTATAGCAGGTATAGGAGTGTAGTATCTCACGTTGATGTAATAATACTCACCTGTACAACTGTAGAAGGTATAGGAGTGTAGTATCTCACGCTGATGTAATAATACTCACCTGTACAACTATAGCAGGTATAGGAGTGTAGTACCTCACGTTGATGTAATAATACACACCTGTACAACTATAGCAGGTATAGGAGCGTAGTATCTCACGCTGATGTAATAATACTCACCTGTACAACTATAGCAGGTATAGGAGTGTAGTATCTCACGTTGATGTAAGAATACTCACCTGTACAACTATAGCAGGTATAGGGGTGTAGTATCTCACGTTGATGTAAGAATACTCACCTGTACAACTATAGCAGGTATAGGAGTGTAGTATCTCACGTTGATGTAATAATACTCACCTGTACAACTATAGCAGGTATAGGAGTGTAGTATCTCACGTTGATGTAATAATACTCACCTGTACAACTATAGCAGGTATAGGAGTGTAGTATCTCACGTTGATGTAAGAATACTCACCTGTACAACTATAGCAGGTATAGGAGTGTAGTATCTCACGCTGATGTAATAATACTCACCTGTACAACTATAGCAGGTATAGGAGTGTAGTATCTCACGCTGATGTAATAATACTCACCTGTACAACTATAGCAGGTATAGGAGTGTAGTATCTCACGTTGATGTAAGAATACTCACCTGTACAACTATAGCAGGTATAGGAGTGTAGTACCTCACGTTGATGTAAGAATACTCACCTGTACAACTATAGCAGGTATAGGAGTGTTGTATCTCACGTTGATGTAAAAATACTCACCTGTACAACTATAGCAGGTATAGGAGTGTTGTATCTCACGTTGATGTAATAATACACACCTGTACAACTATAGCAGGTATAGGAGTGTAGTATCTCACGCTGATGTAAGAATACTCACCTGTACAACTATAGCAGGTATAGGAGTGTAGTATCTCACGCTGATGTAATAATACTCACCTGTACAACTATAGCAGGTATAGGAGTGTAGTATCTCACGTTGATGTAATGATACTCACCTGTACAACTATAGCAGGTATAGGAGTGTAGTATCTCACGCTGATGTAATAATACTCACCTGTACAACTATATCAGGTATATGAGTGTAGTATCTCACGTTGATGTACGAATACTCACCTGTACAACTATAGCAGGTATAGGAGTGTAGTATCTCACGTTGATGTAATAATACTCACCTGTACAACTATAGCAGGTATAGGAGTGTAGTATCTCACGTTGATGTAATAATACTCACCTGTACAACTGTAGAAGGTATAGGAGTGTAGTATCTCACGCTGATGTAATAATACTCACCTGTACAACTATAGCAGGTATAGGAGTGTAGTACCTCACGTTGATGTAATAATACACACCTGTACAACTATAGCAGGTATAGGAGTGTAGTATCTCACGCTGATGTAATAATACTCACCTGTACAACTATAGCAGGTATAGGAGTGTAGTATCTCACGCTGATGTAATAATACTCACATGTACAACTATAGCAGGTATAGGAGTGTAGTATCTCACGTTGATGTAATAATACTCACCTGTACAACTATAGCAGGTATAGGAGTGTAGTATCTCACGCTGATGTAATAATACTCACCTGTACAACTATAGCAGGTATAGGAGTGTAGTATCTCACGTTGATGTAATAATACTCACCTGTACAACTATAGCAGGTATAGGAGTGTAGTATCTCACGCTGATGTAATAATACTCACCTGTACAACTATAGCAGGTATAGGAGTGTAGTATCTCACGCTGATGTAATAATACTCACATGTACAACTATAGCAGGTATAGGAGTGTAGTATCTCACGTTGATGTAATAATACTCACCTGTACAACTATAGCAGGTATAGGAGTGTAGTATCTCACGCTGATGTAATAATACTCACCTGTACAACTATAGCAGGTATAGGAGTGTAGTATCTCACGTTGATGTAATAATACTCACCTGTACAACTATAGCAGGTATAGGAGTGTAGTATCTCACGCTGATGTAATAATACTCACCTGTACAACTATAGCAGGTATAGGAGTGTAGTATCTCACGTTGATGTAAGAATACTCACCTGTACAACTATAGCAGGTATAGGAGTGTAGTATCTCACGCTGATGTAATAATACTCACCTGTACAACTATAGCAGGTATAGGAGTGTAGTATCTCACGCTGATGTAATAATACTCACCTGTACAACTATAGCAGGTATAGGAGTGTAGTATCTCACGTTGATGTAATAATACTCACCTGTACAACTATAGCAGGTATAGGAGTGTAGTATCTCACGCTGATGTAATAATACTCACCTGTACAACTATAGCAGGTATAGGAGTGTTGTATCTCACGTTGATGTAAAAATACTCACCTGTACAACTATAGCAGGTATAGGAGTGTTGTATCTCACGTTGATGTAATAATACACACCTGTACAACTATAGCAGGTATAGGAGTGTAGTATCTCACGCTGATGTAAGAATACTCACCTGTACAACTATAGCAGGTATAGGAGTGTAGTATCTCACGCTGATGTAATAATACTCACCTGTACAACTATAGCAGGTATAGGAGTGTAGTATCTCACGTTGATGTAATGATACTCACCTGTACAACTATAGCAGGTATAGGAGTGTAGTATCTCACGCTGATGTAATAATACTCACCTGTACAACTATATCAGGTATATGAGTGTAGTATCTCACGTTGATGTACGAATACTCACCTGTACAACTATAGCAGGTATAGGAGTGTAGTATCTCACGTTGATGTAATAATACACACCTGTACAACTATAGCAGGTATAGGAGTGTAGTATCTCACGCTGATGTAAGAATACTCACCTGTACAACTATAGCAGGTATAGGAGTGTAGTATCTCACGCTGATGTAATAATACTCAACTGTACAACTATAGCAGGTATAGGAGTGTAGTATCTCACGTTGATGTAATGATACTCACCTGTACAACTATAGCAGGTATAGGAGTGTAGTATCTCACGCTGATGTAATAATACTCACCTGTACAACTATATCAGGTATATGAGTGTAGTATCTCACGTTGATGTACGAATACTCACCTGTACAACTATAGCAGGTATAGGAGTGTAGTATCTCACGCTGATGTAATAATACTCACCTGTACAACTATAGCAGGTATAGGAGTGTAGTATCTCACGTTGATGTAATAATACTCACCTGTACAACTGTAGAAGGTATAGGAGTGTAGTATCTCACGCTGATGTAATAATACTCACCTGTACAACTATAGCAGGTATAGGAGTGTAGTACCTCACGTTGATGTAATAATACACACCTGTACAACTATAGCAGGTATAGGAGCGTAGTATCTCACGCTGATGTAATAATACTCACCTGTACAACTATAGCAGGTATAGGAGTGTAGTATCTCACGTTGATGTAAGAATACTCACCTGTACAACTATAGCAGGTATAGGGGTGTAGTATCTCACGTTGATGTAAGAATACTCACCTGTACAACTATAGCAGGTATAGGAGTGTAGTATCTCACGTTGATGTAATAATACTCACCTGTACAACTATAGCAGGTATAGGAGTGTAGTATCTCACGTTGATGTAATAATACTCACCTGTACAACTATAGCAGGTATAGGAGTGTAGTATCTCACGTTGATGTAAGAATACTCACCTGTACAACTATAGCAGGTATAGGAGTGTAGTATCTCACGCTGATGTAATAATACTCACCTGTACAACTATAGCAGGTATAGGAGTGTAGTATCTCACGCTGATGTAATAATACTCACCTGTACAACTATAGCAGGTATAGGAGTGTAGTATCTCACGTTGATGTAAGAATACTCACCTGTACAACTATAGCAGGTATAGGAGTGTAGTACCTCACGTTGATGTAAGAATACTCACCTGTACAACTATAGCAGGTATAGGAGTGTTGTATCTCACGTTGATGTAAAAATACTCACCTGTACAACTATAGCAGGTATAGGAGTGTTGTATCTCACGTTGATGTAATAATACACACCTGTACAACTATAGCAGGTATAGGAGTGTAGTATCTCACGCTGATGTAAGAATACTCACCTGTACAACTATAGCAGGTATAGGAGTGTAGTATCTCACGCTGATGTAATAATACTCACCTGTACAACTATAGCAGGTATAGGAGTGTAGTATCTCACGTTGATGTAATGATACTCACCTGTACAACTATAGCAGGTATAGGAGTGTAGTATCTCACGCTGATGTAATAATACTCACCTGTACAACTATATCAGGTATATGAGTGTAGTATCTCACGTTGATGTACGAATACTCACCTGTACAACTATAGCAGGTATAGGAGTGTAGTATCTCACGTTGATGTAATAATACTCACCTGTACAACTATAGCAGGTATAGGAGTGTAGTATCTCACGTTGATGTAATAATACTCACCTGTACAACTGTAGAAGGTATAGGAGTGTAGTATCTCACGCTGATGTAATAATACTCACCTGTACAACTATAGCAGGTATAGGAGTGTAGTACCTCACGTTGATGTAATAATACTCACCTGTACAACTATAGCAGGTATAGGAGTGTAGTATCTCACGCTGATGTAATAATACTCACCTGTACAACTATAGCAGGTATAGGAGTGTAGTATCTCACGCTGATGTAATAATACTCACATGTACAACTATAGCAGGTATAGGAGTGTAGTATCTCACGTTGATGTAATAATACTCACCTGTACAACTATAGCAGGTATAGGAGTGTAGTATCTCACGCTGATGTAATAATACTCACCTGTACAACTATAGCAGGTATAGGAGTGTAGTATCTCACGTTGATGTAATAATACTCACCTGTACAACTATAGCAGGTATAGGAGTGTAGTATCTCACGCTGATGTAATAATACTCACCTGTACAACTATAGCAGGTATAGGAGTGTAGTATCTCACGTTGATGTAAGAATACTCACCTGTACAACTATAGCAGGTATAGGAGTGTAGTATCTCACGCTGATGTAATAATACTCACCTGTACAACTATAGCAGGTATAGGAGTGTAGTATCTCACGCTGATGTAATAATACTCACCTGTACAACTATAGCAGGTATAGGAGTGTAGTATCTCACGTTGATGTAATAATACTCACCTGTACAACTATAGCAGGTATAGGAGTGTAGTATCTCACGCTGATGTAATAATACTCACCTGTACAACTATAGCAGGTATAGGAGTGTAGTATCTCACGCTGATGTAATAATACTCACCTGTACAACTATAGCAGGTATAGGAGTGTTGTATCTCACGTTGATGTAAAAATACTCACCTGTACAACTATAGCAGGTATAGGAGTGTTGTATCTCACGTTGATGTAATAATACACACCTGTACAACTATAGCAGGTATAGGAGTGTAGAATCTCACGCTGATGTAAGAATACTCACCTGTACAACTATAGCAGGTATAGGAGTGTAGTATCTCACGCTGATGTAATAATACTCACCTGTACAACTATAGCAGGTATAGGAGTGTAGTATCTCACGTTGATGTAATGATACTCACCTGTACAACTATAGCAGGTATAGGAGTGTAGTATCTCACGCTGATGTAATAATACTCACCTGTACAACTATATCAGGTATATGAGTGTAGTATCTCACGTTGATGTACGAATACTCACCTGTACAACTATAGCAGGTATAGGAGTGTAGTATCTCACGTTGATGTAATAATACTCACCTGTACAACTATAGCAGGTATAGGAGTGTAGTATCTCACGTTGATGTAATAATACTCACCTGTACAACTGTAGAAGGTATAGGAGTGTAGTATCTCACGCTGATGTAATAATACTCACCTGTACAACTATAGCAGGTATAGGAGTGTAGTACCTCACGTTGATGTAATAATACACACCTGTACAACTATAGCAGGTATAGGAGTGTAGTATCTCACGCTGATGTAATAATACTCACCTGTACAACTATAGCAGGTATAGGAGTGTAGTATCTCACGCTGATGTAATAATACTCACATGTACAACTATAGCAGGTATAGGAGTGTAGTATCTCACGTTGATGTAATAATACTCACCTGTACAACTATAGCAGGTATAGGAGTGTAGTATCTCACGCTGATGTAATAATACTCACCTGTACAACTATAGCAGGTATAGGAGTGTAGTATCTCACGTTGATGTAATAATACTCACCTGTACAACTATAGCAGGTATAGGAGTGTAGTATCTCACGCTGATGTAATAATACTCACCTGTACAACTATAGCAGGTATAGGAGTGTAGTATCTCACGTTGATGTAAGAATACTCACCTGTACAACTATAGCAGGTATAGGAGTGTAGTATCTCACGCTGATGTAATAATACTCACCTGTACAACTATAGCAGGTATAGGAGTGTAGTATCTCACGCTGATGTAATAATACTCACCTGTACAACTATAGCAGGTATAGGAGTGTAGTATCTCACGTTGATGTAATAATACTCACCTGTACAACTATAGCAGGTATAGGAGTGTAGTATCTCACGCTGATGTAATAATACTCACCTGTACAACTATAGCAGGTATAGGAGTGTAGTATCTCACGCTGATGTAATAATACTCACCTGTACAACTATAGCAGGTATAGGAGTGTAGTATCTCACGTTGATGTAAGAATACTCACCTGTACAACTATAGCAGGTATAGGAGTGTAGTACCTCACGTTGATGTACGACAGAAACTCAAACCACACACCATCTCGAGCAGCAACAAACATGGTTCTGTAAACAGATAATAGTGACATATCTGGAGACAAACGGCCTGAATTATAGGGACACTTTCGGATTATAAGAACTTTTTAAACTGTTTTTGCTATTTCACTACGAGCCGAATTATCACGAATAACCACGAATAGGTGATTGTATAAATTCGTAAATATTCGGCAAAATTCGTGAACAGCAATTTCACTTGTACGAAAATTCGTAGATTTTCATTCTGAAACCCTACGAAACAGATACGAATTATTTACGAATGGTTCACAGATTATGTACGAATTGTGCGAAATAATTAAGAAACATTTGCGAATACACTACGAATCTTGCCTGCAGCTTGGTCCACAGTAACACTTTGACGAGTTACCAACTTGCATCTTTGCTGTCTGACAACAAATTTATCTTACCGACCATGTTTTGTTTGTATTTATTAAATTTAGTAAAACATTCAAAAGACATTATATATGTTTGCACAGCGAACCGAATAAGATAAAAAGCTGGTAGACACATCACCTGGTTCCTGTTCCAAGAGTACTGTTTGCGCTGCCGAACACTGACAGAATGACAGACACAGGTATGATCCAGGAGGCAGGACCAAGTACCTTCTGGCCCCAGCTCTGCAATTATATTGCTTTGATAAAACTCCAGCAGTCACTGTGCTAATTGGTCAGACCCTACTGTGAAACAAAGAGACACCTTAGGGAATCCTTATTATCCCCACGACCTTTTGAGCAAGTTTCAGCAAAAAAACACTAGTTAATTCAACGAATTCTCGGGTTGAAAGCTCGTAATAGCAGCAGGCGCCATTCGGCCAATGCATGAAAGGTACAGGAAATGTCCGTAAACTTTAAACCTTTTTTTTTACTTCTTCTCTATAACCAAATGACTCTAGAGAGCTGAAATTTTATGTACAGACTCCTTAGCCAATGGGGATTCTAAATTGTAGATTTGGTGATATGGGTCACACGGGTCACGTCCTGTTTTCATCTTCTTCAAAACACGAGAAAGCTGAAATGTTGTGTCCAAACTCCTTGGTCAAAAGGGATCCCAAATTCGCCAAAGAGACATTTATATTGTAGATTTTGGGACCTTTGACCCCCAAATATGGGGCACAGGGGTCACGGCCTATTTTTATCTTCTTCTCCAGTACGAAAAGCTCTAGAAAGCTGACATAATGTGTCCAGTCCTTGGAGATGCTAAATTGTTGATTTGGTGTTCAAGTGACCCCAATTTAGGTCACAGGGGTCACGACCTAAAACAATAATTATTGTGACCCTGGGAGAACCAATTTCATCCAAATTTAGTGTCAAATAGTGTCAAATCACGTTTTTGTTATGCACTGACAATTCTGAAAATTTGTATGGTTTTAAGTTGGCTAATTCTACCATCGTTCTAAATTGACAATGATCGAGTTTATAATGTGTTTTTGTTTTTGTCATAATTCAACCATGGAAAATCATATATAGCACATTATTTAATACCTCGTTAGCTTCAAAGAAGGAAACACATTTCGTTAATAAGCCTGTTTCTTTGGTTTCCATGAATGGTAAAGGAAATTCCGTTACTTTCCGAAACCCCCACTGTAACAGGATTACTGATTGCACCACAAACTTTAAGTGAAACCAACGACCGTCTGTGGAGAGGCAATATATTTATACAATAATTTCCATTTGCTTTTTTCACTTCACCACCTGTCAAACCGTGCGAGTTTCAGCCTTCTATATTGTGAGGTTAGTGGTGGGTGTTCCATTCTGTTCATCACAACATATTATCATTATAATCTCATCATTATGGTATTTCTGTCAATATTTTTTCCATAAGAGAACCCACCACAGCCACAGCCTCCGAGGCCAACATCTCGTCCTTACTGAGCACGGCCAGGTAGGCGATGTTAACGAGCAGGTACACCACAGCCACGATCAGGATACCGCTGATGGTGGCGAGAGGCGCGTTCCTGGGAGAGGTCAGAAACATATAAAGTGTCACGGTTAAACTAAAACATGGATAAACATGGATAAACATGGATAAACATGGCTAAACATGGCTCGAGTGGAAGTCGTCTCCATGACTCATGCTTACCATCTTCTCACACGTATATTGTAATGAGGGGAAGGGAAGTAACAGAGATGGTATCAGTGTAGGACACACCCCAATCACTGGGCTGTGGGACAGTAAGTGAGGTGAAGGCGAGGAGGTTAACCATTAACCGAGATGGAAGTTTCACTTTACATGTTACAGGCCAACACTTACAACACATCGTCCCATTCAGCATCCTGGTTTCTATTACTGTATATATATTTTACGGTAAGCACCTACCTCCTCGGCCTTCTCAGTTCTTCTACAACAGCATTGGCATTTTCCCTACAACAGAAATTAACAGTAGAGTTCGAGTCTAATACAAAAAGAGTTTTCTTTGAGGATGGGGTCGTCAACAGAATGTGTATTTATTGTACATTCTACTTTCTATTGGGAAAGAAAACCGAGAATCTATCTTTCAGTTACATTTTTTTCAAATATTTCAGAAATACACTGACAATGTTTCGCAGCTTGGGGGATGCAGACCACCTACCAGCCGCCATATGCAAACATGACGGAGTAGAAAGCCAGAGCGATCGTTGACGGAGACTGGACAGAACCCTCGAACCCAGTCGGTAGATCGGAGACCACCCCTTCGTACATATCAAAACATGATTTCACTTTTATAAAAGTCTCAAGTAATATGGACGTTTGTAAAATCATTATAATAATAACTATAGGATTGACGTGTCAATTCTTTTGTCTTCAAGAGTTCTGCTGGACATTGAGTCCTGTGTTTGTTTTCAATCCCTCAATCAGTTTCTTTGCTTTGAAATGAGCTATATATCATGTTTTCACATTCAGTTGTTTTCGAACAAAGCTCTCCAAGGAAAATATCCTCCTAAAAATCGAAAAATAATAAATTAATAAAGCGAAACATTATGTTGTTTATGCTCAATAAAAAAAAAAGAAGGTGAACAGTTTCATAATAAGGCGTAGCATTGAATACGTTGTGCTTTGATTTCCACATTACAAGCTATATGCATTGCTTAAATTGAATATTATTGTTATTACGTCGTCTTCTGAATATTCAAGAAAATAAAATTTAAAATGCATCTGATGTACCCCTAGACTGCTGAAGTGTCAACTTTTTAATGAAGCATCTGCGACCGCACCTTCGTAAACTTCAGAACAAATAACAGTTTTATCAATCACACTTGTAAACCACGAGGATGTGAATCACTTACAGCTGGTGTAGTATTACACGTCTTTCATATGTAATTGTCAGCAAGTGGTAAACACATACATGTATATAGTTTGATGGGATGCGTGGATAACCATGTTCATTTAACTATACAATATAAGTCGCATAACATCATCAAATCACATCAAATACAATCGGAAATAGCTTGTTATTGTTAGACAACACTTTTCTGAAGTTTCGACCTGTTACACGAAGGTAAAAAGTATTAGCGAACTAATCCTTCTGAAGACTACCTACCTTGACTCAGCTTGTACACTCCACCGCCTATGATGAGGACAAGAGCTGTTAGTTTAGCTACAGTGAAGAAAACTGCCAGTCTGGCTGTCAACTTGACGCTGTATGTGTTAGTCACCGTCACCGTCACTGAAACACGCCATGATAGAAGTCGTCGTCACTGAAACACGCCATGATAGAAGTCGTCGTCACTGAAACACGCCATGATAGAAGTCACCGTCACTGAAACACGCCATGATAGAAGTCGTCGTCACTGAAACACGCCATGATAGAAGTCTACCGTCACTGAAACACGCCATTATAGAAGTCTACCGTCACTGAAACACGCCATGATAGAAGTCTATCGTCACTGAAACACGCCATGATAGAAGTCACCGTCACTGTAACACGCATTGATAGAAGTCACCGTCAGTGAAACACGCCTTGAAAGGAGTGACCGTCAATGACACTATGAGAGGAACTCATTCACACATACCATGACAATAGACACTGTCAGTGAAACATACCATGACAGGCGTCACCGTCACTGAACATACCATGCCAGGCGTCACCGTCACTGAACATACCATGACAGGCGTCACCGTCACTGAAACATACCATGACAGGCGTCACCGTCACTGAAACATACCATGACAGGCGTCACCGTCACTGAAATATGCCATGACAGGCGTCACCGTCACTGAAACATACCATGACAGGCGTCACCGTCACTGAAACATACCATGACAGGCGTCACCGTCACTGAAACATACCATGACAGGCATCACCGGCACTGAAACATACCATGACAGGCGTCACCGTCACTGAAACATACCATGACAGGCATCACCGTCACTGAAACATACCATGACAGGCGTCACCGTCACTGAAACATACCATGACAGGCGTCACCGTCACTGAAACATACCATGACAGGCGTCACCGTCACTGAAACATACCCTGACAGGCGTCACCGTCACTGAAACATACCATGACAGGCGTCACCGTCACTGAAACATACCCTGACAGGCGTCACCGTCACTGAAACATACCCTGACAGGCGTCACCGTCACTGAAACATACCATGACAGGCGTCACCGTCACTGAAACATACCCTGACAGGCGTCACCGTCACTGAAACATACCATGACAGGCGTCACCGTCACTGAAACATACCCTGACGGGCGTCACCGTCACTGAAACATACCATGACAGGCGTCATCGTCACTGAAACATACCATGATATAATCTCTCTGAAACATACCAAACCATGAAGTCGTTATCACTGGATTTCATGCACGATATTCTATTGGGTGCTACTAGCGCAAAAATAAAGACTGATGTAGGTAGTAATGTATGGCAATTAAGCACTTTATATTATCACACTTGCAACGATATAATACTGGGGATTCATTTAGAATCTGTCATTTCAACACTTACCCACCATTACAGTTGCAACAATTCTTTTAAGCACCAAAGGGTCGCCGCAGTTCTCGAAACTCGACAAAAGGTATGAGGCAAAGCTGAGAGCTTGCACTGCTCTTCCGGCAGCAGTAGTTATCTCCCCTGACCACAAACTGAGGAATGCTGGGATTGGACCCATGGACTTGAACAGTACAGAGTAAGCTCCCCCGGACCGACGGACTACGGACACCAGTTCAGTGTATGTTAAGGCTCCTGGAACAAAGACGGGCAAAGCTTTGAACAACAAACACACCAGCCTTCGAGGAAAACTTTTGCAAGACTCGATGATTTAAAATGTGTACCCAATCGCAGTTAGTAGTTGTGGTATGCAAACTCCATGCTTATCAACTTTTTAATGAAGCATCTGCGACCGCACCTTCGTAAACTTCAGAACAAATAACAGTTTTATCAATCACACTTGTAAACCACGAGGATGTGAATCACTTACAGGTGGTGTAGTATTACACGTCTTTCATATGTAATTGTCAGCAAGTGGTAAAGACATACATGTATATAGTTTGATGGGATGCGTGGATAACCATGTTCATTTAACTATAAAATATAAGTCGCATAACATCATCAAATCACATCAAATACAATCGGAAATAGAGAGAACAGCCCCTCCTAGCCACACAACCATACACAGTCCTATATTCACCTTACATAGAGAGAACAGTCCATCCTAATCACATAACCATGCACAGTCCTATCTTCACCTTACATAGAGAGAACAGTCTCTCCTGGCCACACAGCCATGCACGGTCCTATCCTCACCTTACATAGAGAGAACAGTCCCTCTTAGCCACACATCCATACACAGTCCTATCTTCACCTAACATCGGGATAACAGTCCCTCTTAGACACACAACCATGCACAGTCTTATCTTCACTTTACATAGGGAGAACAGTCCATCCTAGCCACACAACCATGCACAGTCCTATCTTCATCTTACATAGAGAGAACAGCACCTCCTAGCCACACAACCATGCACAGTTCTATCATCATCTTACATAGAGAGAACAGTCCATCCTAACTACACAACCATGCACAGTCCTATCCTCATCTTACATAGAGAGAACAGCCCCTCATAGCCACACATCCATGCACAGTCCTATCTTCACCTAACATAGAGAGTACAGTCCCTCATAGCCACACAACCGTAGACAGTCCTATCCTCATCTAACATAGAGAGAACAGCCCCTCCTAGCCACACAACCATTCACAGTTCTATCCTCAACTAACATAGAGAGAACAGTTCCACCTAGACACACAACAATGCACAGTCCTATCTTCACCTAACATAGAGAGAACAGCCCCTCCTAGCCACACATAAATACGCAGTCCAATCCTCATCTAACATAGAGAGAACAGCCCCTCATAGCCACACAACCATACACAGTCCTATCCTCATATTACATAGAGAGAACAGCCCCTCATAGCCACACATCCATGCACAGTCCTATCTTCACCTAACATAGAGAAAACAGTCCCTCATAGCCACACAACCATAGACAGTCATATCTTCATCTTACATAGAGAGAACAGTTCCACCTAGCCACACAACCATACAGAGTCCTATCTTAATCTTAAATAGAGAGAACAGTCCATCCTAACCACACAACCATACACAGTCCTATATATCTTCATTTTACATAGAGAGAACAGTTCCACCTAGCCACACAACCATACACAGTCCTATCTTAATCTTACATAGAGAGAACAGTCAATCCTAACCACACAACCATACAAAGTCCTATCTTCATCTAACATAGAGAGAACAGTTCCACCTAGCCACACAACCATACACAGTCCTATCTTCATTGTACATAGAGAGAACAGCCCCTCCTAGCCACACAACCATTCACAGTCCAATCCTCACCTTACATACAGAGAATAGTTTCTCCTAGCCACACATCCATGCACAGTCCTATCCTCACCTAACATAGAGAGAACAGCCCCTCCTAGCCACACATAAATACGCAGTCCAATCCTCATCTAACATAGAGAGAACAGCCCCTCCTATCCACACATCCATGCACAGTCCTATCTTCACCTAACATGGAGAGAACAGTCCCTCTTAGCCACACAACCATGCACAATCCTATCCTCACCTAAAATAGAGAGAACAGCCCCTCCTAGCCACACAACCATTCACAGTCCTATCCTCACCTAACATAGAGAGAACAGCCCCTCCTAGCCACACAACCATTCACAGTCCTATCCTCACCTAACATAGAGAGAACAGCCCCTCCTAGCCACACAACCATTCACAGTCCTATCCTCACCTAACATAGAGAGAACAGCCCCTCCTAGCCACACAACCATACACAGTCCTATCCTCACCTAACATAGAGAGAACAGCCCCTCCTAGCCACACATCCATAGACAGTCCTATCTTCACCTAACATGGAGAGAACAGTCCCTCTTAGCCACACAACCATTCACAGTTCTATCTTCACCTTACATAGAGAGAACAGCCCCTCCTAGCCACACAACCATTCACAGTCCTATCTTCACCTAACATAGAGAGAACAGCTCCTCCTAGCCACACAACCATTCACAGTCCTATCTTCACCTAACATAGAGAGAACAGCTCCTCCTAGCCACACATCCATGTACAGTCCTATCTTCACCTAACATAGAGAGAACAGCCCCTCCTAGCCACACAACCATACACAGTCCTATCCTCATATTACATAGAGAGAACAGCCCCTCCTAGCCACACAACCATTCACAGTCCTATCCTCACCTAACATAGAGAGAACATCCCCTCCTAGCCACACAACCATACACAGTCCTATCCTCACCTAACATAGAGAGAACAGCCCCTCCTAGCCACACATCCATAGACAGTCCTATCTTCACCTAACATGGAGAGAACAGTCCCTCTTAGCCACACAACCATGCACAATCCTATCCTCACCTAACATAGAGAGAACAGCCCCTCCTAGCCACACAACCATTCACAGTCCTATCCTCACCTAACATAGAGAGAACAGCCCCTCCTAGCCACACAACCATTCACAGTCCTATCCTCACCTAACATAGAGAGAACAGCCCCTCCTAGCCACACAACCATTCACAGTCCTATCCTCACCTAACATAGAGAGAACAGTCCCTCTTAGCCACACAACCATTCACAGTTCTATCTTCACCTTACATAGAGAGAACAGCCCCTCCTAGCCACACAACCATTCACAGTCCTATCTTCACCTAACATAGAGAGAACAGCTCCTCCTAGCCACACATCCATGCACAGTCCTATCTTCACCTACCATAGAGAGAACAGCCCCTCCTAGCCACACAACCATACACAGTCCTATCCTCATATTACATAGAGAGAACAGCCCCTCATAGCCACACATCCATGCACAGTCCTATCTTCACCTAACATAGAGAAAACAGTCCCTCATAGCCACACAACCATAGACAGTCATATCTTCATCTTACATAGAGAGAACAGTTCCACCTAGCCACACAACCATACACAGTCCTATCTTAATCTTACATAGAGAGAACAGTCCATCCTAACCACACAACCATACACAGTCCTATATATCTTCATTTTACATAGAGAGAACAGCACCTCCTAGCCACACAACCATGCACAGTTCTATCATCATCTTACATAGAGAGAACAGTCCATCCTAACTACACAACCATGCACACTCCTATCCTCATCTTACATAGAGAGAACAGCCCCTCATAGCCACACATCCATGCACAGTCCTATCCTCACCTTACATAGAGAGAATAGTCTCTCCTAGCCACACATCCATACACAGTCCTATCTTCACCTAACAAAGAGAGAACAGCCCCTCCTAGCCACACAACCATGCACAGTCCTATCCTCACCTAACATAGAGAGAACAGCCCCTCCTAGCAACACAACCATTCACAGTCCTATCTTCACCTAACATAGAGAGAACAGCCCCTCCTAGCCACACAACCATTCACAGTCCTATCCTCACCTAACATAGAGAGAACAGCCCCTCCTAGCCACACAACCATTCACAGTCCTATCCTCACCTTACATAGAGAGAACAGCCCCTCCTAGCCACACAACCATTCACAGTCCTATCCTCACCTTACATAGAGAGAACAGCCCCTCCTAGCCACACATCCATGCACAGTCCTATCCTCACCTAACATAGAGAGAACAGCCCCTCCTAGCCACACAACCATGCACAGTCCTATGGAACCTGTGTTGCCCAACACGCCTTGTGGTGAAATGAAGATTCCAGACCCTTTAAAATAAAGAATGTACGATTATCGTATATATAACAAAGGCTCATGTTATAACAAATCTTATCAATTAGACATTTGTTGACAAAATGTGTTCTTTTATATGTTGAATGAACATTGCCGAGCAGCACGAGGATATGTATATTCTAAATCCTACCAGAGTCGACTGTATGAGTGCTCCCTGTAAATATATTGATTCTACTTTACAATCACGGCAATTATATCCACTAATATAACACGGTATATGAAATCAGTTTTAAATCTAACATCTCCGTGTTCCTGAAGCTGTTGCTGGTAGACCACTGATACAATACAGTGGAGTTGTTCTGGTCATGGAGCCATGGACTCGAACAGCAGACATACACTTTAAAATAAGTGTTCATTGAGAACACCCAAAACATTGATATAATTAATCAGTTCCATGTAATAGACGTCATTAATATTACGTCATGAATATTCATGAGCTATCCAAAATGAGGCCCGCATGGACGAACAACGTGAACCTTGAAGTGACTGATCGCGGTTTTTTCTCGCCAAAAAATTTGTTTTATACAACTTTTAAACACTGTCACTAGTTTCAGACGGAACTAAAAGCTAAAACAACATCTCAAATGTTTATTTGACTCAAAATATGTGTGGTGTAAATTCAGTATTTGAGGAAATGACAAATGTTGACTGAAGTAAAGTTTGATTTTGAATTTAATTATAATGTTACTTTGGAAAGTGTAATATGTGCCTATTTATTTAACATGTTACATTTGAAATATATGATTTCCATATATCATTTACATATATATATATATATATATATATATATATATATATATATATATATATATATATATATATATATATATATATATATATATATATATATATATATATGTATGTATATGTTACAGTAAATCTGTGTAATCAGTAAATACATGTATTTACTGATTACACAGATTTACTGTAACATATATATATATATATATATATATATATATATATATATATATATATATATATATATATGTGTGTACACAATGGGATGGAAGTTTACTTTATAAATGTACACATCATTATTTAGATCTTGTCAACATATAATGAATCGAAGATTTGAAGCATATTATATAATTGGTCTAAATAACTGATCAGTAATTATTTATTTTGAAAAATTGTAATGCTGTATGGATTTGGCATAAATGAGATGGAAAGTTTCATTAAAAGAAAGTTTGACCTTAAATTTTAGAATGTTCATGTTCTTAACATTGACGCTGTAGACTTATATACATATATAAATAATGACATGCCTTTGAAACTTAAAGAAAGGTCAAGTAAACTTTAAGTTTCATCTGAAATTCACGTAAAGTTAATATAAATCTCTTAGGAGTTTAAGATAAGATTTAGTTGCATACTGAAGGCTATAATACCTTAATTAATTTTTAAATATTGGCTGCAAGTATAATCATATCTAAAGCAATCTCACCATTTTGAAAATATGCTACCCTTCATAGATAAAATATAATAATTATATTAGACTGTTAATATGTTTACAAGATGTAGCTTTATTTGTCAGGTAACCACGTGATTCAGTCTTAAAATATAATGAAATTGTAGGTAATTTTGATCACTCAATTTGAGTAACGTATACCTCTATATATATAGTTTCCCCTACTTAATCTAAAATAATTACTAAAGCAAAACAGATCAACTTAATTCCATGTACGTTTCTGAGTTAGGCCCAAAACATGAATAAACTGTATGAATTATAGCACCATCCATTTTGAATTGATGTTAGGGGTTCGGGTTCAGACATTATAATCATGTCATCATGTTATTTGATGTTTTAATTTAAAATCAGGAACCAATTCACACTTGTAGAATTGTATAAAAATAGTTTACTTTTAGTCATTCAAACAGTATTTGCAATAATAATAATACAAACAATTTAAATGATTGTAAAAACTAAGTTTAACAAAAATCACATACATACTAACATCAAACACTTTAATTTAGATTGTGTAAACAGTGTTTACAGTTGAAGAACGTGCGTTTGTAAACTTTAACTTTTCAATATACAATAATTCCATATGCAATATTAGACTTGCACTGGATAATGTAGGGTGCATACAAGCTACTGAATAAGGAGCGTCTATTTCACGGTAGCCGGTCTGTAGCGTGAACTCTCAAATGCAGTTACAGTGTACAGATGGAAACATATTAAATTAATGAGTATTATTTTTTTGGTTTGTGCAGAATTAATACACCGTGTTCGCGAACATTTCGCGAACAATTCGCGAACAATTCGCGATATCCGGTGTACTTAATTCTGCACAGTAGTGTAGATCTTTGACATTGATAACATAATTGTTTATATAATAGTTGCACCGGGGACGCATTGTCAGATTGCAAGCATCCCGGAAGTTGATCGATTGTTAATAATTACGACCGAACGGCGGGAACAAAAGTAAAGAAATCAATCATTAATATGATAATGATGACGTTGATCCAAGAAAACATAATATCTATTTCTAACGTAAAATTGTGTTTTGGATTTTGTAAAACTTTGAGATATTTGACAAGTACTCAAATCTGCAAATCGACGTTCCACGATGCTTTGACTTCCCAGCAAGGCATTTTATGAATGAAAATTGTAATCACCGTTGTCAAATTTAACACGGACCCCTTCAGAAAAAAGCAACAGACTTTTGTGCCAAAGTACAACATTGAGTGAGTTAGTAGCAATGCTACTCATGAAATACGATATATGACTTGCACGTTGCATCACGGCATTTTCGTCTGCCATCCTGGAAGCTTGCGGGCATAGTCTCGTTTTCGATATCTAGGTCACCGCAATGCATAAATATTAAGAGTCGTATATATACTATACAAGTACAACAAGCCCCCAACAGACTGATCTGATCCCACTAGCACTTATAGCAATTATATTGTTGGTATAACAAACCATTGAGGAATTGTAATTATTATGCCTACATCTAATGACAAAATACGTTTTTCTTCTATGAGTGAAAGATTGAGACGAATTTCTACCTATTATGATTCCCACAACCAGAGATGTCGCGCTTGCCAGCCCGTATTCTCGCTTTAGTTTGATACGATCGTCAATCTCGATTTCCACAGTTGCTTCCCCTAGCTGATCTCCAACAACATCAGCACCTGGCTGTGCTGCATCATCCTTGTTGATGACATCAGTCTCGGTAGAGGCCATAGCAGCAATCTGAAACAAGCGCACACCGGTATGGAGCCTCACAAGATGATACGCGTCTACTTTATTTTGAATGTCTCCGATGATTTTCGCTTTGTGTTACTTCAGTTGAATTGTTTATTTCCATAGGGTACATGTAGGCCATCGGCCCATGCTAGAAAATTATTGGTCCACAGAATTACGATATTTTGTCGCATACAACACAAACATTGCAACACGTTTCATGACATCCATGTTATCACTGGATAGCAAGAGGTTGAACTTATCAATTGTGGGGTTTACAAAATACTTATGAGGTATAAACTGTTTTCTAATATGACTATAAGCATTACA
The DNA here is from genome assembly GCA_936450465.1 of Gibbula magus. Lineage (NCBI taxonomy): Eukaryota > Metazoa > Mollusca > Gastropoda > Trochida > Trochidae > Gibbula > Gibbula magus. Next base: position 1,353,514 of record OW388297.1, read on the forward strand.
TACAATTAGAAAATGATATTCATCTTCAATATTATCATTGTTACAGATTTTACAAATTCTTTGGCTCCTAGGAATATTATAATACCTTCCCGTTTCAATGCTTAAACTATGAGAGCTGCAACGAAAACGAGCTAAAACTAAATATAAATATAATTCAGTAGTAAAAACCGTCTTATATTTAACTGAGAATATGAAGACATTTTAGAACTATTCTGCAAAGCGGAGTGCCAATTCTGTTCATACATTGCTTTCAATCTAAATTCAAATTCAGACAAAAAATGAAGAGGAAAATCAACGCATTGAGCTTCCCAGATGTAGCCAAAACCATAAGTATAAAGCAACAATTTAATTTTAGATGCCCAGTTTATCTTATCATTTGAAGTTAAGTATGTTTCGTATACATAAAGGAATATGAATGAGTCAGTTGAGTAAATTGATGTGAATGAGTCACTTCAATAAAGGAATGTGCCTTAGTCACTGAAATAATTTGAATGAATCACTTAAATAATATAATTTGACTGAGTCACTTGAATAATGTAAGTTGAATGAGTCACTGAAGTAAAGTAAATTAAATGAGTCATTTAAGTAAAGTAAATTAAATGAGTCATTTAAGCAAAGGAATGTTTTGAGTTACTTGAGTAGGGAAATATTGAATGAGTCACTTCAGTAAAGGAATGTGAATTAGTCACTAAAGTAAAGGAATTTGAATGAGTCACTGAAGTGAAGGAATGGGGCTAATATGTGTAGACTGAGAGACACCTATCACCTCCAATCACCATCCAACAACTTCAACCCCACCTATATCAACCATTGGCCTCTCCTCTGTACTTATTGTCTGTTTACAATTTCAATAAAGCCAATTGGCCAATTTAATCTATTTATACTTACTTACAATTTACAAAAACCGAAAGGACACTGTTTCTTCACCACTTACTTACTGCCCTCGTGTCTGTATCTTCCTAATAATAACACATGCCAGTTAACATACACCCCACAGTTAACATACACCCCACAGTTAACATACACCCTACAGTTAACATACACCCCACAGTTAACATACACCCTACAGGCTTATACCTTGATATTAGTGAAGAATGGAATGGTTCAAACTCGTTACATAGAACATAACACATGATAACCTGTTTTGCCTAGAAACCTTAGTATGGAGAGAGCTTGCGACGTGTCTCGCTTTCATTTGACAACAATGGTTATTATGTATTTTCCCGAAATTATTGATTTAAATCTACTAAATGGTTTATCCTACCTTGAGAGCAGTTTGATCTAGTCCATTTGATTTGGATAATGAGCACAAGCTATGATTTTGCAATAGCGAAATTGCCATTTGTTGTCTATTTATATGCAATCAAAACGATTGTCAGCTTCTCACTTCTTTCCTCAAATTTCTAAAATGTAGGCTTTTTAAGACGTGTATTGAATTACCACACCATTCCAACATGACATAGGAAATAAGAGTTGAATATGAACTATCACAGATATTAATAAAACACATATTGTTAGATGGATATCGCTACAGTTTGAATCATAAGTAGTACTATAACATTGATAATGTAAAAATCAATTTATATAATATATATATATATATATATCACCATTGTATACTATGCATGTTAATCTCCCTGATTGAGTCTCACCATTGTTTTGTTTGCTATATCGTGTATCTTCACATTAAAGAAGTTGTTATCAGAACATATTCCTGTTCGTATTTAACTGCTGGTACAGAAACTAACAAGTAGCATGATCTACTGCAATATTCATGTTTTCATAGCTACATTGTATATATCGAGGTATTCGTAACACGTAATTACCCATGGATACATGTATACAACACAGCGTAATTAAAGTCATGAAGTAATATTTTTCCAAAATTTAAGCAGTTTTAAATAAAAATCAGAAATAGCTCAATGCTACAACAACAAGAGCGATTACAATTAAATGCATCTACAGTTACGTAAACTAGGTAGTAGTATTTGCATCTTCATTTCTTCACCCATCAGATATCAGCTACTAGAAGGGGAATGCATGACTGTGTAGGTACATACACTGATACGTGTACATGGCGACAGTCTATAGTGTACAAACATTACCTTAGTATACACATGGACATCAGACCTACCGCCACCTACACAGGAACGTCAATTCATCTGAATAATTCATCTGCGATGTCCCAAATACTCTTTTTTTACAAAGACATTTTTTCTTACATAGACACCTTGCCTTTGCTGTCAGTGTTGTAGAACAATCTTTATGCTGACAATAAGATTTTTACCAGATACACTGAATAACTGCTCACATGTCATATACCAGATACACTGAATAACTGCTCACATGTCATATACCAGATACACTGAATAACTGCTCACATGTCATATACCAGATACACTGAATAACTACTCAAATGTCATATACCAGATACACTGAATAACTGCTCACATGTCATATACCAGATACACTGAATAATTTCTCACATGTCATATACCAGATACACTGAATAACTGCTCACATGTCATATACCAGATACACTGAATAACTGCTCACATGTCATATACCAGATACACTGAATAACTACTCAAATGTCATATACCAGATACACTGAATAACTGCTCACATGTCATATACCAGATACACTGAATAATTTCTCACATGTCATATACCAGATACACTGAATAATTTCTCACATGTCATATAGCAGACACGGCGCATTGCATACAGCTAAAGCGGTAGGATCAACAGGATGGGGCTATGCTTTTTGCTAATTTGTCATTCAAAAGTGCAATGATAATGATACTCGTAATATTAATCAAGTTTTCACAACTAAAAACTCAATGCTAAAACAATTTCCGTATGTGTTAAAAATAGTTTCAATCACTTGTAATACGTTGCTAGCGTGCAGACTGCAGTCACCATGGGACAGCGTGAAGACGTATCAATATATACCGTTTAGATATAGTGAACAAATGCAATATTGTTAAATCCAAATGGTTAATTACAAATTTAAATAAAACAGAAATAGTACAGAGCGTTCTCTAACCTGTCGACAAGAGATTGTCAGCAGCCCACTGTTCAGAGCTCTCCAGTGAGGAGGTAACGCCAGCTATATTATGTATAACCCTATTGGGAAGCTTCACCAGCTAACCCGTGTTAAAGGCGCTGTAGCACGATTTTCTTATTGAAATAAAGTGCTCTCACAAAAATATAGATAAGTGCTACCAATGGCTAAATCATACTCCTGAATCAATGAAAAGAGTTCTGACACGAAGGTACAAGGTTCTGTTAAGTCATGCGAGTTCATTTCCCACCGAGCAGCCATTTTAACGTGTTCACATGAACATGGCCGCTCGAAGGTAGTTCAAGTGATCTAGCTGATTTTGAATATGGTATAACCATCTAACTCTCAAATTCTCACGAGACCTACACATCTACCTCTCACTCGGAATAGTTCCACAGCACTGTCGCATTAAACGTCGTAGCAGTTTCTCCAATTAGGGACAACCGTTTTCTATGGATACGGCATATCGGGTTGTGCAATGAGATGTTTTACCGATCGACGTACATAATATATGACAAATTTGAGAAAACATAATTTGCAAAAACAATGCTACAACGCCTGTAAGGGGTTTAAGCAGCTGGGTGGTTTGAAAATATGTATTCATGAAATACTTGGATCGGATTGGTCAACAAGCTCAGTTAAGCTTATGTAAAGACCGCTCCAAAGTACATACATACATATATGAAACATTGTCATGACAGGAACGATAAAAAAACTAACATGATTTGAAATAATAAGTGTTTTGACAAATAATCAACAGTATTGTTTAATTGGTTAATTGGTTAATGATGGTTCGATACATTTATGACGCTTGCAGTCAGAATCACTTGCAGTTTGAATTGGTATGTGGTTATACTAAACAAATCTTTTAGTTTCTATTATACATCGGTGTACTGATTTTAAAATTTCAGTCATGGTTGCAGAGCTCAAGGTAGAGTTTCCGAATAGGATTGTTTCTAATGAAAAGCCATTAGTATAATAAAATTTATCTGTTCTTATTGAATCAAATCTTGAACACACAAAGAAATAGTGATGTCTTCACTGGCTTGACCACACAAACAATCCGCTTTATCTATGATATGTCTTTTGAGTTTGTCAGCATTGAGATCACTACATCCTAACCGTAGTCGGCAGTGGAGGATTTGACAGAGTCTGGAGCCTATGTTTAGATCGAAGTATATGCCTTTTGTTTTGGAAATGAGGGCAGACTTGAAATCTTTAAGGTATGTAAATGATCTAATATTCTGCGGTAAAGAATTCCAAAGGCGTAAAGTATCCGGAAGAAATGAATTATCGTACAACACAGTACGGCACGGTATGGTTTGTAAATCTGATGCATTTCGCAGGGGATAACTACTGGCTTGAGAGACAAATTGAGGGACAAGTTCGTTTAAATAATCGGACAATCTGTTATTATACATTTTAAAGAAAATGACTAGTTTTGCTATTCTTCTCCTTTCGGAAAGCGAAACAGTACGTGTTTCGTTATATATTTTATCGTGATTGGTGCCGCGAACAGCACCACATATAGTACGTAAAGCGTCTAAGTGCAGTTTGTCCAAGATGGTTGCCTGAGTTTTGGTGCAATTATCATATATGTGGCTACAGTAATCAAATATTGAAAGCATAAATGGCGCATACATACGATTTAGGGCGTTTCTCGTTAGACGATATTTAAAGCTTCTCAAACAGTTGATCATCGGGCTAATCCTTTTAACAATATCGTTGATATGAATATCCCATGAGCAATCATTTTGAAGGGTTATACCTAAATGTTTGTGACTTGACGTTTCTTCTGTATCACTGAAAAACAAACTGGGATGAGGATTTGGATTAGATTTTCTGCTAAATAGGATTGATTTGTTTTTTTGCGGGATTGAAATCGCCTTTCCATGTTTTTGCCCAGTTTGCTATTTTACGTAAATCATTGGTAAGACACGACGCCGCTACCCGGGGGTCATCACTTATTACATAGATAGAAGTATCATCGGCAAATAACATTATGTTGTTATCGATGCCTTCAACGATATCATTTATATATACCAAAAACAAAAGTGGTCCTAATACAGAACCCTGCGGGACTCCTGTGGTTACTGGTTTAACATTAGAACTGTTACCATTTATTACTACGCGCTGTGAACGATGTTCTAGATAACTCTTAAACCATTGTAATAGGGTGCCATCACTTCCACAACTATACCTTTATGCCACACTCGATCGAAGGCTTTGCTTATGTCACAAAATACCGCGCGTATTTGTTTACCTTCGTCCATTGCCTTAGCAATGAAGTTATACAAATATGTGAGCTGATTAACGCAACAATCTCACGGAATTAAACCCGACTGTAAGTTTGATAAGATGGTAGTGTCTCTAAGATAATTAAAAACATGTTTGAATATACATCGTTCGAATATTTTAGCTAAGCAACTCGTTAGGGCAACTGGTCTGTAGTTGGTACAATCGTTAACGCTTCCCTTTTTATGGATTTGAATAACACTTGCCTCTTTCCACGCTGCCGGAAAGATCATTTGTTGTAGTGAGAGCTTAAAGAGATCTGTTAAAAGGGGAGAAATACTACGTGTGGTTAATTTAAAAATTCGGTTCCCAATTCCATCCGGACCAGATGCTTTCGAGGTGTTTACACTCATTAAATATCGTATACCTCACTGTTTACAAGATTAATTTCAGATAAACTATTAACTGTCTTTCGATCGGGGGTATTGATTCAGGATGTTCTACTTGTGCTTGACTAATAAAATAATCGTTCAAAGTTTCAGTTATGTCTTGTAAGTCGTCACAAACTACATCATTTTTAATTAAAGAAGGAAAAGTAGTGGTATTATTCTTTCTTTTCATATGATTATTTACAATTTTCCACCAACTTTTATCCCCGGTGGTTTGATTGATTATTTCATTGCGTGTGCGAATTAGTGATCTAATTCAATTGTTCATCCAAAGTGGATCCAATGGCCGAATAGTGACAATTCTATTTGGAATATGTTCATTACATACTTTCTTAACCGCGGTGGTTAAGTTAAATAATTCATCCCATTTACGTCCATACACTGATAATCATATATTTTACGTTTGAATGTATCGTATTTGGGTCTGTTACATTTGATATCAACATAGGTCGCACAACGGTCACTGCATATAGGATCTAACACCCCGCCATCCTTCACATTCTCTACAGAAGACACAAAAATAAGATCAATTAAAGTACTGGATTGCGAGGTGATTCGAGTCGGCTTATTTATACATACACACCTTGCCTTTGTTGTCAACAACTTTGTAGAACAATCTTTATGCTGACAATAAGATATTACCAGATACACTGTATAACTGATAACATGTCATATACCAGATACACTGAATAACTGCTCACATGTCATATACCAGATACACTGAATAACTGCTCACATGTCATATACCAGATACACTGAATAATTTCTCACATGTCATATACCAGATACACTGAATAATTTCTCACATGTCATATACCAGATACACTGAATAATTTCGCACATGTCATATACCAGATACACTGAATAATTTCTCACATGTCATATACCAGATACACTGAATAACTGCTCACATGTCATATACCAGATACACTGAATAACTGCTCACATGTCATATACCAGATACACTGAATAACTGCTCACATGTCATATACCAGATACACTGAATAACTGCTCACATGTCATATACCAGATACACTGAATAACTGCTCACATGTCATATACCAGATACACTGAATAACTGATCACATGTCATATACCAGATACACTGAATAATTTCTCACATGTCATATACCAGATACACTGAATAACTGATCACATGTCATATACCAGATACACTGAATAACTGCTCACATGTCATATACCAGATACACTGAATAACTGATCACATGTCATATACCAGATACACTGAATAACTGATCACATGTCATATACCAGATACACTGAATAACTGATCACATGTCATATACCAGATACACTGAATAACTGCTCACATGTCATATACCAGATACACTGAATAACTGCTCACATGTCATATACCAGATACACTGAATAATTTCTCACATGTCATATACCAGATACACTGAATAATTTCTCACATGTCATATACCAGATACACTGAATAACTGCTCACATGTCATATACCAGATACACTGAATAACTGCTCACATGTCATATACCAGATACACTGAATAACTGCTCACATGTCATATACCAGATACACTGAATAATTTCTCACATGTCATATAGCAGACACGGCGCATTGTATACAGCTAGAGCGGTAGGATCAACAGGATGGGGCTATGCTTTTTGCTAATTTGTCATTCAAAAGTGCAATGATAATGATACTCGTAATATTAATCAAGTTTTCACAACTAAAAACTCAATGCTAAAACAATTTCCGTATGTGTTAAAAATAGTTTCAATCACTTGTAATACGTTGCTAGCGTGCAGACTGCAGTCACCATGGGACAGCGTGGAGACGTATCAATATATACCGTTAAGATATAGTGAACAAATGCAATATTGTTAAATCCAAATGGTTAATTACAAATTTAATATCCCAAATAAAACAACAATAGTACATAGCATTCTCTAACCTGTCGACAAGAGATTGTCAGCAGCCCACTGTTCAGAGCTCTCCAGTGAGGAGGTAACGCCAGCTATATTATGTATAACCCTATTGAGAAGCTTCACCAGCTAACCCGTGTTAAAGGCGCTGTAGCACGATTTTCTTATTGAAATAAAGTGCTCTCATAAAAATATAAATAAGTGCTACCAATGGCTAAACATACTCCCGAGTCAATTAAAAGAGTTCTAAAACGAAGGTACATCTTACTGTTTGGTTTCTAGAAATCTAGCTATAGCCATTTACTTTGTAGATGATCAGGAAGTGCATGGTGTATTATCTAAAGGTTGAAGACTTAGTGAGTGAGTTATTGTTTAACAACTAATTAAATCAAAATGACAGATTTATAGTATTCAATTATAACTGTTGGAAAAGGTATGATTACACACGATTTGATGTGGTAGACTAATTTTAAAATAAAACAACAATAGTACATAGCATTCTCTAACCTGTCGACAAGAGATTGTCAGCAGCCCACTGTTCAGAGCTCTCCAGTGAGGAGGTAACGCCAGCTATATTATGTATAACCCTATTGAGAAGCTTCACCAGCTAACCCGTGTTAAAGGCGCTGTAGCACGATTTTCTTATTGAAATAAAGTGCTCTCATAAAAATATAAATAAGTGCTACCAATGGCTAAACATACTCCCGAGTCAATTAAAAGAGTTCTAAAACGAAGGTACATCTTACTGTTTGGTTTCTAGAAATCTAGCTATAGCCATTTACTTTGTAGATGATCAGGAAGTGCATGGTGTATTATCTAAAGGTTGAAGACTTAGTGAGTGAGTTATTGTTTAACAACTAATTAAATCAAAATGACAGATTTATAGTATTCAATTATAACTGTTGGAAAAGGTATGATTACACACGATTTGATGTGGTAGACTAATTTTAAAATAAAACAACAATAGTACGTAGCATTCTCTAACCTGTCGACAAGAGATTGTCAGCAGCCCACTGTTCAGAGCTCTCCAGTGAGGAGGTAACGCCAGCTATATTATGTATAACCCTATTGAGAAGCTTCACCAGCTAACCCGTGTTAAAGGCGCTGTAGCACGATTTTCTTATTGAAATAAAGTGCTCTCATAAAAATATAAATAAGTGCTACCAATGGCTAAACATACTCCCGAGTCAATTAAAAGAGTTCTAAAACGAAGGTACATCTTACTGTTTGGTTTCTAGAAATCTAGCTATAGCCATTTACTTTGTAGATGATCAGGAAGTGCATGGTGTATTATCTAAAGGTTGAAGACTTAGTGAGTGAGTTATTGTTTAACAACTAATTAAATCAAAATGACAGATTTATAGTATTCAATTATAACTGTTGGAAAAGGTATGATTACACACGATTTGATGTGGTAGACTAATTTTAAAATGTTGAGATAAAGCACAATTCATGGCCATAAAAACTAAACTAAATCTGTCCGGTGTTAGTGCATGAGATCCACATAACACAGAAAAGTAAAGAAAATGAATCACATATTCGTCTAAATATTAACAATCCTGCATTGATCTACAAGAAATGCTCAAAGTAACCAATACAGTACAATCGTTGAAGAATTTAATTATATGTAATTGTGTCCTGGGTTCCTTGACACCACGATCCCATCCCACTGACACCCCAGTCCCTCCAATATGTCCCCACCCTCCCATCCCACTGACAACCCAGTCCCTCCAATCTGTCCCCTTACCCTCCCATCCCACTGACAACCAAGTCCCTCCAATCTGTCCCCTAAAACTCCCATCCCACTGACAACCCAGTTCCTCCAATCTGTCCCCTAACCCTCCCACACCTGACAACCCAGTCCCTCCAATCTGTCCCCTAACCCTCCCATCCCACTGACAACCCAGTCCCTCCAATCTGTCCCCTAACCCTCCCATCCCACTGACAACCCAGTCCCTCAAATCTGTCCCTAACCCTTCGAGATGGCTAAAACGGCGACAGTCCAAAACGTCTACGGAAAATCGGGCGAAAACGTCGAAAATTGGCGAAAACGTCTACACTATTTTTCAATATATAACATAAAACAATGTTGTCATTCATGATTTTATTTACACATTTTTTTTATCTGATTTCAGCTCAGATATCAAGCACTCGTAGGGGCCTATAGCACTGATAAATTGTTCTCATTGGTATGTTATTGCCGCTGAGGCATCACATAGTGCAAAAGTCAATCAACAATGGGTCCGTGGATCGCTGCTGAACATCTTGTCAAAAGTTGTGACACGTTTATGTCATTGTCCTTGAATTCCAACCAGGCTTGGAACACCTCTTCTTGGCGTGCAGCGGCATGGCAGCGGACAAAAGCACGCAGCTTCCCTTCCTGAATGAGGCGGATCTGTATTGTGCAGCTGCTGTACCAGCCGGTACAGCCCCAGAGTCCTTTCATGGCACTTGTCGTTGAGTCGACGATGCCAACCTGCAAATTATGAGAATATAAAATAAGATACTTATTAAATTTATTAACAATTATTTAATTATTTCTCCGTATGAGTCCACCAGTTTCTTCTTCCCCTTCTTGGAACGGGTGTCCACTACCTCGAAGTGGGAAGTCCGGTAGCTCTGATGGGGAATGACATGGTGGTGAGTGACATCTTATCTGTCAAAGTTTCTTATTTTATAATACTCGTTGTGAAATAAAAACTTGACATTGAGTTTCCTAATTAATTTTGAGATCGTCCACTTGTTCATTAAGGAGGAGTTTGAGTTTATCCACTTACCAATGAAGTCTTGTGATAACATCCAAGCGAACAATGTTGTTTTAATCACAACACTGTCGGCAACTTCAATACACGGTAATACCATACTGTAATAATCACATTAATCACATGTAAGGATTAAAACGTAAATAAAAACAAACTAAATAATACTTTTATACTTTATTTCTCTATATAAAATTCATCGACGTTTTCGCCAAGCATTTCATCGACATTTCGCCAAATATTCGCCGTTTTCGCCTTTCGACGTTTTGGTTTATCACCGTTTTGTCACGTTCCCAATCCTCCAACACCTGCTCTCAGACTATCAACCACTATTTCACCTCATCATGTAATAGCCTCTGCCCAGCGCTCAACATTGCACTAGTCTCAAGAGTTGTCTAATTCAGGATCAAGCTATATTGGATGTTTTTATTTCATTTTTAATGGTAGATATTTGAAATTTGGTTCATGTGATATCAATTATATAAGGTTGATTTGCTCAAAATGTGAGCTTTAGAGCAGAACTGAGTCTTTAGTTGAAAAACTTTAGTTTTAACAATTTAATTATCGAATAAAGATCATATTCCTAAACTTTGAGGTCTTTGGTGTTCTTGAGGAGAAGTCATCCATATGTGAGGTGCGGGGACGGGGGTGTGGGACAAATGAAGAAACTTTGATCTCTTATGTGCATGGGACCTACCCACAACAAGCTTGACGGGGTAACGGTTCTGTAGAACAGACAGACAAGCTAACAGACGACGGGCGGCGCTCCCTTCCTCTAGCCTGCGTATATACCTCAAATCCCATCTCTTCGTGAGGAACTTGGACCCTCGCGCCCTCGAGTTCTCCCTTGGGCAAAGACCTCTTATTTGCTAGAACGTCCTCGGATTCAGATGTTATCCATTATATATCACCGTTCAGGTCTGGTGAGCTAACAATTGCATGAGATCCATGAGATGAGATCCATGAGATGAGATGAGATGAGATTAGATAGGAGATGTCGTCTATTAAACCTTGAATTACGCGTGGAATTGCAGTTCTATAGTGTACTGGGAGTTTGCGTGAACTTGTTTACATTCTTTTATGGCAATTCGCCTACAGATCGATTCTTTCGCCTAAAGATCGATTGCTTCCCCTAAAGATAGATTGTTTCGCCTAAAGATCGATTGTTTCGCCTAATTGCTGAATAACAACATCGGTAGCCGAGAGTGTAATTTGATGACTGTTTTGGCAGTTTATAGAACGATCATGTAGTGCTGTTTTGCTAACATCACACGTGCTTTAACGCAAGTAGAACATGACCAAATACCAATCTATATTACTACTTGTTATTTGTTAGGCTGAGGATCCGGAAAATATCGCTTATTTAGAAAATACAAACGGATAATGCATGGGGAAATGATACATTATCTCTTCTTAGTTATATCAGTTTCCTGATTGTTGAGAGAATACATATTCAAGATAACGAGGGTAAATAATCTGTTACATCATTCCCAGTCTCGCGTTGGCGACTGTTATAACTTAAATGTAAATAAATATATATGACCTAACAAAGCTTTAAATGTCAATAACCATACTCCTGTGGCGTGACTGTACATGCAACTCACGTATCGTTTTCGATTAGGCGCAACTAGAGTTTCCCTTTGTAAAAAACTTTTTAAAAAAATCTTTGTGGTATGCTGATTTTTGTGGTGTCAACACAAACTGTACAGACTACGTAAATATAGAGCGAGTGGTTGAGTGAGTAAACAACAGGTTTACCACATGAATACCCTCCCGTTGTTTGTTGTTATTAATCTTCAGAGCTGCAACGTCAACATACTTACATGAAACATGACTTGTTATCCATATCAATTGTTAACCTCCAATTTAAGGTTAACCCCCAATTTAAGGGTTGCCCCAATATAAGGTTTACCCCCAATTTAAGGTTTACCCCCAATTTAAGGTTAACCCCCAATTTAAGGTTTGCCCCAATATAAGGTTTACTCTAAGGTCATACCCCATTATCAGACGACACAATAAGCAGATGACCCATTTGTCCAAGCCCAAGCGCTCACCCATTGTGACAATGGACCAGTCCTCATTACACCATATTGACTTGGAATGGATGCTACAGTTCAGCCACTTCAGGAAATTGTACCCCTGACTCTACCCTACATATTACGTTTACAAATAATAATCTATGAGACACTTTATTTCCCAGCACTTACACCAACAAAGACGCACGTTCATTGGAGAATGAACCTTTTGTCTAACAAGTGGGGTAAGAGTGGGACTGTTCCATTTTCCTAATAGGAAACATCATTGTGCTGTTTGTTCACTCATCCATATAATATAGTGTCTGCTAATGGGGTGTCTGCTATTGGGTTTCCACCCACTCAAACGGTAACCCCCTGTGACGTAATCGCTACAGTGTGACGCCACAGCTGCTCGTTTCAATGACGGCATTGCATTCGAACGACTTCCTTGATTTCTTACATAGTACTCGCCAGTCTTTCATTGTGTTCCTCTTCCATTAATGACAATGTTTAGTTTGTTTCATCACAGAAGGTTTCAATGGCGAGCCAGCAAGACAACACGTTCATCCTTCAAGGGGCAGACCAATCTGATTAAAATCAGATCATCGATTCGTTCCCTGGGCTTATTTGCTAATTTGAGTTTTCACTCATCTATGATCTGACTGAATCCAGGAGGTCTGTGTCTACAGCGATATTTTCAATTGTGTTCAGATATATCTGGCACAATCAATTGGAAGAGCATGGTGTGAATGTAGATTTCATTAATTTAAGATTTAAGATTTAAAAGATTTCCAAAATTGGGAAGAAATAAATTTCAAGTAAATGTTACCTTTACTCCATGTATAAAAACAGTATCAATACCAAATCATACGTTATCTATCATGTCTAAACGTTAAAAATATAGGGTAAGTTTTAGCACGTTTTAGTTGGTCATCGTATGATCTTTTACCTTAAAGGAACTATGGGTGAAAAATTTACATTATTACGAAACACTTTGAACACCCAAGAACTTAAAAATCCGTCCATGTATATATTTCATGCATTTGTACATAGAACAACGTTATATTTTAAACATTTGCTGTGTTTTCATGTTATCCAGGCCTGCCGACTCTTCCGTACCATGGTATAGATTGAAGTTTACACTTTTCTCATTTACATAAATTAATCTGATACACCTAAAATATATTTTAAAAAGCTTTGTGGTATGCTGATTTTGTGGTGTCAATTTAAAGCCAACACAAACTGTACAGACTACCTTGGTTGAGTGAGTAAACAATAGGCTTACCACATGAATACCCTCTCCTTGGTTACCAGATTACGTCGATCCTGTGGACATCCATGTCGCTTGGTACGCGTTTCTTCCAAGTATGAAAGTTCAATATATAACCTTGTAAGCTCCAGTAACCCTTGTGATCTATCACAACAATAACATAATGACGAACAGAACGTCCAAGATGTTGTTGCCCAACAATTATATTTATATGATGTTACCTTGATATAGAGAACGTACAGGAGACGGCTACACTTTCACATAAGTTAAATAAATATATAGAACATCGTGCATTTATATAGTTTGTATTGAACGAGAAGATGTCATGGAGGCGTAGAAACGATTTCGAAGATCGAGTTGTTCCTCCGCTTCCATTACAGCTTCGAGTTCAAAACAAACGATCTATTGTTCTATTCAATGTTCTATGATCTATATTCCGTGTTCTTTGTTCTATATTCTATGTTCTAGCTTCTATATTCTATGTTATATGTTTTATGTGTTATGTGTTATGTTCTATGTTCTATTCTATGTTCTATGATCTATATTCCATGTTCTTTATTCTATGTTCTATGTTCTAGCTTCGAGCTTCTATGTTATATGTTTTATGTGTTATGTGTTATGTGTTATGTTCTATGTTCTATTCTATGTTCTATGATCTATATTCCATGTTCTTTATTCTATGTTCTATGTTCTAGCTTCGAGCTTCTATGCTTTATGTTTGATGTTCTATGTTCCATTCGATGTTCTATGATATATGTGCTTTCTTCTATGTCCTATGTTCTATAGTCTTTGATCTATTCGATGTTCTATGATCTATATTCCATGTTCTTTATTCTAGCTTTTATATTCTATGTTTTATGTTCTATTCGATGTTCTATGATCTATATTCCATGTT
>OW388297.1:1373111-1389504 GCA_936450465.1 Gibbula magus
CCAAATGATAACATTGACTATATTGATAGAGATGTTGATGACTATCCTTCAGATGATTTTGAAATGCCAAGAACTAGCAAAGACAACTTCTGCCATAATAACTTTGGGGAAACTTATTTAATTGTGCTGCACATATCATGAATGGTAGACTTTCTATTCAAGGATAAGGAAGGGCAGTTTACTTGTGTAACACAACGGTGCTAGCTTAGTAGATTATATGATTGCCTCATCATCGCTATTTCCTAAAGTGATTGATTTTGGCGTTGGAACTTGTGATGTGTCTGACCATTTTCCAATTTATTGTTCACTGAATATCCAGCCACCACACATACATAGTGAACAACAGCCACCTGTGTCATTAGATCACCTTACTAATGATCAAGTAATAATAATAGTGCAACATTATGGACCAAATATGTGTGGAATGGAGATCCAGAACACTGTTCTCTGTTTACGTCACAATTTCAAGAATCATTGGAAAACTTACGTAATAAGCTGTTTGAGAGTATAGACACTAATATTGAAGATTCCTTACATGTCTTCACTGAAGTGTATCATCAAGCTGCAGACAGTAGGAAGATATTTCCAGATTCTCATAGTTTTAAATACAAATCTCAACCCCCAGGATGGGATCAGGAACTCGAGCACTTAAAACTTAGGAAATATAAAGCATTAAGGGATCATAGGGACAGTGATGTAGATTTATCCCTTTTTAAAACCCTGCGTAAATCTTTTAAAAAATCTTTCTGCAGTAAACGACAAACCTTCTTGGATTCGCAAAAACAAGAGACAATCCTAAGGAATTTTGGAAAACATTGAAACAATCCGGCTCAGCACCAAAATATGACACTCTGAAAGATATAAGCTGTGATGACTGGTTCGCCCACTTCTCTAAGCTCTTAACTGTGACTGAGGATGATGACGTGACTGTATTGTCAACACATTAAATGGTGATATTAGTGTAAATGAAGTGTTACTCCACATTGATAAGCTGGCAAAAGATAAGTCTCCTGGACCAGATGGTATTGCAATTGACTTTATTAAAGCTTCAAAATCCTACATTAGCAATTACTTAACAGTGTTATTTAACAAGTTTTTAAAAATACTTGTAACAATATGGTTCTTGGCAGATTCCCTCTTCAACTTACTTATATGACAAGGGCAATTACATTTTGGTGTAGACTTTTAACTCTTCCAAGTTCAAGGCTATCTCATCAGTTTTATTTAATGTTAAAGTCTTTGGATGAATCTGGTCGCATTACATGGACGTCTCAAAATATTTTAATTAAATTTGGCTTTGGTTTTATTTGGATTTCTCAGGATATTGGTGATGTTAAGAGTTTTATTTCTGTCTTTAAAAAAAGACTTTCTGATAATCTTTCACAAGATTGGTATTCATCTCTTCATAATACAGTTTCATGTTCTAATTATATACTTTTTAAGTCTCTCCTGAATGTTGAAACATATCTCAGTTTTGGTATGCTCCCTTATTTAAAAAATGGTTGTTTGATACATTTTAGATGTGGTAGATTTAAACTTAGTTCAGAGACTGGTAGATATATCAATGTCCCCTATAAAGTATGAGTTTGTACTTTTTGTAAAAAATCAAATCTTAATCAAATTGAAGATGAAGTACATGTCCTACTTTATTGTGAGGCCTACCTAGATATAAGAAATATATTTCTTGATAAATATTTGAGACACCCATTATCACAATACAGTTTTGTTAATCTCATGTCTTCAACAAATATAAATGTTATAAATAAGTTATGCCTATTTATATATCATGCAAGAAAAATATTTTTAAAATCTGATGTTTTTTGTAAAGCTCATGCAATATATGTTCGATATATGTCTGTATTTTGGGCCAATGGCCTTTTACTGAATAAAATGTCTGTCTGTCTGTCTGAATAAGTATTAAATGGGGGTTCTGGGCCATCATTGAACTACCATAAATTTTTGCATAAAAATAGACACCAAAAACCTCGAATGAATGTATGCTAAATGTTATATGCAAAAATAGATGTGAAGTAGTTTAGAGGTGGTCCACAAGCCCTATTTATACCGACTTTCTGCCCCAAAGATCCGTCCTTCATAACACCATAGCACGTTGAAGACTATTACTATAAACATCGATCGTCACCTTAATGCGTTGTGGGTCATCTCTGATCTTGTACCTCAATATGAGACAACAGAGGGCGCTGAGGAAGTAGAAGAACCAGAGACTGAAGCTGAGGAAGTTGATGAGAGAGGTGATGCTCCCCTGTATGACCATCAACACGGCCAGAGTTACCTGTAACACGGAGATAGTTACCTGTAACACGGAGAAATTTACCTGTAACACGGAGATAGTCACCTGTAAGACGGAGATAGTCACCTGTAAGACGGAGATAGTCACCTGTAACATGGAGATAGTTACCTGTAACACGGGGATAGGTACATTGTTACACGGAGATAGTTACCTGTAACACGGAGATATTTACCTGTTATACGGATATAGTTACCTTAACACGGCCAGAGTTACCTGTAACATGGAGATAGTTACCTGTAACACGGAGATAGTTACCTGTAAAACGGAGATAGTTACCTGTAACACGGAGATAGTTACCTGTAAAACGGAGATAGTTACCTGTAACACGGAGATAGTTACCTGTTACACGGAGATAGGTACATATAACACAGAGATAGTTACCTGTAACACGGAGATAGTTACCTGTAAAACGGAGATAGTTACCTGTAACACGGAGATAGTTACATATAACACGGAGATAGTTACCTATTACACGGAGATAGATACATATAACACAGAGATAGTTGCCTGTAAAACGGAGATAGTTACCTGTAACACGGAGATAGTTACCTGTTTCACGGAGATAGGTACATATAACACAGAGATAGTTGCCTGTAAAACGGAGATAGTTACCTGTAACACGGAGATAGTTACCTGTAAAACGGAGATAGTTACCTGTAACACGGAGATAGTTACCTGTAACGGGCCCGGACCTCCATTACAACCCGGGGAGTAACGGGGTAAGGGTAAATACAACCAGGGTCTCAAATATAACCCGGTTCCTAAATATTTTACTTAATAAGTTAATAAGTGTTACCTGATGTTTGTTCACCTGTACATGTGTATCTTAGAAGCAATATCATGTAAATTGACCTTCATTGTCACGTCAATAAAACTGCAGCTCAGTAAAACAATCATACTCAAACGTATCCTGTGATCGTCACGGCAGAAGGGGTCAAATTTTTTAAGTTCAAATTTCATTCCTTTTTTAATTAAAATTTCCATACTGACTTACTGTTTACTATGATATACCAAATCAGTTATATGGAACACTCGGTCTTCTTGTAATGCACAACTGAAAAGTGATCGGTCTAGTTTACGCCTTGATAGGGCGCTACAAATACATGCTTAATTACATAATATTTGCACTAAATACACCAGTAGGTGAACAAACTTTCGGTACGCAGCTGTGTGTGTCTTGCAGAACGAGTTTGTTTTGTATTAATTCAATCAGAAATACAAAGTCATTTGTATTTTGAACTTTATGATACACATATTTGCGAAAATGTGACATCGTCATATCTACATCATATCATCAATTATAACCATGTTTTATTTCTTCACTATCTAAATGACAAGTTTTTCTAATACATCATATCATGTTCATTATATTTTAAAACAAAACACCTAATCTAATATGTGCAGCTTCAAACCTGTGGTATTCACGGGCTGTAGAAACAAGTGTTTACCACTGGAGTGATGAGCAGTGACTGGACATTTGGTCTTATCACTTGGTGAGAGTGTAGAGACATATCATTGAACAACTGTGGATATATTAACCGAAGAAGACGTTTTACCTGGAATATAATGGCCGGCATAGGTGTGTATCTGGTGACATGGATGTAGGACAGGAAGCCCCACCAGTTGCCGTCACGCGCTGCTGCAAACTGGATCCTGGAAGAAACATATATCGATGTACTAGGAAAGGTAACTGTATATATAAAGATGGATAGTTCGCAATATTCCTGAAGATTTGATTCAGATAATAATCAGCCTCGATAAGAAGAGGAGTAAATGTAACAAACATGATAACCGTAAACATATTGGTGCTTTAGAGTCGCAGTTCACCGAGGCATTGTAAGATCACCCCTTGAAGAGTTTAGTCTCTTTATATAACTTATTTTAATATTATAATCTCAATCACTACAAGGGATTCAAACAGTTCGTTTCATAATAAGCTAACATAACCACGATTCACAAGCATACAGAAAAAAATCAGGTATTTACGAATACTGTCAGATTGCAATGGTTAGCAACGTGAAATAACACTTGTTGGTAATACAGTAAGTAGTAGATAGCAGGACAGATTGTTACATGTGGACCAGAGGTTGATGAAGCTATGGAACTGGTACTATGAGCAGTGAGCAACAAACACATTGTATATCTTTTTTATATAGTTCAAACTTTATTACGGTGCTGAAGAGGCCTCAGGCCTATAGTATATGAAATACATTGCATACATTTAAAATACAACGTTTGTTCTATGAACAAATGCATAAAATATATACATGGACAGATATTTAAGTTATTGGTATTCGACGTGTTTAGTAATAATAATAATAATTTAAATTTAAATTTATTTGGATCGACATGATATTTGTTTTTGATATATTGACTTCGGCTTGTATAGTGGATGGGACACACAAGAAGAAAATGATATTCATCTTCTACTACATTTAGGTTACAAAATGTACAAATTCTGAGTTCACTAGGTATATTAACATATCTGCCTTTCTCAATTAAAAGAAAATGCGATGATATCTAAAACGTGCTAAACTTACCCTGTATTTGTTTACGTTTAGACATGATAGATATCGTTCGGTATTGATGCTGTTTTTATACATGGAGTAAAGGCTACACTGACTTGAGATTGTCGGTTTTGGAGATATATATATTCGAGTCTTTGGGTAAATAAATTAATGAAATCTACATTCACATCATGCTCTTGATTGTGCCAGATATCTCCTAAACCAATTGAATATAATAATTGTTTTAATCAGTCACCTAATTCTTATGTCCATTTCTACAGTATAAAGGCATAATTTTATAGCATTTATTTGGTAAGTGATATGAAGGCATGTGTAATAACTTTATCAAATACTTTACTTTACAATAAGAGTAAGTATATAATGGACATCTACCACATTCTCCATAAACCATAATGTTTGGAGTATTTTGTTTAACACCCAAGATTGTTTAAATGCAAACAGATGTACCATTTCTAATTTTGCAAATGTATTTAATCCCAAATGTCTGTACCATATAGAAGGATAGGGTATATTTTTACATCAAATATTTTGAAAAACGAGTTCATACTAAGATCACAGAATACTTTCTGTGCCTGTAACGCTGCATGCGAAGACCACGTCACTTTACTTCAAGGTATTTGTAAGAAAATGTTGTTTCAAGTTCGAAATCTCTATAGAACCATTGTTTCCCTTTTGAAAGTTTGCCACCATTTTTAATACTAGCACTTTTGTTTTATTCAAATTGATTGTCAACTTCGAATAATCACAATAGTTTTCGAGTTCATAAATTTGTCTTTGGAGACCAACAACTGTACTTGATATTAACACAATATCATCTGCAAAAAGCAAAATAAATAGCTGGAAGACATCAGGATGTAATTGTACTCCATGTGAACAATTATTTTCGATATGCATAGCCAATTAATTTATGAAAAATGAAAATAACACAATACACACCCTTGTATCACTCCTACATGTATTTCAAAGGTTTCAGATAATACCTTATTATATCAGACTCATGATCTAACATTCTCATATACGTTTCGCAGTAGGTTGTTCATTTTAGGGCTTATACCACCAATGTTAAGAAGATTCCATAGTTTGTTCCTTCGTACTGAGTCGAAAGCTTTAGTAAAGTCAACAAAAAGCCCATTACATTTCCCTCCCTTCATGTTTAATTATCTCTGAACTTTACTTTGTATAAAAAACATAATTATCAATGATTGGAGATTTTACGAGCGCTTTCCAGCAGAACTGATTTCGCACGCGGGTTGTATTACCCTGGCGAAAACCTGCCTGACATTAAAGGGGCAGTAGCACGTTTTTTGCAAATTTTATTTTTTAAAATTTTCCATTTATAATGATACTTTATGTCATTTATAAACACTTTAGAGGGTTAAACATCTTATTACACAAACCAATTATTCATAGTTGTAATATCGGTGTTGCGTAAAAAGCAAAAATTGCATGGCGGCAATTTTATTGTGAACACATTTTATTATTTCGAATGACAAAAACTATTCCCATGACTTTACGAAACCATGTATACACATTTTTAACTTGATTTTCCGAAGAGGGAAGGGTGTTTTACTGTTGGTGACATTATCGTTCAAATTCATTTCATCGACTTATTAGAGCGAAGAAAACGTGCTACTGCCCCTTTAAGTCAATGAATTCATTGTCTCGCCCCAAAAGGCTATATTCTTTTATCGATAATTGAGGTAAATATTTTACTAAAATACTGCATTCTGTATATTATTTCATCTCTAGATATAGATGTATCAAGTATCTGGTCTGTATGTTATTTCACCTCTAGATATAGATGCATCAAGTATCTGGTCTGTATGTTATTTCATCTCTAGATATAGATGCATCAAGTATCTGGTCTGTATGTTATTTCATCTCTAGATATAGATGCATCAAGTATCTGGTCTGTATGTTATTTCACCTCTAGATATAGATGCATCAAGTATCTGGTCTGTATGTTATTTCATCTCTAGATATAGATGCATCAAGTATCTGGTCTGTATGTTATTTCATCTCTAGATATAGATGCATCAAGTTTCTGGTCTGTATGTTATTTCATCTCTAGATATAGATGTATCAAGTATCTGGTCTGTATGTTATTTCACCTCCAGATATAGATGCATCAAGTATCTGGTCTGTATGTTATTTCATCTCTAGATATAGATGCATCAAGTATCTGGTCTGTATGTTATTTCACCTCTAGATATAGATGCATCAAGTTTCTGGTCTGTATGTTATTTCATCTCTAGATATAGATGCATCAAGTATCTGGTCTGTATGTTATTTCATCTCTAGATATAGATGCATCAAGTATCTGGTCTGTATGTTATTTCATCTCTAGATATAGATGTATCAAGTATCTGGTCTGTATGTTATTTCATCTCTAGATATAGATGCATCAAGTATCTGGTCTGTATGTTATTTCACCTCTAGATATAGATGCATCAAGTATCTGGTCTGTATGTTATTTCACCTCTAGATATAGATGCATCAAGTATCTGGTCTGTATGTTATTTCATCTCTAGATATAGATGCATCAAGTATCTGGTCTGTATGTTATTTCATCTCTAGATATAGATGTATCAAGTATCTGGTCTGTATGTTATTTCATCTCTAGATAGAGATGCATCAAGTATCTGGTCTGTATGTTATTTCACCTCTAGATATAGATGCATCAAGTATCTGGTCTGTATGTTATTTCATCTCTAGATATAGATGCATCAAGTATCTGGTCTGTATGTTATTTCATCTCTAGATATAGATGCATCAAGTATCTGGTCTGTATGTTATTTCATCTCTAGATATAGATGCATCAAGTATCTGGTCTGTATGTTATTTCATCTCTAGATATAGATGCATCAAGTATCTGGTCTGTATGTTATTTCACCTCTAGATATAGATGCATCAAGTATCTGGTCTGTATGTTATTTCATCTCTAGATATAGATGCATCAAGTATCTGGTCTGTATGTTATTTCACCTCTAGATATAGATGCATCAAGTATCTGGTCTGTATGTTATTTCATCTCTAGATATAGATGCATCAAGTATCTGGTCTGTATGTTATTTCATCTCTAGATATAGATGCATCAAGTATCTGGTCTGTATGTTATTTCATCTCTAGATATAGATGCATCAAGTATCTGGTCTGTATGTTATTTCACCTCTAGATATAGATGCATCAAGTATCTGGTCTGTATGTTATTTCACCTCTAGATATAGATGCACATCAAGTATCTGGTCTGTATGTTATTTCATCTCTAGATATAGATGCATCAAGTATCTGGTCTGTATGTTATTTCACCTCTAGATATAGATGCATCAAGTATCTGGTCTGTATGTTATTTCATCTCTAGATATAGATGCATCAAGTATCTGGTCTGTATGTTATTTCATCTCTAGATATAGATGCATCAAGTATCTGGTCTGTATGTTATTTCATCTCTAGATATAGATGCATCAAGTATCTGGTCTGTATGTTATTTCATCTCTAGATATAGATGTATCAAGTATCTGGTCTGTATGTTATTTCATCTCTAGATATAGATGCATCAAGTATCTGGTCTGTATGTTATTTCATCTCTAGATATAGATGCATCAAGTATCTGGTCTGTATGTTATTTCATCTCTAGATATAGATGCATCAAGTATCTGGTCTGTATGTTATTTCATCTCTAGATATAGATGCATCAAGTATCTGGTCTGTATGTTTTTTCATCTCTAGATATAGATGTATCAAGTATCTGGTCTGTATGTTATTTCATCTCTAGATATAGATGCATCAAGTATCTGGTCTGTATGTTATTTCATCTCTAGATATAGATGTATCAAGTATCTGGTCTGTATGTTATTTCATCTCTAGATATACATGCATCAAGTATCTGGTCTGTATGTTATTTCATCTCTAGATATAGATGCATCAAGTATCTGGTCTGTATGTTATTTCACCTCTAGATATAGATGCATCAAGTATCTGGTCTGTATGTTATTTCACCTCTAGATATAGATGCATCAAGTATCTGGTCTGTATGTTATTTCATCTCTAGATATAGATGCATCAAGTATCTGGTCTGTATGTTATTTCATCTCTAGATATAGATGCATCAAGTATCTGGTCTGTATGTTATTTCATCTCTAGATATAGATGCATCAAGTATCTGGTCTGTATGTTATTTCATCTCTAGATATAGATGCATCAAGTATCTGGTCTGTATGTTATTTCACCTCTAGATATAGATGCATCAAGTATCTGGTCTGTATGTTATTTCACCTCTAGATATAGATGCATCAAGTATCTGGTCTGTATGTTATTTCATCTCTAGATATAGATGCATCAAGTATCTGGTCTGTATGTTATTTCATCTCTAGATATAGATGCATCAAGTATCTGGTCTGTATGTTATTTCATCTCTAGATATAGATGCATCAAGTATCTGGTCTGTATGTTATTTCATCTCTAGATATAGATGCATCAAGTATCTGGTCTGTATGTTATTTCACCTCTAGATATAGATGCATCAAGTATCTGGTCTGTATGTTATTTCACCTCTAGATATAGATGCATCAAGTATCTGGTCTGTATGTTATTTCATCTCTAGATATAGATGTATCAAGTATCTGGTCTGTATGTTATTTCATCTCTAGATATAGATGCACATCAAGTATCTGGTCTGTATGTTATTTCATCTCTAGATATAGATGCATCAAGTATCTGGTCTGTATGTTATTTCATCTCTAGATATAGATGTATCAAGTATCTGGTCTGTATATTATTTCATCTCTAGATATAGATGCACATCAAGTATCTGGTCTGTATGTTATTTCATCTCTAGATATAGATGCATCAAGTATCTGGTCTGTATGTTATTTCACCTCTAGATATAGATGCATCAAGTATCTGGTCTGTATGTTATTTCAACTCTAGATATAGATGCATCAAGTATCTGGTCTGTATGTTATTTCACCTCTAGATATAGATGCATCAAGTATCTGGTCTGTATGTTATTTCATCTCTAGATATAGATGCATCAA
This sequence comes from Gibbula magus, assembly GCA_936450465.1. Taxonomy (NCBI): domain Eukaryota; kingdom Metazoa; phylum Mollusca; class Gastropoda; order Trochida; family Trochidae; genus Gibbula; species Gibbula magus. The sequence goes on from OW388297.1 coordinate 1,382,987, forward strand.
GTATCTGGTCTGTATGTTATTTCACCTCTAGATATAGATGCATCAAGTATCTGGTCTGTATGTTATTTCACCTCTAGATATAGATGCATCAAGTATCTGGTCTGTATGTTATTTCACCTCTAGATATAGATGCATCAAGTATCTGGTCTGTATGTTATTTCATCTCTAGATATAGATGCATCAAGTATCTGGTCTGTATGTTATTTCACCTCTAGATATAGATGCATCAAGTATCTGGTCTGTATGTTATTTCATCTCTAGATATAGATGCATCAAGTATCTGGTCTGTATGTTATTTCATCTCTAGATATAGATGCATCAAGTATCTGGTCTGTATGTTATTTCACCTCTAGATATAGATGCATCAAGTATCTGGTCTGTATGTTATTTCATCTCTAGATATAGATGCATCAAGTATCTGGTCTGTATGTTATTTCATCTCTAGATATAGATGCATCAAGTATCTGGTCTGTATGTTATTTCATCTCTAGATATAGATGCATCAAGTATCTGGTCTGTATGTTATTTCATCTCTAGATATAGATGCATCAAGTATCTGGTCTGTATGTTATTTCATCTCTAGATATAGATGCATCAAGTATCTGGTCTGTATGTTATTTCATCTCTAGATATAGATGCATCAAGTATCTGGTCTGTATGTTATTTCATCTCTAGATATAGATGCATCAAGTATCTGGTCTGTATGTTATTTCATCTCTAGATATAGATGCATCAAGTATCTGGTCTGTATGTTATTTCATCTCTAGATATAGATGCATCAAGTATCTGGTCTGTATGTTATTTCATCTCTAGATATAGATGCATCAAGTATCTGGTCTGTATGTTATTTCATCTCTAGATATAGATGCATCAAGTATCTGGTCTGTATGTTATTTCATCTCTAGATATAGATGCATCAAGTATCTGGTCTGTATGTTATTTCATCTCTAGATATAGATGCATCAAGTATCTGGTCTGTATGTTATTTCATCTCTAGATATAGATGCATCAAGTATCTGGTCTGTATGTTATTTCATCTCTAGATATAGATGCCATCAAGTATCTGGTCTGTATGTTATTTCATCTCTAGATATAGATGCATCAAGTATCTGGTCTGTATGTTATTTCATCTCTAGATATAGATGCATCAAGTATCTGGTCTGTATGTTATTTCATCTCTAGATATAGATGCATCAAGTATCTGGTCTGTATGTTATTTCATCTCTAGATATAGATGCATCAAGTATCTGGTCTGTATGTTATTTCATCTCTAGATATAGATGCATCAAGTATCTGGTCTGTATGTTATTTCATCTCTAGATATAGATGCATCAAGTATCTGGTCTGTATGTTATTTCATCTCTAGATATAGATGCATCAAGTATCTGGTCTGTATGTTATTTCATCCTCTAGATATAGATGCATCAAGTATCTGGTCTGTATGTTATTTCATCCTCTAGATATAGATGCATCAAGTATCTGGTCTGTATGTTATTTCATCTCTAGATATAGATGCATCAAGTATCTGGTCTGTATGTTATTTCATCCTCTAGATATAGATGCATCAAGTATCTGGTCTGTATGTTATTTCATCTCTAGATATAGATGCATCAAGTATCTGGTCTGTATGTTATTTCATCTCTAGATATAGATGCATCAAGTATCTGGTCTGTATGTTATTTCATCTCTAGATATAGATGCACATCAAGTATCTGGTCTGTATGTTATTTCATCTCTAGATATAGATGCATCAAGTATCTGGTCTGTATGTTATTTCATCTCTAGATATAGATGCATCAAGTATCTGGTCTGTATGTTATTTCATCTCTAGATATAGATGCATCAAGTATCTGGTCTGTATGTTATTTCATCTCTAGATATAGATGCATCAAGTATCTGGTCTGTATGTTATTTCATCTCTAGATATAGATGTATCAAGTTTCTGGTCTGTATGTTATTTCATCTCTAGATATAGATGCACATCAAGTATCTGGTCTGTATGTTATTTCATCTCTAGATATAGATGCATCAAGTATCTGGTCTGTATGTTATTTCATCTCTAGATATAGATGCATCAAGTATCTGGTCTGTATGTTATTTCATCTCTAGATATAGATGCTATCAAGTATCTGGTCTGTATGTTATTTCATCTCTAGATATAGATGCATCAAGTATCTGGTCTGTATGTTATTTCATCTCTAGATATAGATGCACATCAAGTATCTGGTCTGTATGTTATTTCATCTCTAGATATAGATGCATCAAGTATCTGGTCTGTATGTTATTTCACCTCTAGATATAGATGCATCAAGTATCTGGTCTGTATGTTATTTCACCTCTAGATATAGATGCACATCAAGTATCTGGTCTGTATGTTATTTCACCTCTAGATATAGATGCATCAAGTATCTGGTCTGTATGTTATTTCATCTCTAGATATAGATGCAATCAAGTATCTGGTCTGTATGTTATTTCATCTCTAGATATAGATGCATCAAGTATCTGGTCTGTATGTTATTTCATCCTCTAGATATAGATGCATCAAGTATCTGGTCTGTATGTTATTTCATCTCTAGATATAGATGCATCAAGTATCTGGTCTGTATGTTATTTCATCTCTAGATATAGATGCACATCAAGTATCTGGTCTGTATGTTATTTCATCTCTAGATATAGATGCATCAAGTATCTGGTCTGTATGTTATTTCACCTCTAGATATAGATGCATCAAGTATCTGGTCTGTATGTTATTTCACCTCTAGATATAGATGCATCAAGTATCTGGTCTGTATGTTATTTCATCTCTAGATATAGATGCACATCAAGTATCTGGTCTGTATGTTATTTCATCTCTAGATATAGATGCATCAAGTATCTGGTCTGTATGTTATTTCATCTCTAGATATAGATGCATCAAGTATCTGGTCTGTATGTTATTTCATCTCTAGATATAGATGCACATCAAGTATCTGGTCTGTATGTTATTTCACCTCTAGATATAGATGCATCAAGTATCTGGTCTGTATGTTATTTCATCTCTAGATATAGATGCATCAAGTATCTGGTCTGTATGTTATTTCATCTCTAGATATAGATGCATCAAGTATCTGGTCTGTATGTTATTTCATCTCTAGATATAGATGCATCAAGTATCTGGTCTGTATGTTATTTCATCTCTAGATATAGATGCATCAAGTATCTGGTCTGTATGTTATTTCATCTCTAGATATAGATGCATCAAGTTTCTGGTCTGTATGTTATTTCATCCTCTAGATATAGATGCATCAAGTATCTGGTCTGTATGTTATTTCATCTCTAGATATAGATGCATCAAGTATCTGGTCTGTATGTTATTTCATCTCTAGATATAGATGCTATCAAGTATCTGGTCTGTATGTTATTTCATCTCTAGATATAGATGCATCAAGTATCTGGTCTGTATGTTATTTCATCTCTAGATATAGATGCATCAAGTATCTGGTCTGTATGTTATTTCATCTCTAGATATAGATGCACATCAAGTATCTGGTCTGTATGTTATTTCATCTCTAGATATAGATGCATCAAGTATCTGTTCTGTATGTTATTTCAATCTCTAGATATAGATGCATCAAGTATCTGGTCTGTATGTTATTTCATCTCTAGATATAGATGCATCAAGTATCTGGTCTGTATGTTATTTCATCTCTAGATATAGATGCATCAAGTATCTGGTCTGTATGTTATTTCATCTCTAGATATAGATGCATCAAGTATCTGGTCTGTATGTTATTTCATCTCTAGATATAGATGCATCAAGTTTCTGGTCTGTATGTTATTTCACCTCTAGATATAGATGCATCAAGTATCTGGTCTGTATGTTATTTCATCTCTAGATATAGATGCATCAAGTATCTGGTCTGTATGTTATTTCATCTCTAGATATAGATGCATCAAGTATCTGGTCTGTATGTTATTTCACCTCTAGATATAGATGCATCAAGTATCTGGTCTGTATGTTATTTCATCTCTAGATATAGATGCATCAAGTATCTGGTCTGTATGTTATTTCATCTCTAGATATAGATGCATCAAGTATCTGGTCTGTATGTTATTTCATCTCTAGATATAGATGCATCAAGTATCTGGTCTGTATGTTATTTCATGTCTAGATATAGATGCACATCAAGTATCTGGTCTGTATGTTATTTCACCTCTAGATATAGATGCATCAAGTATCTGGTCTGTATGTTATTTCATCTCTAGATATAGATGCATCAAGTATCTGGTCTGTATGTTATTTCACTCTCTAGATATAGATGCATCAAGTATCTGGTCTGTATGTTATTTCATCTCTAGATATAGATGCATCAAGTATCTGGTCTGTATGTTATTTCATCTCTAGATATAGATGCATCAAGTATCTGGTCTGTATGTTATTTTCATCTCTAGATATAGATGCATCAAGTATCTGGTCTGTATGTTATTTCACTCTCTAGATATAGATGCATCAAGTATCTGGTCTGTATGTTATTTCATCTCTAGATATAGATGCATCAAGTATCTGGTCTGTATGTTATTTCATCTCTAGATATAGATGCATCAAGTATCTGGTCTGTATGTTATTTCATCCTCTAGATATAGATGCATCAAGTATCTGGTCTGTATGTTATTTCACCTCTAGATATAGATGCATCAAGTATCTGGTCTGTATGTTATTTCATCTCTAGATATAGATGCATCAAGTATCTGGTCTGTATGTTATTTCATCTCTAGATATAGATGCATCAAGTATCTGGTCTGTATGTTATTTCATCTCTAGATATAGATGCATCAAGTATCTGGTCTGTATGTTATTTCATCTCTAGATATAGATGCATCAAGTATCTGGTCTGTATGTTATTTCATCTCTAGATATAGATGCATCAAGTATCTGGTCTGTATGTTATTTCATCTCTAGATATAGATGCATCAAGTATCTGGTCTGTATGTTATTTCATCTCTAGATATAGATGCATCAAGTATCTGGTCTGTATGTTATTTCATCTCTAGATATAGATGCATCAAGTATCTGGTCTGTATGTTATTTCATCTCTAGATATAGATGCATCAAGTATCTGGTCTGTATGTTATTTCATCTCTAGATATAGATGCATCAAGTATCTGGTCTGTATGTTATTTCATCTCTAGATATAGATGCATCAAGTATCTGGTCTGTATGTTATTTCATCTCTAGATATAGATGCATCAAGTATCTGGTCTGTATGTTATTTCATCTCTAGATATAGATGCATCAAGTATCTGGTCTGTATGTTATTTCATCTCTAGATATAGATGCATCAAGTATCTGGTCTGTATGTTATTTCATCTCTAGATATAGATGCATCAAGTATCTGGTCTGTATGTTATTTCATCTCTAGATATAGATGCATCAAGTATCTGGTCTGTATGTTATTTCATCTCTAGATATAGATGCATCAAGTATCTGGTCTGTATGTTATTTCATCTCTAGATATAGATGCATCAAGTATCTGGTCTGTATGTTATTTCATCTCTAGATATAGATGCATCAAGTATCTGGTCTGTATGTTATTTCATCTCTAGATATAGATGTATCAAGTATCTGGTCTGTATGTTATTTCACCTCTAGATATAGATGCACATCAAGTATCTGGTCTGTATGTTATTTCATCTCTAGATATAGATGCATCAAGTATCTGGTCTGTATGTTATTTTCATCTCTAGATATAGATGCATCAAGTATCTGGTCTGTATGTTATTTCATCTCTAGATATAGATGCATCAAGTATCTGGTCTGTATGTTATTTCATCTCTAGATATAGATGCATCAAGTATCTGGTCTGTATGTTATTTCATCTCTAGATATAGATGCATCAAGTATCTGGTCTGTATGTTATTTCATCTCTAGATATAGATGCATCAAGTATCTGGTCTGTATGTTATTTCATCTCTAGATATAGATGCATCAAGTATCTGGTCTGTATGTTATTTTCATCTCTAGATATAGATGCATCAAGTATCTGGTCTGTATGTTATTTCATCTCTAGATATAGATGCATCAAGTATCTGGTCTGTATGTTATTTCATCTCTAGATATAGATGCATCAAGTATCTGGTCTGTATGTTATTTCATCTCTAGATATAGATGCATCAAGTATCTGGTCTGTATGTTATTTCATCTCTAGATATAGATGCATCAAGTATCTGGTCTGTATGTTATTTCATCTCTAGATATAGATGCATCAAGTATCTGGTCTGTATGTTATTTCACCTCTAGATATAGATGCATCAAGTATCTGGTCTGTATGTTATTTCATCTCTAGATATAGATGCATCAAGTATCTGGTCTGTATGTTATTTCATCTCTAGATATAGATGCATCAAGTATCTGGTCTGTATGTTATTTCACCTCTAGATATAGATGCATCAAGTATCTGGTCTGTATGTTATTTCATGTCTAGATATAGATGCATCAAGTATCTGGTCTGTATGTTATTTCATCTCTAGATATAGATGCA
>OW388297.1:1389704-1509459 GCA_936450465.1 Gibbula magus
CTGGTCTGTATGTTATTTCATCTCTAGATATAGATGCATCAAGTATCTGGTCTGTATGTTATTTCACCTCTAGATATAGATGCATCAAGTATCTGGTCTGTATGTTATTTCATGTCTAGATATAGATGCATCAAGTATCTGGTCTGTATGTTATTTCATCTCTAGATATAGATGCACATCAAGTATCTGGTCTGTATGTTATTTCACCTCTAGATATAGATGCACATCAAGTATCTGGTCTGTATGTTATTTCATCTCTAGATATAGATGCATCAAGTATCTGGTCTGTATGTTATTTCATCTCTAGATATAGATGCATCAAGTATCTGGTCTGTATGTTATTTCATCTCTAGATATAGATGCATCAAGTATCTGGTCTGTATGTTATTTCATCTCTAGATATAGATGCATCAAGTATCTGGTCTGTATGTTATTTCATCTCTAGATATAGATGTATCAAGTTTCTGGTCTGTATGTTATTTCATCTCTAGATATAGATGCACATCAAGTATCTGGTCTGTATGTTATTTCATCTCTAGATATAGATGCACATCAAGTTTCTGGTCTGTATGTTATTTCACCTCTAGATATAGATGCATCAAGTATCTGGTCTGTATGTTATTTCATCTCTAGATATAGATGTATCAAGTATCTGGTCTGTATGTTATTTCATCTCTAGATATAGATGCATCAAGTATCTGGTCTGTATGTTATTTCATCTCTAGATATAGATGCACATCAAGTATCTGGTCTGTATGTTATTTCATCTCTAGATATAGATGCATCAAGTATCTGGTCTGTATGTTATTTCACCTCTAGATATAGATGCATCAAGTATCTGGTCTGTATGTTATTTCACCTCTAGATATAGATGCACATCAAGTATCTGGTCTGTATGTTATTTCACCTCTAGATATAGATGCATCAAGTATCTGGTCTGTATGTTATTTCATCTCTAGATATAGATGCATCAAGTATCTGGTCTGTATGTTATTTCACCTCTAGATATAGATGCATCAAGTATCTGGTCTGTATGTTATTTCACCTCTAGATATAGATGCATCAAGTATCTGGTCTGTATGTTATTTCATCTCTAGATATAGATGCATCAAGTATCTGGTCTGTATGTTATTTCATCTCTAGATATAGATGCACATCAAGTATCTGGTCTGTATGTTATTTCATCTCTAGATATAGATGCATCAAGTATCTGGTCTGTATGTTATTTCACCTCTAGATATAGATGCATCAAGTATCTGGTCTGTATGTTATTTCACCTCTAGATATAGATGCATCAAGTATCTGGTCTGTATGTTATTTCATCTCTAGATATAGATGCACATCAAGTATCTGGTCTGTATGTTATTTCATCTCTAGATATAGATGCATCAAGTATCTGGTCTGTATGTTATTTCATCTCTAGATATAGATGCATCAAGTATCTGGTCTGTATGTTATTTCATGTCTAGATATAGATGCACATCAAGTATCTGGTCTGTATGTTATTTCACCTCTAGATATAGATGCATCAAGTATCTGGTCTGTATGTTATTTCATCTCTAGATATAGATGCATCAAGTATCTGGTCTGTATGTTATTTCATCTCTAGATATAGATGCATCAAGTATCTGGTCTGTATGTTATTTCATCTCTAGATATAGATGCATCAAGTATCTGGTCTGTATGTTATTTCATCTCTAGATATAGATGCATCAAGTATCTGGTCTGTATGTTATTTCATCTCTAGATATAGATGCATCAAGTATCTGGTCTGTATGTTATTTCACCTCTAGATATAGATGCATCAAGTATCTGGTCTGTATGTTATTTCATCTCTAGATATAGATGCATCAAGTATCTGGTCTGTATGTTATTTCATCTCTAGATATAGATGCATCAAGTATCTGGTCTGTATGTTATTTCATCTCTAGATATAGATGCATCAAGTATCTGGTCTGTATGTTATTTCATCTCTAGATATAGATGCATCAAGTATCTGGTCTGTATGTTATTTCATCTCTAGATATAGATGCACATCAAGTATCTGGTCTGTATGTTATTTCACCTCTAGATATAGATGCATCAAGTATCTGGTCTGTATGTTATTTCATCTCTAGATATAGATGCATCAAGTATCTGGTCTGTATGTTATTTCATCTCTAGATATAGATGCATCAAGTATCTGGTCTGTATGTTATTTCATCTCTAGATATAGATGCATCAAGTATCTGGTCTGTATGTTATTTCATCTCTAGATATAGATGCATCAAGTATCTGGTCTGTATGTTATTTCATCTCTAGATATAGATGCATCAAGTTTCTGGTCTGTATGTTATTTCACCTCTAGATATAGATGCATCAAGTATCTGGTCTGTATGTTATTTCATCTCTAGATATAGATGCATCAAGTATCTGGTCTGTATGTTATTTCATCTCTAGATATAGATGCATCAAGTATCTGGTCTGTATGTTATTTCACCTCTAGATATAGATGCATCAAGTATCTGGTCTGTATGTTATTTCATCTCTAGATATAGATGCATCAAGTTTCTGGTCTGTATGTTATTTCATCTCTAGATATAGATGCATCAAGTATCTGGTCTGTATGTTATTTCATCTCTAGATATAGATGCATCAAGTATCTGGTCTGTATGTTATTTCATGCTCTAGATATAGATGCATCAAGTATCTGGTCTGTATGTTATTTCACCTCTAGATATAGATGCATCAAGTATCTGGTCTGTATGTTATTTCATCTCTAGATATAGATGCATCAAGTATCTGGTCTGTATGTTATTTCACCTCTAGATATAGATGCATCAAGTATCTGGTCTGTATGTTATTTCATCTCTAGATATAGATGCATCAAGTATCTGGTCTGTATGTTATTTCATCTCTAGATATAGATGCATCAAGTATCTGGTCTGTATGTTATTTCATCTCTAGATATAGATGCATCAAGTATCTGGTCTGTATGTTATTTCACCTCTAGATATAGATGCATCAAGTATCTGGTCTGTATGTTATTTCATCTCTAGATATAGATGCATCAAGTATCTGGTCTGTATGTTATTTCATCTCTAGATATAGATGCATCAAGTATCTGGTCTGTATGTTATTTCACCTCTAGATATAGATGCATCAAGTATCTGGTCTGTATGTTATTTCATCTCTAGATATAGATGCATCAAGTATCTGGTCTGTATGTTATTTCATCTCTAGATATAGATGCATCAAGTATCTGGTCTGTATGTTATTTCACCTCTAGATATAGATGCATCAAGTATCTGGTCTGTATGTTATTTCACCTCTAGATATAGATGCATCAAGTATCTGGTCTGTATGTTATTTCATCTCTAGATATAGATGCATCAAGTATCTGGTCTGTATGTTATTTCATCTCTAGATATAGATGCATCAAGTATCTGGTCTGTATGTTATTTCACCTCTAGATATAGATGCATCAAGTATCTGGTCTGTATGTTATTTCATCTCTAGATATAGATGCATCAAGTATCTGGTCTGTATGTTATTTCATCTCTAGATATAGATGCATCAAGTATCTGGTCTGTATGTTATTTCATCTCTAGATATAGATGCATCAAGTATCTGGTCTGTATGTTATTTCATGTCTAGATATAGATGCACATCAAGTATCTGGTCTGTATGTTATTTCACCTCTAGATATAGATGCATCAAGTATCTGGTCTGTATGTTATTTCATCTCTAGATATAGATGCATCAAGTATCTGGTCTGTATGTTATTTCACCTCTAGATATAGATGCATCAAGTATCTGGTCTGTATGTTATTTCATCTCTAGATATAGATGCATCAAGTATCTGGTCTGTATGTTATTTCATCTCTAGATATAGATGCATCAAGTTTCTGGTCTGTATGTTATTTCACCTCTAGATATAGATGCATCAAGTATCTGGTCTGTATGTTATTTCATCTCTAGATATAGATGCACATCAAGTATCTGGTCTGTATGTTATTTCATCTCTAGATATAGATGCATCAAGTATCTGGTCTGTATGTTATTTCACCTCTAGATATAGATGCATCAAGTATCTGGTCTGTATGTTATTTCATCTCTAGATATAGATGCACATCAAGTATCTGGTCTGTATGTTATTTCACCTCTAGATATAGATGCATCAAGTATCTGGTCTGTATGTTATTTCATCTCTAGATATAGATGCATCAAGTATCTGGTCTGTATGTTATTTCACCTCTAGATATAGATGCATCAAGTATCTGGTCTGTATGTTATTTCATCTCTAGATATAGATGCATCAAGTATCTGGTCTGTATGTTATTTCATCTCTAGATATAGATGCATCAAGTATCTGGTCTGTATGTTATTTCACCTCTAGATATAGATGCATCAAGTATCTGGTCTGTATGTTATTTCATCTCTAGATATAGATGCATCAAGTATCTGGTCTGTATGTTATTTCATCTCTAGATATAGATGCATCAAGTATCTGGTCTGTATGTTATTTCACCTCTAGATATAGATGCATCAAGTATCTGGTCTGTATGTTATTTCATCTCTAGATATAGATGCATCAAGTATCTGGTCTGTATGTTATTTCATCTCTAGATATAGATGCATCAAGTATCTGGTCTGTATGTTATTTCACCTCTAGATATAGATGCATCAAGTATCTGGTCTGTATGTTATTTCACCTCTAGATATAGATGCATCAAGTATCTGGTCTGTATGTTATTTCACCTCTAGATATAGATGCATCAAGTATCTGGTCTGTATGTTATTTCATCTCTAGATATAGATGCATCAAGTATCTGGTCTGTATGTTATTTCACCTCTAGATATAGATGCATCAAGTATCTGGTCTGTATGTTATTTCACCTCTAGATATAGATGCATCAAGTATCTGGTCTGTATGTTATTTCATCTCTAGATATAGATGCATCAAGTATCTGGTCTGTATGTTATTTCATCTCTAGATATAGATGCATCAAGTATCTGGTCTGTATGTTATTTCATCTCTAGATATAGATGCATCAAGTATCTGGTCTGTATGTTATTTCATCTCTAGATATAGATGCATCAAGTATCTGGTCTGTATGTTATTTCATCTCTAGATATAGATGCATCAAGTATCTGGTCTGGATGTTATTTCATGCTCTAGATATAGATGCATCAAGTATCTGGTCTGTATGTTATTTCATCTCTAGATATAGATGCATCAAGTATCTGGTCTGTATGTTATTTCATCTCTAGATATAGATGCATCAAGTATCTGGTCTGTATGTTATTTCATCTCTAGATATAGATGCATCAAGTATCTGGTCTGTATGTTATTTCATCTCTAGATATAGATGACATCAAGTATCTGGTCTGTATGTTATTTCATCTCTAGATATAGATGCATCAAGTATCTGGTCTGTATGTTATTTCACCTCTAGATATAGATGCACATCAAGTATCTGGTCTGTATGTTATTTCATCTCTAGATATAGATGCACATCAAGTATCTGGTCTGTATGTTATTTCATCTCTAGATATAGATGCATCAAGTATCTGGTCTGTATGTTATTTCATGTCTAGATATAGATGCATCAAGTATCTGGTCTGTATGTTATTTCATCTCTAGATATAGATGCATCAAGTATCTGGTCTGTATGTTATTTCATCTCTAGATATAGATGCATCAAGTATCTGGTCTGTATGTTATTTCATCTCTAGATATAGATGCATCAAGTATCTGGTCTGTATGTTATTTCATCTCTAGATATAGATGCATCAAGTATCTGGTCTGTATGTTATTTCACCTCTAGATATAGATGCACATCAAGTATCTGGTCTGTATGTTATTTCATCTCTAGATATAGATGCATCAAGTATCTGGTCTGTATGTTATTTCATCTCTAGATATAGATGTATCAAGTTTCTGGTCTGTATGTTATTTCACCTTTAGATATAGATGCACATCAAGTATCTGGTCTGTATGTTATTTCATCTCTAGATATAGATGCACATCAAGTATCTGGTCTGTATGTTATTTCATCTCTAGATATAGATGCATCAAGTATCTGGTCTGTATGTTATTTCATCTCTAGATATAGATGCATCAAGTATCTGGTCTGTATGTTATTTCATCTCTAGATATAGATGCATCAAGTATCTGGTCTGTATGTTATTTCACCTCTAGATATAGATGCACATCAAGTATCTGGTCTGTATGTTATTTCATCTCTAGATATAGATGCACATCAAGTATCTGGTCTGTATGTTATTTCATCTCTAGATATAGATGCATCAAGTATCTGGTCTGTATGTTATTTCATGTCTAGATATAGATGCATCAAGTATCTGGTCTGTATGTTATTTCATCTCTAGATATAGATGCATCAAGTATCTGGTCTGTATGTTATTTCACCTCTAGATATAGATGCACATCAAGTATCTGGTCTGTATGTTATTTCATCTCTAGATATAGATGCATCAAGTATCTGGTCTGTATGTTATTTCATCTCTAGATATAGATGCATCAAGTATCTGGTCTGTATGTTATTTCACCTCTAGATATAGATGCATCAAGTATCTGGTCTGTATGTTATTTCATCTCTAGATATAGATGCATCAAGTATCTGGTCTGTATGTTATTTCATCTCTAGATATAGATGCATCAAGTATCTGGTCTGTATGTTATTTCATCTCTAGATATAGATGCATCAAGTATCTGGTCTGTATGTTATTTCATCTCTAGATATAGATGTATCAAGTATCTGGTCTGTATGTTATTTCACCTCTAGATATAGATGCATCAAGTATCTGGTCTGTATGTTATTTCATCTCTAGATATAGATGCATCAAGTATCTGGTCTGTATGTTATTTCATCTCTAGATATAGATGCATCAAGTATCTGGTCTGTATGTTATTTCATCTCTAGATATAGATGCACATCAAGTATCTGGTCTGTATGTTATTTCATCTCTAGATATAGATGCATCAAGTATCTGGTCTGTATGTTATTTCATCTCTAGATATAGATGCATCAAGTATCTGGTCTGTATGTTATTTCATCTCTAGATATAGATGCATCAAGTATCTGGTCTGTATGTTATTTCATCTCTAGATATAGATGCATCAAGTATCTGGTCTGTATGTTATTTCATCTCTAGATATAGATGCATCAAGTATCTGGTCTGTATGTTATTTCATCTCTAGATATAGATGCATCAAGTATCTGGTCTGTATGTTATTTCATCTCTAGATATAGATGCATCAAGTATCTGGTCTGTATGTTATTTCATCTCTAGATATAGATGCATCAAGTATCTGGTCTGTATGTTATTTCATCTCTAGATATAGATGCATCAAGTATCTGGTCTGTATGTTATTTCATCTCTAGATATAGATGCATCAAGTATCTGGTCTGTATGTTATTTCACCTCTAGATATAGATGCATCAAGTATCTGGTCTGTATGTTATTTCATCTCTAGATATAGATGCATCAAGTATCTGGTCTGTATGTTATTTCATCTCTAGATATAGATGCATCAAGTATCTGGTCTGTATGTTATTTCACCTCTAGATATAGATGCATCAAGTATCTGGTCTGTATGTTATTTCATCTCTAGATATAGATGCATCAAGTATCTGGTCTGTATGTTATTTCACCTCTAGATATAGATGCATCAAGTATCTGGTCTGTATGTTATTTCACCTCTAGATATAGATGCATCAAGTATCTGGTCTGTATGTTATTTCATCTCTAGATATAGATGCATCAAGTATCTGGTCTGTATGTTATTTCATCTCTAGATATAGATGCATCAAGTATCTGGTCTGTATGTTATTTCATCTCTAGATATAGATGCATCAAGTATCTGGTCTGTATGTTATTTCACCTCTAGATATAGATGCATCAAGTATCTGGTCTGTATGTTATTTCATGTCTAGATATAGATGCATCAAGTATCTGGTCTGTATGTTATTTCACCTCTAGATATAGATGCATCAAGTATCTTGTCTGTATGTTATTTCATCTCTAGATATAGATGCATCAAGTATCTGGTCTGTATGTTATTTCATCTCTAGATATAGATGCATCAAGTATCTGGTCTGTATGTTATTTCATCTCTAGATATAGATGCATCAAGTATCTGGTCTGTATGTTATTTCATCTCTAGATATAGATGCATCAAGTATCTGGTCTGTATGTTATTTCATCTCTAGATATAGATGCATCAAGTATCTGGTCTGTATGTTATTTCACCTCTAGATATAGATGCATCAAGTATCTGGTCTGTATGTTATTTCACCTCTAGATATAGATGCATCAAGTATCTGGTCTGTATGTTATTTCATCTCTAGATATAGATGCATCAAGTATCTGGTCTGTATGTTATTTCATCTCTAGATATAGATGTATCAAGTATCTGGTCTGTATGTTATTTCACCTCTAGATATAGATGCATCAAGTATCTGGTCTGTATGTTATTTCACCTCTAGATATAGATGCATCAAGTATCTGGTCTGTATGTTATTTCATGTCTAGATATAGATGCATCAAGTATCTGGTCTGTATGTTATTTCATCTCTAGATACAGATGCACATCAAGTATCTGGTCTGTATGTTATTTCATCTCTAGATATAGATGCATCAAGTATCTGGTCTGTATGTTATTTCATCTCTAGATATAGATGCATCAAGTATCTGGTCTGTATGTTATTTCATCTCTAGATATAGATGCATCAAGTATCTGGTCTGTATGTTATTTCATCTCTAGATATAGATGTATCAAGTATCTGGTCTGTATGTTATTTCATCTCTAGATATAGATGCATCAAGTATCTGGTCTGTATGTTATTTCATCTCTAGATATAGATGCATCAAGTATCTGGTCTGTATGTTATTTCATCTCTAGATATAGATGTATCAAGTATCTGGTCTGTATGTTATTTCATCTCTAGATATAGATGCATCAAGTATCTGGTCTGTATGTTATTTCATCTCTAGATATAGATGCATCAAGTATCTGGTCTGTATGTTATTTCATCTCTAGATATAGATGCATCAAGTATCTGGTCTGTATGTTATTTCACCTCTAGATATAGATGCATCAAGTATCTGGTCTGTATGTTATTTCATCTCTAGATATAGATGCATCAAGTATCTGGTCTGTATGTTATTTCATCTCTAGATATAGATGCATCAAGTATCTGGTCTGTATGTTATTTCACCTCTAGATATAGATGCATCAAGTATCTGGTCTGTATGTTATTTCATCTCTAGATATAGATGCATCAAGTATCTGGTCTGTATGTTATTTCACCTCTAGATATAGATGCATCAAGTATCTGGTCTGTATGTTATTTCACCTCTAGATATAGATGCATCAAGTATCTGGTCTGTATGTTATTTCATCTCTAGATATAGATGCATCAAGTATATGGTCTGTATGTTATTTCATCTCTAGATATAGATGCATCAAGTATCTGGTCTGTATGTTATTTCATCTCTAGATATAGATGCATCAAGTATCTGGTCTGTATGTTATTTCACCTCTAGATATAGATGCATCAAGTATCTGGTCTGTATGTTATTTCATGTCTAGATATAGATGCATCAAGTATCTGGTCTGTATGTTATTTCACCTCTAGATATAGATGCATCAAGTATCTTGTCTGTATGTTATTTCATCTCTAGATATAGATGCATCAAGTATCTGGTCTGTATGTTATTTCATCTCTAGATATAGATGCATCAAGTATCTGGTCTGTATGTTATTTCATGTCTAGATATAGATGCATCAAGTATCTGGTCTGTATGTTATTTCATCTCTAGATATAGATGCATCAAGTATCTGGTCTGTATGTTATTTCATCTCTAGATATAGATGCATCAAGTATCTGGTCTGTATGTTATTTCACCTCTAGATATAGATGCATCAAGTATCTGGTCTGTATGTTATTTCACCTCTAGATATAGATGCATCAAGTATCTGGTCTGTATGTTATTTCATCTCTAGATATAGATGCATCAAGTATCTGGTCTGTATGTTATTTCATCTCTAGATATAGATGCATCAAGTATCTGGTCTGAGAGTTCTCGATTTGGATCTACGACTCTGGGAATATCTTCAGCTTATTTTTGTCATTTGCTGCATTTTCAAATATGTTTGTATCATATCTATTTATCTCCAGAGATCACAGATGTAGACGCTTTAACTCGTTCCAAATTGTTTTTGAATCTTTTACACAGTTTTCTATCAGTTATTGTTTATTTCTATAATATGCATTACGCGTGTCTATACACCTAGCATGGTATTCATTTCTTATCAAATTATAATTTTTAAGCGAATCTCTATCTTTATGTTTCTGAATTTGTTCAGTGATCTACAACGTTCAGCTTTTAATCTCCTGCATTCTTCATCAAACCATTCATTAGCATTTCTTCTAGTTTTCCTTAGTTTTCTCTTCATATCAGATGCAGCTAGACACAGTGCTTCTACGATAAAGGCTATGCTTCTATCTACGCATGTGAATGCACTATCAACTGATTTATCAAGGAGTTGTTGAACATTTTAAGATAAAAAAAATTGCCGAAACTGTTCCAGTTTGTCTTTATTCCAAACGAATTTAAAGCTTGTATCACTATCGGTTTCTAAAACATCAGATTGTCGCGCATGAAGCGCTCGTAATTTCAGAGTGACCGGGAGATAGGATGACTCGGCTCTGGAAGGTATTGTGAAGTCGCTTACAGAATCAAATAACGACGTGGAGGCTATGACATAATCAATCACGCTAGCTCCATTTGAGCCGATATATGTAAAATCCCCAGTTCCTGCGTCAGAGCCACAACTCCCGTTGACAATGTGCATATTGAATATAGAACATAAGTCTAGCAAATGTTTACCGATGTTGTTAACTATCTTGTCGGCGCTTCATATTGAGAAAATCGCATTTAAGATCAGTAAAAGATTAGTTTTCCAATATCTGTGAATTCCAGAATATCATCTTCGACAAAATCCGGTGTGTGTTATTGTCTGTAACTGCATTGACGTTGTTAGATCTGTGTCTTAACGTTGTGAGATGTGTGTATTGTCTGTAACTACCTTGACGTCGTGAGATCTGTGTACTGTCTGTAACTACCTTGACGTTGTGAGATGTGTGTATTGTCTGTAACTACCTTGACGTTGTGAGATGTGTGTATTGTCTGTAACTGCCTAGACGTTGTAAGATGTGTGTATTGTTTGTAACTACCTTGACGTTGAGCAATGTGTGTATTGTCTGTAACTACCTTGACGTTGTGAGATGTGTGTATAGTCTGTAACTACCTTGACGTTGTGAGATGTGTATTTTGTCTGTAACTACCTTGACGTTAAGAGATGTGTGTATTGTTTGTAACTACCTTGACGTTGAGCAATGTGTGTATTGTCTGTAACAACCTTGACGTTGTGAGATGTGTGTATAGTCTGTAACTACCTTGACGTTGTGAGATGTGTGTATTGTCTGTAACTACCTTGACGTTGTGAGATGTGTATTTTGTCTGTTACTACCTTGACGTTGTGAGATGTGTGTATAGTCTGTAACTACCTTGACGTTGTGAGATGTGTGTACTGTCTGTAACTACCTTGACGTTGTGAGATGTGTGTACTGTCTGTAACTACCTGGACGTTGTGAGATGTGTATTTTGTCTGTAACTTCCTTGACGTTGTGAGATGTGTATATTGTCTGTAACTACCTTGACGTTGTGAGATGTGTGTACTGTCTGTAACTACCTTGACGTTGTGAGATGTGTGTACTGTCTGTAACTACCTGGACGTTGTGAGATGTAAATTTTGTCTGTAACTTCCTTGACGTTGTGAGATGTGTATATTGTCTGTAACTACCTAGACGTTGTGAGATGTGTGTATTGTCTGTAACTGCAATGACGTTGTGAGATGTGGTTACTGTCTGTAACTACCTTGACGTTGTGAGATGTGTGTACTGTCTGTAACTACCTTGACGTTGTGAGATGTGTGTACTGTCTGTTACTACCTTGACGTTGTGAGATGTGTGTATTGTCTGTAACTACCTTGATTTCATGAGATGTGTGTACTGTCTGTTACTACCTTGATGTTGTGAGATGTGTGTACTGTCTGTTACTACCTGGACGTTGTGAGATGTGTGTATTGTCTGTAACTGCAATGACGTTGTGAGATGTGGTTACTGTCTGTAACTACCTGGACGTTGTGAGATGTGTGTACTGTCTGTTACTACCTTGACGTTGTGAGATGTGTGTATTGTCTGTAACAACCTTGACGTTGTGAGATGTGTGTACTGTCTGTTACTACCTTGACGTTGTGAGATGTGTGTTCTGTCTGTTACTACCTGGACGTTGTGCTGATGCCCCCGTTAGCGCTCCCGAAGACGGACATCATGACGGCTAGAGGAATGAGCCATGACACTGAGCCCAGCACTCTGTCCCCCCAGGTCTGCAACACAGCACATCACACGACTCATAGCAAATAGAGAACTCCAGAAAACTTGAAGAGTTTGGATACAACCTACCGACATTCAATAAATTGTTAGATTTAATAGTATTTTGCATAAAACCTCTAAAGTAAATGCTTCATATTATTAGTCAGCTATTTCATTATTGGTTGATGATGAGCCTGCGGTATACACTGTTAATGTCCATTGGCACACAAGCTACAATACTATGCATATCTAACGATGGTAAGTCAGGATACACTGAAGCATCCTATATGTTTGTTCATCTACTTGCACACTGCTATAGACAAACATGCATTTTGGATTTTCTTTGGGTTTCAATCGCATTATTTAAAAGTGCATTGACATACATGTAGTGTATGAATTGATCATTTTTAAGAATTGAAATGTCTCGAACCGCTGCATGGTAACTACGAGTAAGTTTTTAATGTCTCGAAGTCTGCAAATGTCGTATTACACTTACAGAGAAAACTACTGTTAAAGGAAAAACCAAGCATTAACCCCACCTTCGGCAACATGACGAGAACATGCAAACAGATCAAAGGTCTGTATCATACTCAATGAGTCAATTATAATTGTCCTATCCTTACCTGTGCTACAACGCCCTATCCTTACATGTACTACAACGCCCTATCCTTATCCGCACTATGTACAGCGCCCTGTCGTCACCCGTACTACAGCGCCCTGTCCTTACCCTTGCTACAACGCCTTCTCCTTATAACGCCCTATCATTATCTGTACTACAGCGCCCTGTCCTTACCTGTACTACAACGCCCTATCCTTACACGTACTACAACGCCCTATCCTTACACGTACTACAACGCCCTATCCTTACACGTACTACAACGCCCTGTCCTTACACGTACTACAACGCCCTATCCTTACCCGTACTACAACGCCCTATCCTTACCCGTACTACAACGCCCTATCCTTACCTGTGCTACAACGCCCTATCCTTACACATACTACAACGCCCTATCCTTACCCGTACTACAACGCCCTATCCTTACCCGTACTACAACGCCCTATCCTTACCTGTGCTACAACGCCCTATCCTTACACATACTACAACGCCCTATCCTTACCCGTACTACAACGCCCTATCCTTACCTGTGCTACAACGCCCTATCCTTACCCGTACTACAACGCCCTATCCTTACCTGTGCTACAAGGCCCTATCCTTACCTGTGCTACAACGCCCTGACGTTATCTGTGTTAAACGCCCAATCCTTACCTGTGCTACAACGCCCTATCCTTACCCGGACTTCAGCGCTCTGTCCTTACCTGTACTACAGCACCCTGTCCTTACCCGTACTACAGCGCCCTGTCCTTACCCGTACTACAGCGCCCTATCCTTACGCGTACTACGCTCCTTATGCTACACCGCCCTGACGTTACCTTTGCTACACCGCCCTGTCCTTACCCGTGCTACATCGCCTTATCCTTACCAGTGCTATAGCGCCATGTCCTTAACTCTGTTACAGCGCCCTGTCCTTACCTGTGCTACACCGCCCCGTCCTTACCTGTACTACACCGCCCCGTCCTTACATTGCTACACCCCCACGTCCTTACCTGTGCTACAACGCCCTATCCTTACCCGTGCTACAACGCTCTACCATTACCCGTGCTACAGCGCCCTATCCTTACCTGTGTTGCTATGCCCTATCCGTACCTGTGTTACAATGCCCTATCCTTACCTGTGCTACAACGCCCTATCATTACCCGTGCTACAGCGCCCTATCCTTACCTGTGTTACAATGCCCTATCCTTACCTGTGTTACAGCGCCCTATCCTTACCTGTGCTACAACGCCCTATCCTTACCTGTGCTACAACGCCCTATCATTACCCGTACTACAGAGCCCTACCTTACCTATGTTCTAATACCCTATTCATACCTGTGTTACAGCGCCCTATCCTTACCCGTGCTACAGCGTCCTATCCTTACCTGTGCTACAACGCCCTATCATTACCCGTGCTCAAGCGCCCTATCCTTACCTGTTTTACAATGCCCTATCCCTACCTTGCTACACCGCCCTATCCTTACCTGTACTACACCGCCCTATCCTTACCTGTACTACACCGCCCTATCCTTACCTGTACTACACCGCCCTATCCTTACCTGTACTACACCGCCCTATCCTTACCTGTACTACACCGCCCTATCCTTACCTGTGAGTGAGTGAGTGAGTGAGTTAGTGTTTAACGCCGCTTTCAAGAGTATTTCACTTATATCGCGGCTGCTAGTATTATGGCAGGGAGAAAGCCCGCAACGCCATGTGGCTATGCATTGCGGTGAAACCTGCGAGCAACGGCTGGAACTAGCGAACCATGGGTGGTACTGCACTGAAATTCAATGTAGCATTGCACCCAAACCTGACTGCGTGTAGAACAGTTCTCTACTGCAGACATATCCTTACCTGTACTACACCGCCCTATCCTTACCTGTACTACACCGCCCTATCCTTACCTGTACTACACCGCCCTATCCTTACCTGTACTACACCGCCCTATCCTTACCTGTGCTACAGCGGAGGACGCGAGGAGCTCCTGTCTGGTCATCACTGCGAGGTAGGAGATGTTGGTGAGGATGTAGACTACAGCTACTATCACCACGCCCAGTATGCTGGCTAGGGGGCCGTTCCTGTCGTAACACAGGCTTGTTAGTTATCGACTGTTGAGGTACAGCTGTGTGTATTGTTATACTGGCTAGGGGGCCGTTCCTGTCGTAACACAGGCTTGTTAGTTATCGACTGTTGAGGTACAGCTGTGTGTATTGTTATACTGGCTAGGGGGCCGTTCCTGTCGTAACACAGGCTTGTTAGTTATCGACTGTTGAGGTACAGCTGTGTGTATTGTTATACTGGCTAGGGGGCCGTTCCTGTCGTAACACAGGCTTGTTAGTTATCGACTGTTGAGGTACAGCTGTGTGTATTGTTATACTGGCTAGGGGGCCGTTCCTGTCGTAACACATGCTTCTTAGTTATCAACTGTTGAGGTACAGTTGTATATATTGTTGAATGTTAACCACACCCTCTGAGATTTTTCCAGCACTATCTGTCTCACACTCAGCCACTACAGGTTCCCTTTAACCGGAGCAAGACGACTGAATATTAACCCATTAGGCTCCATGGGATGAGTATTGTATTAGTTACATTCAGTATCCATCTGATAGAGGTGACAGAGAACTTTTGTCGAAAAACAACAGGCGATTGTTAAGATAATTTACATTATCTTGCACGAATAAAAATGTATGACATACTTACTTGTCTTCCAATTAGGCCCTTGAAAATAATAATCACAAATGAATAACCAAATGCATCATGAATCAATAGTTGGTCTATGTAATGCAGTATATATTTTTACTGGAAACAAACATACCTTCTTGGATTTTTCAATTCTTCGATGAGAAAATTGCAGTTGTTCCTGAAAATAGAAACAAGTCAGTTGTAGCAGGGTAATAGAGACATGTAAGTTGTAGCAGTGTAAAAGAGACATGTAAGTTGTAGCAGGGTAATAGAAACAAGTCAGTTGTAGCAGGGTAATAGAGACATGTAAGTTGTAGCAGTGTAAAAGAGACAGGTAAGTTGTAGCAGGGTAAAAGAGACATGTATGTTGTAGCAGGGTAATAGAGACATGTAAGTTGTAGCAAGGTAATAGAGACATGTATGTTGTAGCAGGGTTATAGAGACATGTAAGTTGTAGCAGTGTAAAAGAGACAGGTAAGTTGTAGCAGGGTAATAGAGACAGGTAAGTTGTAGCAGGGTAAAAGAGACATGTAAGTTGTAGCAGGGTAATAGAGACATGTAGGTTGTAGCAGTGTAATAGAGACATGTAAGTTGTAGCAGGGTAATAGAGACATGTATGTTGTAGCAGGGTTATAGAGACATGTAAGTTGTAGCAGGGTAAAAGAGACATGTAAGTTGTAGCAGGGTAAAAGAGACATGTAAGTTGTAGCAGGGTAATAGAGACATGTAAGTTGTAGCAGGGTAATAGAGACAGGTAAGTTGTAGCAGTGTAAAAGAGACATGTAAGTTGTAGCAGTGTAATAGAGACATGTAAGTTGTAGCAGGGTAATAGAGACATATGAGTTGTAGCAGAGTAATAGAGACATGTGAGTTGTAGCAGGGTAAAAGAGACATGTAAGTTGTAGCAGGGTAATAGAGACATGTATGTTGTAGCAGGGTAATAGAGACATGTGAGTTGTAGCAGGGTAAAAGAGACATGTAAGTTGTAGCAGGGTAATAGAGACATGTAAGTTGTGGCAGGGTAATAGAGACATGTAAGTTGTAGCAGGGTAAAAGAGACATGTAAGTTGTAGCAGGGTAATAGAGACATGTAAGTTGTAGCAGGGTAATAGAGATATGTAAGTTGTAGCAGGGTAATAGAGACATGTAGGTTGTAGCAGTGTAATAGAGACATGTAAGTTGTAGCAGGGTAAAAGAGACAGGTATGTTGTAGCAGGGTAATAGAGACATGTAAGTTGTAGCAGGGTAATAGAGACATGTATGTTGTAGCAGGGTAAAAGAGACATGTAAGTTGTAGCAGGGTAATAGAGACATGTATGTTGTAGCAGTGTAATAGAGACATGTAAGTTGTAGCAGGGTAAAAGAGACATGTAAGTTGTAGCAGGGTAATAGAGACATGTAAGTTGTGGCAGGGTAATAGAGATATGTATGTTGTAGCAGGGTAATAGAGACATGTAAGTTGTAGCAGGGTAATAGAGACATGTATGTTGTAGCAGTGTAATAGAGACATGTATGTTGTAGCAGGGTAATAGAGACATGTATGTTGTAGCAGGGTAATAGAGACATGTATGTTGTGGCAGGGTAATAGAGACATGTAAGTTGTAGCAGGGTAATAGAGACATGTATGTTGTAGCAGGGTAAAAGAGACATGTAAGTTGTAGCAGGGTAAAAGAGACATGTAAGTTGTAGCAGGGTAATAGAGACATGTAAGTTGTAGCAGGGTAATAGAGACATGTAAGTTGTAGCAGGGTAATAGAGACATGTAAGTTGTAGCAGGGTAATAGAGACATGTAAGTTGTAGCAGGGTAATAGAGACATGTAAGTTGTGGCAGGGTAATAGAGACATGTATGTTGTAGCAGGGTAAAAGAGACATGTAAGTTGTAGCAGGGTAATAGAGACATGTAAGTTGTAGCAGGGTAATAGAGACATGTAAGTTGTGGCAGGGTAATAGAGACATGTATGTTGTAGCAGGGTAAAAGAGACATGTAAGTTGTAGCAGGGTAATAGAGACATGTAAGTTGTAGCAGGGTAATAGAGACATGTATGTTGTAGCAGGGTAATAGAGACATGTAAGTTGTAGCAGGGTAATAGAGACAGGTAAGTTGTAGCAGGGTAATAGAGACATGTAAGTTGTAGCAGGGTAATAGAGACATGTAAGTTGTAGCAGGGTAATAGAGACATGTAAGTTGTAGCAGGGTAATAGAGACATGTAAGTTGTAGCAGGGTAATAGAGACATGTATGTTGTAGCAGGGTAATAGAGACATGTATGTTGTAGCAGTGTAAAAGAGACATGTATGTTGTAGCAGGGTAATAGAGACATGTATGTTGTAGCAGGGTAATAGAGACATGTAAGTTGTAGCAGGGTAAAAGAGACATGTAAGTTGTAGCAGTGTAATAGAGACATGTATGTTGTAGCAGGGTAATAGAGACATGTATGTTGTAGCAGTGTAAAAGAGACATGTATGTTGTAGCAGGGTAATAGAGACATGTAAGTTGTAGCAGGGTAATAGAGACATGTATGTTGTAGCAGGGTAAAAGAGACATGTATGTTGTAGCAGTGTAATAGAGACATGTATGTTGTAGCAGTGTAATAGAGACATGTATGTTGTAGCAGGGTAATAGAGACATGTATGTTGTAGCAGGGTAATAGAGACATGTATGTTGTAGCAGGGTAATAGAGACATGTAAGTTGTAGCAGGGTAATAGAGAAATGTAAGTTGTAGCAGGGTAAAAGAGACATGTAAGTTGTAGCAGTGTAATAGAGACATGTATGTTGTAGCAGGGTAATAGAGACATGTAAGTTGTAGCAGGGTAATAGAGACATGTAAGATGTGGCAGTGTAATAGAGACATGTAAGTTGCGGCAGGGTAATAGAGACATGTATGTTGTAGCAGGGTAATAGAGACATGTAAGTTGTAGCAGGGTAATAGAGACATGTAAGTTGTAGCAGAGTTAAAGAGACATGTAAGTTGTAGCAGGGTAAAAGAGACATGTAAGTTGTAGCAGGGTAATAGAGACATGTATGTTGTAGCAGGGTAATAGAGACATGTAAGTTGTAGCAGGGTAATAGAGACATGTAAGTTGTAGCAGGGTAATAGAGACATGTAAGTTGTAGCAGGGTAATAGAGACATGTATGTTGTAGCAGGGTAAAAGAGACATGTATGTTGTAGCAGGGTAAAAGAGACAGGTAAGTTGTAGCAGGGTAAAAGAGACATGTATGTTGTAGCAGGGTAATAGAGACATGTGAGTTGTAGCAGGGTAAAAGAGACATGTATGTTGTAGCAGGGTAAAAGAGACATGTATGTTGTAGCAGGGTAAAAGAGACATGTAAGTTGTAGCAGGGTAATAGAGACATGTATGTTGTAGCAGGGTAATAGAGACATGTATGTTGTAGTAGGGTAATAGAGACATGTAAGTTGTAGCAGGGTAATAGAGACATGTAAGCTGTAGCAGGGTAATAGAGACATGTATGTTGTAGCAGGGTAATAGAGACATGTAAGTTGTAGCAGTGTACTAGAGACACGTATGTTGTAGCAGGGTTATAGAGACATGTAAGTTGTAGCAGGGTAATAGAGACATGTATGTTGTAGCAGGGTTATAGAGACATGTAAGTTGTAGCAGGGTAATAGAGACATGTAAGTTGTAGCAGGGTAATAGAGACATGTATGTTGTAGCAGGGTTATAGAGACATGTAAGTTGTAGCAGGGTAATAGAGACATGTAAGTTGTAGCAGGGTAATAGAGACATGTAAGCTGTAGCAGGGTAATAGAGACATGTATGTTGTAGCAGGGTTATAGAGACATGTAAGTTGTAGCAGAGTAATAGAGACATGTATGTTGTAGCAGGGCAATAGAGACATGTATGTTGTGGCAGGGTAATAGAGACATGTAAGTTGTAGCAGGGTAATAGAGACATGTATGTTGTAGCAGGGTAATAGAGACATGTAAGCTGTAGCAGGGTAATAGAGACATGTATGTTGTAGCAGGGTTATAGAGACATGTAAGTTGTAGCAGAGTAATAGAGACATGTATGTTGTAGCAGGGTAATAGAGACATGTAAGCTGTAGCAGGGTAATAGAGACATGTATGTTGTAGCAGGGTTATAGAGACATGTTAGTTGTAGCAGAGTAATAGAGACATGTATGTTGTAGCAGGGTAATAGAGACATGTAAGTTGTAGCAGGGTAATAGAGACATGTATGTTGTAGCAGGGTTATAGAGACATGTAAGTTGTAGCAGGGTAATAGAGACATGTATGTTGTAGCAGGGTAAAAGAGACATATATGTTGTAGCAGGGTAATAGAGACATGTATGTTGTAGCAGGGTAATAGAGACATGTATGTTGTAGCAGGGTAATAGAGACATGTAAGTTGTAGCAGGGTAATAGAGACATGTAAGTTGTAGCAGGGTAATAGAGACATGTAAGTTGTGGCAGGGTAATAGAGACATGTAAGTTGTAGCAGTGTAAAAGAGACATGTAAGTTGTGGCAGGGTAATAGAGACATGTAAGTTGTAGCAGGGTAATAGAGATATGTAAGTTGTAGCAGGGTAATAGAGACATGTAAGTTGTGGCAGGGTAATAGAGACATGTATGTTGTAGCAGGGTAAAAGAGACATGTGAGTTGTAGCAGGGTAAAAGAGACATGTATGTTGTGGCAGGGTAAAAGAGACATGTAAGTTGTAGCAGGCTAAAAGAGACATGTATGTTGTGGCAGGGTAATAGAGACATGTAAGTTGTAGCAGGGTAAAAGAGACATGTATGTTGTAGCAGGGTAATAGAGACATGTAAGTTGTGCGATGTAATAGAGACATGTAAGTTGTAGCAGGGTAATAGAGACATGTATGTTGTAGCAGGGTTATAGAGACATGTAAGTTGTGCGATGTAATAGAGACATGTAAGTTGTGCGATGTAATAGAGACATGTAAGTTGTAGCAGGATAATAGAGACATGTATGTTGTAGCAGGGTAAAAGAGACATATATGTTGTAGCAGGGTAATAGAGACATGTAAGTTGTGCGATGTAATAGAGACATGTAAGTTGTGCGATGTAATAGAGACATGTAAGTTGTAGCAGGATAATAGAGACATGTATGTTGTAGCAGGGTAAAAGAGACATATATGTTGTAGCAGGGTAATAGAGACATGTAGGTTGTAGCAGGGTAATAGAGACATGTAAGTTGCAGCAGGGTAATAGAGACATGTAAGTTGTAGCAGGGTAATAGAGACATGTAAGTTGTAGCAGGGTAATAGAGACATGTATGTTGTAGCAGGGTAATAGAGACATGTAAGTTGTAGCAGGGTAATAGAGACATGTATGTTGTAGCAGGGTAAAAGAGACATATATGTTGTAGCAGGGTAATAGAGACATGTAAGTTGTGCGATGTAATAGAGACATGTAAGTTGTGCGATGTAATAGAGACATGTAAGTTGTAGCAGGATAATAGAGACATGTATGTTGTAGCAGGGTAAAAGAGACATGTAAGTTGTAGCAGGCTAAAAGAGACATGTATGTTGTGGCAGGGTAATAGAGACATGTAAGTTGTAGCAGGGTAAAAGAGACATGTATGTTGTAGCAGGGTAATAGAGACATGTAAGTTGTGCGATGTAATAGAGACATGTAAGTTGTAGCAGGGTAATAGAGACATGTATGTTGTAGCAGGGTTATAGAGACATGTAAGTTGTGCGATGTAATAGAGACATGTAAGTTGTACGATGTAAAAGAGACATGTACGTTGTAGCAGGGTAATAGAGACATGTATGTTGTAGCAGGGTAATAGAGACATGTATGTTGTAGCAGGGTTATAGAGACATGTAAGTTGTGCGATGTAATAGAGACATGTAAGTTGTGCGATGTAATAGAGACATGTAAGTTGTAGCAGGATAATAGAGACATGTATGT
This sequence comes from Gibbula magus, assembly GCA_936450465.1. Classification (NCBI taxonomy): domain Eukaryota; kingdom Metazoa; phylum Mollusca; class Gastropoda; order Trochida; family Trochidae; genus Gibbula; species Gibbula magus. Next base: position 1,411,330 of record OW388297.1, read on the forward strand.
TGTAGCAGGGTAAAAGAGACATATATGTTGTAGCAGGGTAATAGAGACATGTAGGTTGTAGCAGGGTAATAGAGACATGTAAGTTGCAGCAGGGTAATAGAGACATGTAAGTTGTAGCAGGGTAATAGAGACATGTAAGTTGTAGCAGGGTAATAGAGACATGTATGTTGTAGCAGGGTAAAAGAGACATATATGTTGTAGCAGGGTAATAGAGACATGTATGTTGTAGCAGTGTAATAGAGACATGTAAGTTGTAGCAGGGTAAAAGAGACATGTATGTTGTAGCAGGGTAATAGAGACATGTAGGTTGTGCGATGTAATAGAGACATGTAAGTTGTAGCAGGGTAATAGAGACATGTATGTTGTAGCAGGGTAAAAGAGACATGTATGTTGTAGCAGGGTAATAGAGACATGTAAGTTGTAGCAGGGTAATAGAGACATGTAAGTTGTGGCAGGGTAATAGAGACATGTAAGTTGTAGCAGGGTAATAGAGACATGTAAGTTGTGCGATGTAATAGAGACATGTAAGTTGTAGCAGGGTAATAGAGACATGTATGTTGTAGCAGGGTTATAGAGACATGTAAGTTGTGCGATGTAATAGAGACATGTAAGTTGTACGATGTAAAAGAGACATGTACGTTGTAGCAGGGTAATAGAGACATGTATGTTGTAGCAGGGTAATAGAGACATGTATGTTGTAGCAGGGTTATAGAGACATGTAAGTTGTGCGATGTAATAGAGACATGTAAGTTGTGCGATGTAATAGAGACATGTAAGTTGTAGCAGGATAATAGAGACATGTATGTTGTAGCAGGGTAAAAGAGACATATATGTTGTAGCAGGGTAATAGAGACATGTAGGTTGTAGCAGGGTAATAGAGACATGTAAGTTGCAGCAGGGTAATAGAGACATGTAAGTTGTAGCAGGGTAATAGAGACATGTAAGTTGTAGCAGGGTAATAGAGACATGTATGTTGTAGCAGGGTAAAAGAGACATATATGTTGTAGCAGGGTAATAGAGACATGTATGTTGTAGCAGTGTAATAGAGACATGTAAGTTGTAGCAGGGTAAAAGAGACATGTATGTTGTAGCAGGGTAATAGAGACATGTAAGTTGTGCGATGTAATAGAGACATGTAAGTTGTAGCAGGGTAATAGAGACATGTATGTTGTAGCAGGGTAAAAGAGACATGTATGTTGTAGCAGGGTAATAGAGACATGTAAGTTGTAGCAGGGTAATAGAGACATGTAAGTTGTGGCAGGGTAATAGAGACATGTAAGTTGTAGCAGGGTAATAGAGACATGTACGTTGTAGCAGGGTAATAGAGACATGTATGTTGTAGCAGGGTAATAGAGACATGTATGTTGTGGCAGGGTAATAGAGATATGTACATTGTAGCAGGGTAAAAGAGACATGTATGTTGTAGCAGGGTAATAGAGACATGTAAGTTGTAGCAGGGTAAAAGAGATATGTACATTGTAGCAGGGTAAAAGAGACATGTATGTTGTAGCAGGGTAATAGAGACATGTAAGTTGTAGCAGGGTAAAAGAGACATGTAAGTTGTGGCAGGGTAAAAGAGATATGTAAGTTGTAGCAGGGTAATAGAGACATGTAAGTTGTAGCAGGGTAATAGAGACATGTAAGTTGCAGCAGGGTAATAGAGACATGTAGGTTGTAGCAGGGTAATAGAGACATGTATGTTGTAGCAGGGTAAAAGAGACATGTAAGTTGTGGCAGGGTAATAGAGACATGTAAGTTGTAGCAGGGTAAAAGAGACATGTAAGTTGTGGCAGGGTAAAAGAGATATGTAAGTTGTAGCAGGGTAATAGAGATATGTAAGCTGTAGCAGGGTAATAGAGACATATATGTTGTAGCAGGGTAATAGAGACATGTGAGTTGTAGCAGGGTAATAGAGACATGTAAGTTGTGGCAGGGTAATAGAGACATGTATGTTGTAGCAGGGTAATAGAGACATGTAAGTTGTAGCAGGGTAATAGAGACATGTAAGTTGTAGCAGTGTAATAGAGACATGTAAGTTGTAGCAGGGTAAAAGAGATATGTACATTGTAGCTGGGTAATAGTGACATGTATGTTGTAGCAGGGTAATAGAGACATGTAAGTTGTAGCAGGGTAATAGAGACATGTATGTTGTAGCAGGGTAATAGAGACATGTAAGTTGTGGCAGGGTAATAGAGACATGTAAGTTGTAGCAGGGTAATAGAGACATGTAAGTTGTAGCAGGGTAATAGAGACATGTATGTTGTAGCAGGGCAATAGAGACATGTGAGTTGTAGCAGGGTAATAGAGACATGTAAGTTGTAGCAGGGTAATAGAGACATGTATGTTGTAGCAGGGTAATAGAGACATGTAAGTTGTAGCAGGGTAATAGAGACATGTAAGTTGTAGCAGGGTAATAGAGACATGTACGTTGTAGCAGGGTAATAGAGACATGTATGTTGTAGCAGGGTAATAGAGACATGTACGTTGTAGCAGGGTAATAGAGATATGTACATTGTAGCAGGGTAAAAGAGACATGTATGTTGTAGCAGGGTAATAGAGACATGTATGTTGTAGCAGGGTAAAAGAGACATGTAAGTTGTGGCAGGGTAAAAGAGACATGTAAGTTGCAGCAGGGTAATAGAGACATGTACGTTGTGGCAGGGTAATAGAGACATGTAAGTTGTAGCAGTGTAATAGAGACATGAATGTTGTAGAAGGGTAATAGAGACATGTAAGCTGTAGCAGGGTAATAGAGACAGGTAATTTATAACAAGGTAATAGACACATGTATGTTGTAGCAGGGTTATGAAAACTGTTGTCTAACTGAATGGTGTGTATCATCGCCAGGCATGTTTTTGGTCCACACAAGAGCCTTGTTAGAAGCGATGTGATAAAACCCTCGAGTCACTCACCACGCATCGTACGAGAACATGACCGAGTAGAAGGCGAGAGCTATGTTAGAAGGCGCTGTGATAGAACCTTCGAATCCTGTGGGAAGTTCTGACAGGGTTCCTGCAATAAATGGAATGAATGTGTGGTGTTCAATATTCAAAGTAGTACAGCCGTGTTGGGTAAAGATACGCGGAGGGTAAAGATGCGCACTTCCAAAAATATAACATAAATACATGTAGAGAGTGTATTGATTTCATTATTTATCTTTTGGAAATTTTAGAAGATTTTACTTTTTTTAATCAGGTGAAAACTTTTAGAATGGTGTTTATTGACCAAAATAGTGACAACTTACTGAAAATTTACAAAAATCGTCAAATGTCAAATGTCAAATGGCAAATGTCAAATGTCAAATGGCAAATGTCAAAGGAAACCAAACTACTTCTACTGCCATCTAATAGTCCTTTCATCAGCTTCTGTGAATACTTTTAACATGTATAATCAAATATAAACATAATCAATATAAAATTGGAAATGTATTGTGTAGTCAAACTCTGACTGCCTACTTTAGCCTACAAATAGAGGGGTAGTCATCTGATGTTTACAGAGTCAATGCATTAAGCATTTCTACTTTAAACATCTACGTTAATGTTAATTATAAACCTCTGATGACGTCATCCCTTTGTTAAGCACCGTTCCCTAACCTGGAGGTAGGACCTATCTGTGAGTTAGGTTAGGTCTATCTGTTATTTAGAGACCTAATATGAGGTCTATCTGTGATTTAAGGACATCATATGCGGTCTATCTGGGATTTAAGGACCTCGTATGAGGTCTATCTGGGAATTAAGGACCTCATAAGAGGTCTAACTGGGATTTAAGGACCTCATATGAGGTCTATCTGGGATTGAGGGACCTCATATGAGGTCTTAAATCACAGATAGACCGGAAACATTAGTAATTGATTTTTAAACTGATTTCTGTTAAAATCTGAGACACTTCCCAGCATAAAATTCTTTTAATCTTAGAATTCCAACACAAGAATTTTACAAATATATCCCTCGAAAGTCGGGGATCGAACCACTGGCCTTTCGGCTTGCAACCAGGTGTGCATACCATTAGGCTACGGAGCCAGTTGAAATTACCACGGGGGTTTATTTTGTTGAAACAAAACAGTTCCTAGGTCCAATACTTCGATACGATACACCCTATACTAATAAAGAAAGAAAGAGATGCAACGCGAGTTTTACCCCCTGTCCAAAAAAGTCCACATTAAACAAATGTTATCACGCATTTTACATGTAATACATATTTCAGAATTAAAACAAAGTGATTTCTCTTTCGATTAAAACAAACATCAACGAAATCGGTGCATTTTTTTCAAACTACGACACTTGAAACACGATTTTTTACTCGTCAAACTTGAGTGGGCCAAAATGGTGTCTCAGAAATACATCGATAAAAATCGAGAAAAAGTCGATATTTCATTCTTAGCAAAAGCAATCAATCTCGGAAAAAGTTTTCTCCTATCACTTTACAATCCTGATACATTTGACATACTTAAAACGTCCGTGGTATCTTACTGTAACAACTTTATTGCAACTTTATAGTAACTACAAGCAAATCGGCGAGCCACCTCCAACTTCTTGGAGGAAGTGACGTACATGTATGGTGACCTACATTTCCAACGCACTGAATTAACATCTCTCAGCTGATTGACTAATTTTATATTGTTATCAATCAGCTGACTGCTGTTATTTCAGTCCGTATCTGTATACGTCATTTCCTCCAAGATGGTGGAAGGAAGGGGGTAAAACTCGCGTTGCATCCCTTTCTTTCTTTATTAGTATAGGGTGGATCGTATCGAAGTATTGGACCTAGGAACTGTTTTGTTTCAACAAAATAAACCCCTGTGGTAATTTCAACTGGCTCCGTAGCCTAATGGTATGCACACCTGCAGGTTGCAAGCCGAAAGGCCAGTGGTTCGATCCCCGACTTTAAGGACCTCATATGAGGCCTATCTGGGATTTAAGGACCTCATATGAGGTCTATCTGGGATTTAAGGACCTCATATGAGGTCTATCTGGGATTTAAGGACCTCATATGAGGTCTTAAATCACAGATAGACCGGAAACATTAGTAATTGATTTTTAAACTGATTTCTGTTCAAATCTGAGACACTTCCCATCATAAAATTCTTTTAATCTTAGAATTCCAACACAAGAATTTTACAAATATATCCCTCGAAAGTCGGGGATCGAACCACTGGAAACATTTGGAAACAGCCAAGACGGGAAGGGAGGCAACTCCTGCAGTGCCACAATTTTCAACACTTTCACACACCTGAAAAACAATATAAATAATTTTTTAATATCCACCAAAGTCATAATTGTTAAAGAGGAACATTCAATAAATGATTATAAACCTCTACTAAAACAAATCAATTAGCTTTTAGCAAAAGTAAACAGGACAAGTTCTACCAAAAGTGGATGTTGTATCATGATATAGTTAATTTAAAGTAATCTCTCTGGAATTGTTGCTTCTTGTATCCTGTCCGTCACATAATGCATATATCATATCATCGTTTCTTTTCAATGACTGATTGAAATGTTCAACTTTGAAACTTTATTGTATTAACATAGGGATAAAAGTGTGAATGTGTGAGTGAATGTGTTGTCTTTGTATCGTTTGTAAATAATAACAAAAGTCAAAATCCTCAACTTCACAAATTTATCCTTGTGGGGCTCCTACTACCCTGGGTAGTAGTCCCTGGTCTTGTAACAGGGTTACTGAAATAAAAAGTCCAAATTTTTTTTTAAAAAAATCAATTGCTTGTTTGGATACAAATGCACGCTTAAAATTCACTGTGCTCGGCGACTTCAGGACAGTGGTCACGTCTGTGCAAGGATCTAAGTGGCGTCTGCATGAGCTGAGCTGCTGCATGATGACAACTACTTCACACTTAGAGAGCAATATTACACACAACCCTCTGAAGAACAAGACATTTAGAGTTATCTTCCCAATTAGATTTTCCTTACACTTTTGAATGTATTATTTTAAGTGGACTTAAAATGAACAATGAGAAAGATGAAACGTGTTTATGAAACTAATGCTATTTTGAACCTTCGTTAAAATACAAATATAAAAAGCTTTATTTACGAGAAATGTAAATGTTGTTTGAATAAAAACATGTGGGAAAACATTGACTTATTAGTTCAGAATTTTGTTTCTTCTTTGTCAAATAAAGTATGCCAACGCACTGTTCTTAAAAAGCTTCGGTAAGTACTTCCTGTACACCGATGTTACAATTAACAAGCCTCCATATACATAGGTCTATATGTTCATATTGGACATTTTTTAAAAGTCAATCCCGAATACCCATTCTGAGGACCAACATAATTCCTTGTTAGTTGGGGTTTTTTTAATTAGGAATTGTCATTCATATTTGAAGCAGTTAAACTATTTATTAATGAGAGTAATTAGTCAATTAGTGAAAGGCCTTAATGTAATGCGTAAGGTTAGTGTAGGCTACAACACGTCCGATTTCCAAAAACCATGCAGCCTGTCCGGTGGTCGGGTAGATGCTGTACTCTCACAATATAACTGACAGTGTAATACTTCGTCATACTGATATGTTCGGAATGGTAGCAAATAAGTCAAGTGATTACGATTAAACAGTTTACCAGCGCGTGTATCTAGACTCTTTACATTGCCATTACGTGTATTGGTTAAAATGCGCTGCCTACAAAAGACGGTGAATGGAGCTTGTTTGCAAAACAAAAGTCCAAATGGCAAAATAAAAATTCCTGGTACTTTTCAACGTTCTGACGCATAATTCTATCTTAATCAGACATTTGACTGAATGGATGTTTTATATTCTACGTTATATTAAAAACTTAGTCATGACAAATTCATGAACACTACAACTAAAGCCGACACAGTACAGTTCGAATTAAAGGCTTGTGCTAGCCTACTCGAAAATACAAATAATAATTATGAAGGCTTCGCGTCAATATTTGTTTCTGCATATTGTTCACAAATGAACAATACATTAAGATTTGTAATAACATATAATTTATATTTATCTAAATGGAACCAATGTGAAAATATCATATTTATTCCAACCTACTTGTGCCAAATCATCCGCCGTTGTTTTCAATGAAATACGTTCAAGTCTCATGATGTCGCATTGATAAGAAAGATATCGTATAAAAGAAACATACTTATTCATGAAGTGAAAACAAGGACAGTGGGCTAAACTTTCTTTGGAAGATCGTTGTCTGTCGACATCGTACAGTTGCTGACGTCATGTTTGCCGACATTATTTTCATGATTATGAAAGAGATTTTTATATACTAGTATATCTCATTGTCCATTTTTTCTTTAGATAACGTTTAAGTTAAGAATCGAGCATTATTCCGACGATAGTTGTTTACTGGAATCAAATAATTATATGTGATATACGTCTTTGCTGGAATGTAAAAGATTCAATTGCTGAACAGGGCATGTTCTTCTTATGTTAGACAGTCACACGGTAATGTTTAGCAGAACATTTTTTTCCCGTAAAGGACTGATGATTAAACATTATCATGTAAGGCCAGATTTCACTGTAATTTGGTCAGTTGACCAACATAGAGCAGTGGTGATAAAAGCGTAGAACATAGACAAAACAATAATGTATGTACATCTAAGTATGTATGTTAATGTGTTGCAATAACTCAGGAATTTCTTCATTCTAAAATGCTGAAAACCGGGCAAGTAGGTTTCCCCCGGATTCAGTGGAATTGGAATTTGATTTCATTTGCCATTCCTACTGTCTGCCGTTTGATTGGTTTTTGGAGTATTCTACATTGTTATTAACTAAAATATTTGTACATTTTATTGTTTTGTTTCTTATCTATATTACTCCCAGCAACTGCGATGGCGACTTGTAATGGAATAAATATTATACTCAAAGCTAACTTCAAGCTTGTAACCCAGAATAATGTTCAAAGTAAATCGTTAACTTAAAAAAAACTAAATAGTTGACCATAAATGCAGTAGTATTTATTATTGCTGACAACTAATAGAGGGTAGAAGATCAAAAGAAAATGATCAAATAATTGGCAAGAAATCCTACGGTCAAGGACTAGGTACGGTAAATTGTAAGTCAAAATACTCACATGATGATTTCCAACTGCATGGATCTCTTGGCTGTGTTAACATCAATTCGCACGTGTTCTCACAGTATATTCCAATCTGGATTGCGTTCTTCACGCAGGCATTGTCATTTATACCTCTCTGGACGAGTATTGCAGAATACGTCACATCCGCAATTTCAATTTGACAAAATTAAATGGCTATGCAAAAGTATTTATAGTATCTGACATTATGAAAAACATATGTGTACATACACCAGACCATGGCCTATATGAATCCGGTACTGAAACTCCAAAAAATGTTTTAAACAAAAAGTAAGGAATTTAATTGTCAATCCCGCAGCCGCTCGAAAACCGAACACTCTATAGAAAACACACAAATAAATGTATTGCACGAAAAGTATTGATTGTCATTGAGCTGCAGTTCCGCGTACATGTAGACAACACCATTTTCTAACGGTACGTATTTTTTTTAGAATTTATTGACGAAAGAATACTTTTGTATAGAATTTTTACAATCAAGCGTAAATTCAACCGGAAGTATCGTAGCTCGTGACACAGTTGAGTAGCTGAATTCACAGGTGGAGGACGCATGGGTTACAGTGGATACTTTGGGAGTTTGTGACAGAGAGGTAAGGATAGGCATACGTTTTATTGTTGCTTAGGTGTATTTTGTGTTCTCTATGCGAGTTTAAGCACATGTTATTGTTTTTGTAGCGTTTATTGGCGTTTTGAGTTTTGTTTATAAATTCGTAGGACCCGCTCAAATTGGCCCTGCTTTGTGTTGATCGTGACGTCACTGTCATCCCTAGACACATTTGTATTAACTGTCAACTTCTACGATACAGTATTAAACAATTAAACAATTTCGCAAATGTTTATTAAAATAGCTTATTATTACCTTATTATTCTTTTTTTAACGAACTCAAATTATTTGAGACGATGTTGCCTTATAATGAAACCATTTTGTACGGGTCATTTTTATAGAGGGGTGGGAGCTATTTTTCAAATGTGAATTCCGCAGGTTTGTCCTTAAACGTATATATTCCCTCAGTTTATAAGCCGGTTAAGGTCCTCAGACTCGGTCTTGGTGCAAGTAGATAGACCTCAGGGTGGGTCAGGTAGAGCAGATAGTCCTTTGGCTTCTAAGTACACTTTCAGTTTGAGATCGACTGGTATATAAATGTTCCGTTATCGCTCCGGTGCGTAGCTTCATCCGATCGCGACGGCACAATAGAATCAGGATACTGACACAATAGAATCAGGATACTGACACAATAGAATCAGGATACTGACACAATAGAATCAGGATACTGACACAATAGAATCAGGATACTGACACAATAGAATCAGGATACTGACACAATAGAATCAGGATACTGACACAATAGAATCAGGATACTGACACAATAGAATCAGGATACTGACACAATAGAATCAGGATACTGACACAATAGAATCAGGATACTGACACAATAGAATCAGGATACTGACACAATAGAATCAGGATACTGAAACAATAGAATCAGGATACTGACACAATAGAATCAGGATACTGACACAATAGAATCAGGATACTGACACAATAGAATCAGGATACTGACACAATAGAATCAGGATACTGACACAATAGAATCAGGATACTGACACAATAGAATCAGGATACTGACACAATAGAATCAGGATACTGACACAATAGAATCAGGATACTGACGATACTATTTGCAAATGACGAAGCTCTGATACTTTGGAGAGCGTGCTGCTGACAGGGATAGCGTGCTGCTGACAGGGAGAGCGTGCTGCTGACAGGGAGAGCGTGCTGCTGACAGGGATAGCGTGCTGCTGACAGGGATAGCGTGCTGCTGACAGGGATAGCGTGCTGCTGACAGGGAGAGCGTGCTGCTGACAGGGAGAGCGTGCTGCTGACAGGGATAGCGTGCTGCTGACAGGGATAGCGTGCTGCTGACAGGGATAGCAATGTTGTATATGGAAGCACAGTATCTGCATCACTAATTCAGTCTTTGTTTGGACTAGTGCATTGCGAGATTCTCAACCACACTCCGGTGTAAAGTACGGAACATTCACGGTAAACAATTTCCAATTTCTTCTGATGGAAACAGTATTCTTATAGAAATAAATCCAGTTTAAGCAAGGGTGATTCGTAAGAAGGTGAATGTGTATATATCCACTGGTGCTGCTACCTTGACTAATACGGACAAGACCGCCGACTATGATGACGATGAGGGCAGCCAACTTGGCCGCTGTGAAGACGATTTGGATCGTCGCTGTTAATCGGACACTGTATGAGTTCGTAATCATCAGTAATACTGAAATTCAATAAGGCAATAAAAGATTATACAAGAAGGATTTTGAGTCTTTTAGAACCCGTTATAAATGTTTGTATATAACGTTAACCAGATACGTGTTTCATTCATGGAGTGGTCAGTGATATATTTTGAAAAAAACATTAGTATATGCCTTTATGAACGTTTTGTAAAGACAATCCTAATATTCACCTTGGGGCATATCATATGATGGTTATAAGTCAGGGCGTAAATTAATCATTGTTTTAAGATAAGTGTCAACATTTTACAAATCTTCTGAAAAAAAATGCTGTTGGGCACACACTTAAGATAGCTACAGCTACAAGTCTCTTGGGCAGTGCTGGAGAGCCACAAAGCTCGAGGATGGTTGACAGGTACTCTGCGAAAGTGAGGCTCTGAACTGCACGTGATGCGGGCAATGCAGCAATCCCATTGGACCAGGCGAACAGGAAGGCAGGAGCAGAACCTAGAGCCTTCATGAAGATGGAGTACTGGCTTCCGGACTTGCGCACAACGGAGATTAGCTCGGTGAAAGTCAGGGCGCCTGTATTTGATATTGATTAAGTCAACACTAGTAATTCATTATATTATAAATACAGGTTTATTTGGAGGCAATGGCATGGAAACTGTAGAAGGACTTATCCATGGAAATGAAACCCCCTGAACACCTCAAGGAGTGTTATTACCACCAAGTTTTCACGGAAACTGTATTTGTACTCTGTGCTATTTTGTTTAGTAAATTACATTCGCCTTTCACCATTATCATATTTGACTATTCTGCCTGGAATTAAATTACAAATACGCATTTAACATGATTCTCTTGGAGATGAGATAAGGAAATTTTAAATAATTCTCACAAAAATGTTTAAGCATTCGATATTAAGTTGATATGAACTTTCATCAATAGCTTCAAACCCACCATCCAAGCACCTAGCATTGTGGGCACGATTACTTGATGATGACCTACCCAGCATGTAGAGCACGAATACTTGATGATGACCTACCCAGCATGTAGAGCACGATTACTTGATGATGACCTACCTAGCATGTAGAGCACGATTACTTGATGATGACCTACCCAGCATGGTGGGCACGATTACTTGATGATGACCTACCTAGCATGGATAGCACGATTACTTGATGATAACCTACCCAGCATGGTGGGCACGATTACTTGATGATGACCTACCTAGCATGGATAGCACGATTACTTGATGATAACCTACCCAGCATGGAGAGCACGATTACTTGACGATGACCTACCCAGCATGTAGAGCACGAATACTTGATGATGACCTACCTAGCATGTAGAGCACGATTACTTGATGATGACCTACCCAACATGTAGAGCACGAATACTTGATGATAACCTACCTAGCATGTAGAGCGATTACTTGATGATAACCTACCTAGCATGTAGAGCACGATTACTTGATGATGACCTACCCAACATGTAGAGCACGAATACTTGATAATGACCTACCCAGCATGTAGAGCACGATTACTTGATGATGACCTACCTAGCATGTAGAGCACGATTACTTGATGATGACCTACCTAGCATGTAGAGCACGATTACTTGATGATGACCTACCTAGCATGTAGAGCACGAGTACTTGATGATGACCTACCCAGCATGTAGAGCACGATTACTTGATGATAACCTACCTAGCATGGAGAGCACGATTACTTGATGATGACCTACCTAGAATGTAGAGCACGATTACTTGATGATGACCTACCCAGCATATAGAGCACGATTACTTGATGATAACCTACCCAGCATGTAGAGCACGATTACTTGATGATGACCTACCTAGCATGTAGAGCACGATTCCTTGATGATGACCTACCCAGCATGTAGAGCACGATTACTTGATGATGACCTACCCAGCATGTAGAGCACGGTTACTTGATGATGACCTACCAAGCATGTAGAGCACGATTACTTGATGATAACCTACCTAGCATGTAGAGCACGATTATTTGATGATGACCTACCTAGCATGTAGAGCACGAATACTTGATGATGACCTACCCAGCATGTAGAGCACGAATACTTGATGACGACCTACCCAGCATGTAGAGCACGATTACTTGATGATAACCTACCCAGCATGTAGAGCACGAATACTTGATGATAACCTACCCAGCATGTAGAGCACGAATACTTGATGATGACCTACCTAGCATGTAGAGCACGATTACTTGATGATGACCTACCTAGCATGTAGAGCACGATTACTTGATGATGACCTACCCAGCATGGTGAGCACGATTACTTGATGATAACCTACCCAGCATGTAGAGCACGAATACTTGATGATGACCTACCTAGCATGTAGAGCACGATTACTTGATGATGACCTACCCAGCATGGTGGGCACGATTACTTGATGATGACCTACCTAGCATGGAGAGCACGATTACTTGATGATGACCTACCTAGCATGTAGAGCACGAATACTTGATGATGACATACCTAGCATGTAGAGCACGATTACTTGATGATGACCTACCCAGCATGGTGGGCACGATTACTTGATGATGACCTACCTAGCATGTAGAGCACGAATACTTGATGATGACCTACCTAGCATGTAGAGCACGATTACTTGATGATGACCTACCTAGCATGTAGAGCACGATTACTTGATGATGACCTACCCAACATGTAGAGCACGATTACTTGATGATAACCTACCTAGCATGGTGGGCACGATTACTTGATGATAACCTACCTAGCATGTAGAGCACGATTACTTGATGATGACCTACCAAGCATGTAGAGCACGATTACTTGATGATGACCTACCTAGCATGTAGAGCACGATTACTTGATGATGACCCACCTAGCATGGAGACCACGATTACTTGATGATGACCTACCCAGCATGTAGAGCACGATTACTTGATGATGACCTTCCCAGCATGTAGAGCACGATTACTTGATGATGACCTACCTAGCATGTAGAGCACGAATACTTGATGATGACCTACCCAGCATGTAGAGCACGATTACTTGATGATGACCTACCCAGCATGTAGAGCACGAATACTTGATGGTGACCTACCTAGCATGTAGAGCACGATTACTTGATGATGACCTACCTAGCATGTAGAGCACGATTACTTGATGATGACCTACCCAGCATGTAGAGCACGATTACTTGATGATGACCTACCTAGCATGTAGAGCACGAATACTTGATGATGACCTACCCAGCATGTAGAGCACGAATACTTGATGATGACCTACCCAGCATGTAGAGCACGATTACTTGATGATGACCTACCCAGCATGTAGAGCACGATTACTTGATGATGACCTACCCAGCATGTAGAGCACGATTACTTGATGATGACCTACCTAGCATGTAGAGCACGAATACTTGATGATGACCTACCCAGCATGTAGAGCACGAATACTTGATGATGACCTACCCAGCATGTAGAGCACGATTACTTGATGATGACCTACCCAGCATGTAGAGCACGATTACTTGATGATGACCTACCCAGCATGTAGAGCACGATTACTTGATGATGACCTACCCAGCATGTAGAGCACGATTACTTGATGATGACCTACCTAGCATGTAGAGCACGATTACTTGATGATGACCTACCTAGCATGGAGACCACGATTACTTGATGATGACCTACCCAGCATGTAGAGCACGATTACTTGATGATGACCTTCCCAGCATGTAGAGCACGATTACTTGATGATGACCTACCCAGCATGTAGAGCACGATTACTTGATGATGACCTACCCAGCATGTAGAGCACGAATACTTGATGGTGACCTACCTAGCATGTAGAGCACGATTACTTGATGATGACCTACCTAGCATGTAGAGCACGATTACTTGATGATGACCTACCCAGCATGTAGAGCACGAATACTTGATGGTGACCTACCTAGCATGTAGAGCACGATTACTTGATGATGACCTACCTAGCATGTAGAGCACGATTACTTGATGATGACCTACCCAGCATGTAGAGCACGATTACTTGATGATGACCTACCTAGCATGTAGAGCACGAATACTTGATGATGACCTACCCAGCATGTAGAGCACGAATACTTGATGATGACCTACCCAGCATGTAGAGCACGATTACTTGATGATGACCTACCCAGCATGTAGAGCACGATTACTTGATGATGACCTACCCAGCATGTAGAGCACGATTACTTGATGATGACCTACCTAGCATGGAGACCACGATTACTTGATGATGACCTACCTAGCATGTAGAGCACGATTACTTGATGATGACCTACCTAGCATGGAGACCACGATTACTTGATGATGACCTACCCAGCATGTAGAGCACGATTACTTGATGATGACCTACCCAGCATGTAGAGCACGAATACTTGATGGTGACCTACCTAGCATGTAGAGCACGATTACTTGATGATGACCTACCTAGCATGTAGAGCACGATTACTTGATGATGACCTACCTAGCATGGAGAGAACGATTACTTGATGATGACCTACCCAGCATGTAGAGCACGATGACTTGATGATAACCTACCTAGCATGTAGAGCACGATTACTTGATGATGACCTACCCAGCATGGAGAGCACGATTACTTGATGATGACCTACCCAGCATGTAGAGCACGATTACTTGATGATAACCTACCTAGCATGTAGAGCACGATTACTTGATGGTGACCTACCCAGCATGTAGAGCACGATTACTTGATGATAACCTACCTAGCATGGAAAGCACGATTACTTGATGATGACCTACCTAGAATGTAGAGCACGATTACTTGATGATGACCTACCCAGCATATAGAGCACGATTACTTGATGATAACCTACCCAGCATGTAGAGCACGATTACTTGATGTTGACCTACCTAGCATGTAGAGCACGATTCCTTGATGATGACCTACCCAGCATGTAGAGCACGATTACTTGATGATGACCTACCCAGCATGTAGATCACGATTACTTGATGATGACCTACCCAGCATGTAGAGCACGATAACTTGATGATGACCTACCCAGCATGGAGAGCACGATTACTTGATGATAACCTACCTAGCATGATGGGCACGATTACTTGATGATGACCTACCCAGCATGGAGAGCACGATTACTTGATGATGACCTACCTAGCATGGTGGGCACGATTACTTGGTGATAACCTGCCCAGCATGTAGAGCACGATTACTTAATGATAACCTACCCAGCATGGTGGGCACGATTACTTGATGATGACCTACCCAGCATGGAGAGCACGATTACTTGATGATAACCTACCTAGCATGGTGGGCAAGATTACTTGATGATGACCTACCCAGCATGGAGAGCACGATTACTTGATGATGACCTACCTAGCATGGTGGGCACGAATACTTGATGATGACCTACCTAGCATGTAGAGCACGATTACTTGATGATGACCTACCTAGCATGTAGAGCACGATTACTTGATGATGACCTACCTAGCACGTAGAGCACGATTACTTGATGATGACCTACCTAGCATGTAGAGCACGATTACTTGATGATGACCTACCTAGCATGTAGAGCACGCATACTTGATGATGACCTACCCTGCATGTAGAGCACGAATACTTGATGATAACCTACCTAGCATGTAGAGCACGATTACTTGATGATAACCTACCTAGCATGGTGGGCACGATTACTTGATGATAACCTACCCAGCATGTAGAGCACGATTACTTGATGATGACCTACCTAGCATGGAGACCACGATTACTTGATGATGACCTACCCAGCATGTAGAGCACGATTACTTGATGATAACCTACCTAGCATGTAGAGCACGATTACTTGATGATGACCTACCTAGCATGGAGAGAACGATTACTTGATGATGACCTACCCAGCATGTAGAGCACGATGACTTGATGATAACCTACCTAGCATGTAGAGCACGATTACTTGATGATGACCTACCCAGCATGGAGAGCACGATTACTTGATGATGACCTACCCAGCATGTAGAGCACGATTACTTGATGATGACCTACCCAGCATGTAGAGCACGATTACTTGATGATAACCTACCTAGCATGTAGAGCACGATTACTTGATGATGACCTACCTAGCATGTAGAGCACGAATACTTGATGATAACCTACCCAGCATGTAGAGCACGAATACTTGATGATGACCTACCTAGCATGTAGAGCACGACTACTTGATGATGACCTACCTAGCATGTAGAGCACGATTACTTGATGATGACCTACCCAGCATGGTGAGCACGATTACTTGATGATAACCTACCCAGCATGTAGAGCACGATTACTTGATGATGACCTACCTAGCATGTAGAGCACGATTACTTGATGATGACCTACCCAGCATGGTGGGCACGATTACTTGATGATGACCTACCTAGCATGGAGAGCACGATTACTTGATGATGACCTACCTAGCATGTAGAGCACGAATACTTGATGATGACATACCTAGCATGTAGAGCACGATTACTTGATGATGACCTACCCAGCATGGTGGGCACGATTACTTGATGATGACCTACCTAGCATGTAGAGCACGAATACTTGATGATGACCTACCTAGCATGTAGAGCACGATTACTTGATGATGACCTACCTAGCATGTAGAGCACGATTACTTGATGATGACCTACCCAACATGTAGAGCACGATTACTTGATGATAACCTACCTAGCATGGTGGGCACGATTACTTGATGATAACCTACCTAGCATGTAGAGCACGATTACTTGATGATGACCTACCCAGCATGTAGAGCACGATTACTTGATGATGACCTACCTAGCATGTAGAGCACGATTACTTGATGATGACCTACCTAGCATGGAGACCACGATTACTTGATGATGACCTACCCAGCATGTAGAGCACGATTACTTGATGATGACCTTCCCAGCATGTAGAGCACGATTACTTGATGATGACCTACCTAGCATGTAGAGCACGAATACTTGATGATGACCTACCCAGCATGTAGAGCACGATTACTTGATGATGACCTACCCAGCATGTAGAGCACGAATACTTGATGGTGACCTACCTAGCATGTAGAGCACGATTACTTGATGATGACCTACCTAGCATGTAGAGCACGATTACTTGATGATGACCTACCTAGCATGTAGAGCACGAATACTTGATGATGACCTACCTAGCATGTAGAGCACGATTACTTGATGATGACCTACCTAGCATGTAGAGCACGATTACTTGATGATGACCTACCCAGCATGGAGAGCACGATTACTTGATGATGACCTACCCAGCATGTAGAGCACGATTACTTGATGATGACCTACCCAGCATGTAGAGCACGATTACTTGATGATAACCTACCTAGCATGTAGAGCACGATTACTTGATGATGACCTACCTAGCATGTAGAGCACGAATACTTGATGATAACCTACCCAGCATGTAGAGCACGAATACTTGATGATGACCTACCTAGCATGTAGAGCACGACTACTTGATGATGACCTACCTAGCATGTAGAGCACGATTACTTGATGATGACCTACCCAGCATGGTGAGCACGATTACTTGATGATAACCTACCCAGCATGTAGAGCACGAATACTTGATGATGACCTACCTAGCATGTAGAGCACGATTACTTGATGATGACCTACCCAGCATGGTGGGCACGATTACTTGATGATGACCTACCTAGCATGGAGAGCACGATTACTTGATGATGACCTACCTAGCATGTAGAGCACGAATACTTGATGATGACATACCTAGCATGTAGAGCACGATTACTTGATGATGACCTACCCAGCATGGTGGGCACGATTACTTGATGATGACCTACCTAGCATGTAGAGCACGATTACTTGATGATGACCTACCTAGCATGTAGAGCACGATTACTTGATGATGACCTACCTAGCATGTAGAGCACGATTACTTGATGATGACCTACCCAACATGTAGAGCACGATTACTTGATGATAACCTACCTAGCATGGTGGGCACGATTACTTGATGATAACCTACCTAGCATGTAGAGCACGATTACTTGATGATGACCTACCCAGCATGTAGAGCACGATTACTTGATGATGACCTACCTAGCATGTAGAGCACGATTACTTGATGATGACCTACCTAGCATGGAGACCACGATTACTTGATGATGACCTACCCAGCATGTAGAGCACGATTACTTGATGATGACCTACCCAGCATGTAGAGCACGATTACTTGATGATGACCTACCTAGCATGTAGAGCACGAATACTTGATGATGACCTACCCAGCATGTAGAGCACGATTACTTGATGATGACCTACCCAGCATGTAGAGCACGAATACTTGATGGTGACCTACCTAGCATGTAGAGCACGATTACTTGATGATGACCTACCTAGCATGTAGAGCACGATTACTTGATGATGACCTACCTAGCATGTAGAGCACGAATACTTGATGATGACCTACCTAGCATGTAGAGCACGATTACTTGATGATGACCTACCTAGCATGTAGAGCACGATTACTTGATGATGACCTACCCAACATGTAGAGCACGATTACTTGATGATAACCTACCTAGCATGGTGGGCACGATTACTTGATGATAACCTACCTAGCATGTAGAGCACGATTACTTGATGATGACCTACCCAGCATGTAGAGCACGATTACTTGATGATGACCTACCTAGCATGTAGAGCACGATTACTTGATGATGACCTACCTAGCATGGAGACCACGATTACTTGATGATGACCTACCCAGCATGTAGAGCACGATTACTTGATGATGACCTTCCCAGCATGTAGAGCACGATTACTTGATGATGACCTACCTAGCATGTAGAGCACGAATACTTGATGATGACCTACCCAGCATGTAGAGCACGATTACTTGATGATGACCTACCCAGCATGTAGAGCACGAATACTTGATGGTGACCTACCTAGCATGTAGAGCACGATTACTTGATGATGACCTACCTAGCATGTAGAGCACGATTACTTGATGATGACCTACCCAGCATGTAGAGCACGATTACTTGATGATGACCTACCTAGCATGTAGAGCACGAATACTTGATGATGACCTACCCAGCATGTAGAGCACGAATACTTGATGATGACCTACCCAGCATGTAGAGCACGATTACTTGATGATGACCTACCCAGCATGTAGAGCACGATTACTTGATGATGACCTACCTAGCATGTAGAGCACGATTACTTGATGATAACCTACCCAGCATGTAGAGCACGATTACTTGATGATGATCTACCCAGCATGTAGAGCACGATTACTTGATGATGACCTACCTAGCATGGAGACCACGATTACTTGATGATGACCTACCTAGCATGTAGAGCACGATTACTTGATGATGACCTACCCAGCATGTAGAGCACGATTACTTGATGATGACCTACCTAGCATGTAGAGCACGATTACTTGATGATGACCTACCTAGCATGTAGAGCACGATTACTTGATGATGACCTACCTAGCATGGAGACCACGATTACTTGATGATGACCTACCCAGCATGTAGAGCACGATTACTTGATGATGACCTACCCAGCATGTAGAGCACGAATACTTGATGGTGACCTACCTAGCATGTAGAGCACGATTACTTGATGATGACCTACCTAGCATGTAGAGCACGATTACTTGATGATGACCTACCCAGCATGTAGAGCACGATTACTTGATGATGACCTACCTAGCATGTAGAGCACGAATACTTGATGATGACCTACCCAGCATGTAGAGCACGAATACTTGATGATGACCTACCCAGCATGTAGAGCACGATTACTTGATGATGACCTACCCAGCATGTAGAGCACGATTACTTGATGATGACCTACCCAGCATGTAGAGCACGATTACTTGATGATGACCTACCTAGCATGTAGAGCACGATTACTTGATGATAACCTACCCAGCATGTAGAGCACGATTACTTGATGATGACCTACCCAGCATGTAGAGCACGATTACTTGATGATGACCTACCTAGCATGGAGACCACGATTACTTGATGATGACCTACCTAGCATGTAGAGCACGATTACTTGATGATGACCTACCCAGCATGTAGAGCACGATTACTTGATGATGACCTACCTAGCATGTAGAGCACGATTACTTGATGATGACCTACCTAGCATGTAGAGCACGATTACTTGATGATGACCTACCTAGCATGGAGACCACGATTACTTGATGATGACCTACCCAGCATGTAGAGCACGATTACTTGATGATGACCTACCTAGCATGGAGACCACGATTACTTGATGATGACCTAACCAGCATGTAGAGCACGATTACTTGATGATGACCTACCTAGCATGGAGACCACGATTACTTGATGATGACCTACCCAGCATGGTGGGCACGATTACCTGATGATAACCTACCTAGCATGTAGAGCACGATTACTTGATGATGACCTACCTAGCATGTAGAGCACGATTACTTGATGATGACCTACCTAGCATGTAGACCACGATTACTTGATGATGACTTACCCAGCATGGAGAGTACGATTACTTGATGATGACCTACCTAGCATGTAGAGCACGATTACTTGATGATGACCTACCTAGCATGTAGAGCACGATTACTTGATGATGACTTACCCAGCATGGAGAGTACGGCTCCGAGGGTCCAGACAGTCATACACAGACCTACAGACCCTGTGTTTCTCAACACTCCCTGGGGCGTGATGAAGATTCCAGAACCTGCAAACAGTGACACTCAACTTTGTTAACAACGCTTTGCACACGAAAACTAGCACATTCGAAGTTATTCGCGTCTTTTCCACCAATCGCCTCAGTATACCACCAGTTACAGATTTGGCAGTCTTTCATCAATGCAATTTACACATCCTTCAAATAAAGCCGTACCTCGTAAGGTGTTCATTGTGTCAATCATTATCATTGGTAATCCATTTGATTTGCTTAAACAACATTTTGATGCAAAATCATTTTATCCAAACCATTCTGAAATTTAATAAAAGTAACTCAAATGTCAAAACGGCCACGTAAGAAGTGTGAATGATGGAACACTCAAGACTGGATCCCTACCTTTTTTACTGCAAATAGTCACCAACGATTAAACCACATCAATGAGAAGTAAGTAAGATATTCACCTATAATGGAACCCACGTAGTCTAACACATAGACTTTAAAAGAATATTTTGGTTAAATATTGAACAGGAGTCAATAAGAAATGGCATCAATGTTAAATAAATTGTTGATATGTGACGAATAAATACTGTTTTTCAGAGTCTTAGTGTAAAACTAGAACCGAAGACGAAAGCCACTTCTCGGAGAAGAACCCACGACGAAGGAAACACCACTGAGAAGTATAGGATATATTCACCTATAATGGAACCCACGACGAAGGAAACACCACTGAGAAGTATAGGATATATTCACCTATGATGGAACCCACGACGAAGGAAACACCATTGAGAAGTATAGGATATATCCACCTATGATGGAACCCACGACGAAGGAGACACCACTGGGGAGTATAGGATATATTCACCTATGATAGAACCCACGACGAAGGAAACACCACTGGGAAGTATTAGATATATTCACCTATGATGGAACCAACGACGAAGGAAACACCACTGAAAAGTATAGGATATATTCACCTATGATGGAACCCACGACAAAGGAAACACCACTGGGAAGTATTAGATATATTCACCTATGATGGAACCCACGACGAAGGAAACACAACTGGGAAGTATAAGATATATCCACCTATGATGGAACCCACGACGAAGGAAACACCACTGGGAAGTATAGGATATATTCACCTATGATGGAACCCACGACAAAGGAAACACCACTGAGAAGTATAGGATATATTCACCTATGATGGAACCAACGACAAAGGAAACACCACTGGGAAGTATTAGATATATTCACCTATGATGGAACCCACGACGAAGGAAACACCACAGGGAAGTATAGGATATATCCACCTATGATGGCACCCACGACGAAGGAAACACCACTGAGAAGTATAGGATATATTCACCTATAATGGAACCCACGACGGAGGAAACACCACTGGGAAGTATAAGGTATATTCACCTATGATGGAACCCACGACGAAGGAAACACCATTGAGAAGTATAAGATATATTCGGCTATGATGGAACCTACGACGAAGGAAACACCACTGAGAAGTATAGGATATATTCACCTATGATGGAAACCACGGCGAAGGAAACACCACTGGGAAGTATAGGATATATTCACCTATGATGGAACCCACGACGAAGGAAACACCACTGAGAAGTATAGGATATATTCACCTATGATGGAACCCACGACGAAGGAAACACCATTGAGAAGTATAGGATATATTCAACTATGATGGAACTTACGACGAAGGGAACACCACTGAGAAGTATAGGATATATTCACCTATAATTGAACCCACGACGAAGGAAACACCACTGGGAAGTATAGGATATATCCACCTATGATGGAACCCACGACGAAGGAAACACCACTGAGAAGTATAGGATATATTCACCTATAATGGAACCCACGACGAAGGAAACACCATTGAGAAGTGTAGGATATATTCACCTATGATGGAACCCACGACGAAAGAAACACCACTGGGAAGTATAGTATATATTCACCTATAATGGAACCCACGACGAAGGAAACACCACTGAGAAGTATAGGATATATTCACCTATGATGGAACCCACGACGAAGGAAACACCATTGAGAAGTATAGGATATATTCACCTATGATGGAACTTACGACGAAGGGAACACCACTGGGAAGTATAAGATATATCCACCTATAATGGAACCCACGACGAAGGAAACACCACTGAGAAGTATAGGATATATTCACCTATGATGGAACTTACGACGAAGGAAACACCACTGAGAAGTATAGGATACATTCACCTATAATGGAACCCACGACGAAGGAAACACCACTGGGAAGTATAAGATATATCCACCTATAATGGAACCCACGACGAAGGAAACACCACTGGGAAGTATAAGATATATCCACCTATGATGGAACCCACGACGAAGGAAACACCACTGGGAAGTATAGGATATATTCACCTATGATGGAACCAACGACGAAGGAAACACCACTGAGAAGTACAGGATATATTCACCTATGATGGAACCCACGACGAAGGAAACACCACTGAGAAGTATAGGATATATTCACCTATAATGGAACCCACGACGAAGGAAACACCACTGAGAAGTATAGGATATATTCACCTATGATGGAACCCACGACGAAGGAGACACCACTGGGAAGTATAGGATATATCCACCTATGATGGAACCCACGACGAAGGAAACACCACTGGGAAGTATAGGATATATTCACCTATGATGGAACCAACGACGAAGGAAACACCACTGAAAAGTATAGGATATATTCACCTATGATGGAACCCACGACAAAGGAAACACCACTGAGAAGTATAGGATATATTCACCTATGATGGAACCCACGACGAAGGAAACACCATTGAGAAGTATAGGATATATTCACCTATAATGGAACCCACGACGAAGGAAACACCACTGAGAAGTATAGGATATATTCACCTATGATGGAACCCACGACGAAGGAGACACCACTGGGAAGTATAGGATATATCCACCTATGATGGAACCCACGACGAAGGAAACACCACTGGGAAGTATTAGATATATTCACCTATGATGGAACCAACGACGAAGGAAACACCACTGAAAAGTATAGGATATATTCACCTATGATGGAACCCACGACAAAGGAAACACCACTGAAAAGTATAGGATATATTCACCTATGATGGAACCCACGACGAAGGAAACACCACTGAGAAGTATAGGATATATTCACCTATGATGGAACCCACGACGAAGGAAACACCACTGAGAAGTATAGGATATATTCACCTATGATGGAACCCACGACGAAGGAAACACCACTGGGAAGTATAGGATATATTCGGCTATGATGGAACCCACGACGAAGGAAACACCAATGGGGAGTATTAGATATATCCACCTATAATGAAACCCACGACGAAGGAAACACCACTGAGAAGTATAGGATATATTCACCTATGATGGAACCCACGACGAAGGAAACACCACTGAGAAGTATAGGATATATTCACCTATGATGGAACCTACGACGAACGAAACACCATTGAGAAGTATAGGATATATTCACCTATGATGGAACCCACGACGAAGGAAACACCACTGGGAAGTATAAGATATATTCACCTATAATGGAACCCCCGACGAAGGAAACACAACTGGGAAGTATAAGATATATTCACCTATAATGGAACCCACGACGAAGGAAACACCATTGAGAAGTATAGGTTATATTCACCTATGATAGAACCCACGACGAATGAAACACCACTGGGAAGTATAAGATATATTCACCTATAATGGAACCCACGACGAAGGAAACACCACAGGGAAGAATAGGATATATCCACCTATGATGGAACCCACGACGAAGGAAACACCACTGAGAAGTATAGGATATATTCACCTATAATGGAACCCACGACGGAGGAAACACCACTGGGAAGTATAGGATATATTCACCTATGATGGAACCCACGACGAAGGAAACAAAACTGGAAAGTATAAGATATATTCACCTATAATGGAACCCACGACGAAGGAAACACCATTGAGAAGTATAGGATATATTCACCTATGATAGAACCCACGACGAATGAAACACCACTGGGAAGTATAAGATATATTCACCTATAATGGAACCCACGACGAAGGAAACACCACTGGGAAGTATAATTTAAGATATATTCCCCTATGATGGAACCCACGACGAAGGAAACACCACAGGGAAGTATAGGATATATCCACCTATGATGGAACCCACGACGAAGGAAACACCACTGAGAAGTATAGGATATATTCACCTATAATGGAACCCACGACGGAGGAAACACCACTGGGAAGTATAAGGTATATTCACCTATGATGGAACCCACGACGAAGGAAAAACCATTGAGAAGTATAAGATATATTCGGCTATGATGGAACCTACGACGAAGGAAACACCACTGAGAAGTATAGGATATATTCACCTATGATGGAACCCACGGCGAAGGAAACACCACTGGGAAGTATAGGATATATTCATCTATGATGGAACCCACGACGAAGGAAACACCACTGAGAAGTATAGGATATATTCACCTATGATGGAACCAACGACGAAGGAAACACCATTGAGAAGTATAGGATATATTCAACTATGATGGAACTTACGACGAAGGAAACACCACTGAGAAGTATAGGATATATTCACCTATAATGGAACCCACGACGAAGGAAACACCACTGGGAAGTATAGGATATATCCACCTATGATGGAACCCACGACGAAGGAAACACCACTGAGAAGTATAGGATATATTCACCTATAATGGAACCCACGACGAAGGAAACACCATTGAGAAGTATAGGATATATTCACCTATGATGGAACCCACGACGAAGGAAACACCACTGGGAAGTATAGGATATATTCACATATAATGGAACCCACGACGAAGGAAACACCACTGAGAAGTATAGGATATATTCACCTATGATGGAACCCACGACGAAGGAAACACCATTGAGAAGTATAGGATATATTCACCTATGATGGAACTTACGACGAAGGGAACACCACTGGGAAGTATAAGATATATCCACCTATAATGGAACCCACGACGAAGGAAACACCACTGAGAAGTACAGGATATATTCACCTATGATGGAACTTACGACGAAGGAAACACCACTGAGAATTATAGGATATATCCACCTATAATGGAACCCACGACGAAGGAAACACCACTGGGAAGTATAAGATTTATCCACCTATGATGGAACCCACGACGAAGGAAACCCCACTCGGAAGTATTAAATATATTCACCTATGATGGATCCCACGACGAAGGAAACACCACTGGGAAGTATAAGGTATATTCACTTATGATGGAACCCACGACAAAGGAAACTTCACTGGGAAGTATAGGATATATCCACCTATGATGGAACCCACGACGAAGGAAACACCATTGAGAAGTATAGGATATATTCACCTATGATGGAACCCACGACGAAGGAAACACCACTGGGAAGTATAAGATATATCCACCTATGATGGAACCCACGACGAAGGAAACACCACTGAGAAGTATAGGATATATTCACCTATGATGGAACCCACGACGAAGGAAACACCACTGGGAAGTATAAGATATATTCACCTATGATGGAACTTACGACGAAGGAAACACCACTGAGAAGTATAGGATATATTCACCTATGATAGAACCCACGACGAAGGAAACACCACTGAGAAGTATAAGATATATTCACCTATAATGGAACCCACGACGAAGGAAACACCACTGAGAAGTATAGGATATATTCACCTATGATGGAACCCACGACGAAGGAAACACCACTGGGAAGTATTAGATATATTCACCTATGATGGAACCAACGACGAAGGAAACACCACTGAGAAGTATAGGATATATTCACCTATGATAGAACCCACGACGAAGGAAACACCACTGAGAAGTATAGTATATATTCACCTATGATGGAGCCCACGACGAAGGAAACACCACTAAGAAGTATAGGATATATCCACCTATGATGGAACCCACGACGAAGGAAACACCACTGAGAAGTATAGGATGTATTCACCTATAATGGAACCCACGACGAAGGAAACACCACTGGGAAGTATAAGGTATATTCACCTATGATGGAACCCACGACGAAGGAAACACCACTGAGAAGTATAGGATATATTCACCTATGATGGAACCCACGACGAAGGAAACACCACTGAGTAAACCGATTTCCTTCTTGAGCTTCATTTTCCTTATGTCGATTTCCACAACAGGGCCCTCCCCTTCTCCTGGCTCTCCTCCTCCTGGCTCTGCTCCCTGGGTCTGGGTCTGGGTTCGATGCTGCATACCTTCAGATCGCCCATTCTCTGCTAATCGGAAACGTTATGGGCAACTATATGTTGAAGACTTTCTACTGTTTAAGGATAATGACATGGTCAATAAGACAATGGTAATGCCGTGAGTTCAGGAACATTACATGTCAAGAAAGCACAGAACCATACTGTAGAACGGGTTTTATAACATAACAGTTCAAGTTGCTTCAAATAGTGATAATTACAGGATATCTAACGAGCTTTCCCTTTCCTATCAAGTTTGTGTCCCGAGTGAAATAATTTTGCTTTGTCTCGAGCCTTGGCGAGAGACAAACCAAAATTATTTCACGAGGAACATAAACTTGATATGAAAGGGGAACGAGTTATGTATCCTATTTATTACCAACATGTATTTCATACGATTTATTGTGTTTTAAAATATATTTCTGTTGTCCCTATAAAGGAACGGAACAGCGGAGTAATATTAACCCTGTCACAGCATCTATAAGTTCATAATATTGCGACGTTAAATATTCACGCTTTTAAACTCAAACCATTCTATATTCTTGACGTTCGGTATGGCGAAACCAGTTGCACTAAGTCATGCTGAAGGAAGCGTACGTAATATAACATCTCCCTACTCGAGGACATGAGATGAGAGTTATCCGTCCTTTGAATGAGGCCATGTCATGGCGGCCGCCATTCGCATGTTTCTCGTCGTCAAGCTAAACAACCTCATTAAATGTAAGTTTTAGATGAACTGCTAAGAAATTCGCCGTTGAAATGGCTTTCATTTCGGTTAGTTTTTCCTTGTGAGTATAAATTAACTGTGCACTGTTACAAACATGTTATTTTCACCTTGATACTGAGCGTTTGGTGCAAACTTTGTGAAACTTTGTGAAACTTTGTGAAACTTTGTGAAACTTTACAGACGACAAGAATAACGTTCAGCTTCTTGTTGCGTCAAGGAGATGGAACCGTACGGTGGTGGAAGTGTCATGGTTTGGAGTGGCATTTGTGGCGACCAGAAGACTGATCTTGTTATCCTCAATGGAAATCTGACCGCCCGTCGCTACATCGGCAATGTCCTAAGACCTGTTGTGCTGCTCTTCATGCAACAAAACCAACGTGCGATGTTTCAGCATGACAAGGCCACACCGCGCACAGCTCGTATCACCAGAAACTTTCTGAACGTCAACAACGTGCGAGTCCTGCCGTGACCAGCCCGCTCATCGGACTTGACCCCAATTGAGCACCTTTGGGACCAACTGGAACGTCCAGTCTGATTAAAATCGATCTTTTTCCGAGGAATACAATTTGCAAAATAATATATCTACCAGGATACGAACAGGTTCTGTAGATTCCTCGCGACAAGGTCTGAGAACATCCCGTATAGGAGTGTGTTCCGAACCAGTTTAGCGCAGCCAAAGCCCAGTCAAATAGCTGACCAATCACATCATAGTATTTAAACGGTCGCTGTTTTGAAAGCATTCAGAACAGACAAAAGGATAGCTGTTTTGAGTTATCTGCCCCTAGCTTCTCGCACCGAAAGCATTTGTTGGGCATCTTTTGATTGGCTACCTGAATTGCGCTCGAACACGCGAGTCTACGGGCTGTAATCAGACGGTTTGGCGTGGAACATACGACTGATATGAGTTCGTATCCCGGTAGATGCACTATTTTGCAATTTTTATTCAACGGAAAACCGTCGATTTTAATCAGACTGCCCGAACGTCGAATTAGGCAACGTCAACAGCCGCCATTGACGAGAGACGCCTCGGCCGTTGCCCTGCAATAGGAATGGCGTAGGATTCCTAACTTAGACGTCAGGAGACTTGTGTACTCCGTTCGACGCCGTGTGAGGATCTGCATCGTTGCCAGAGGAGGACACACCCGATACTGACTCCTGTTACGCCACGTAACTCTCAAGATCGTCTAAGCCTCAACATTCAACCAAGCTTGGTGCTCGAATACCGGACAATGCACACCTTTGTGATAAACTTGTCTCTCTTATGTTCTGGCAAATGCTGATTATTATGTTCTGAATGAAATACCATTCCCAGGATATCGTTTTTCAAAATTCATCATCATTTGTTACAAGTATTGTTTGTTTTCTTTTACACAAAAAAATATTGTGGTGGTGTTTCTTTTTCAAGTCAGTGTATATAGGCACTCACAAATTCATACATGAGAGTATGATACTTACTGTTTTTTGGCCAGAATATTTGGCATTTAAGTTAAACATTTGTAAGATATGGAAATGTTAATAATTAAATGTTAAATTAATAAATGATGTTGTCGACATAAACAACCTGCTTGAACTTTCTTGGCGCCATAAAACAAGCCAGGAAGCCCTTTTTGACTCTCGTCTACGTAATGAAATTCGAAAACGAAGAATTCCTAAAACGTGTTTTTCATAGAAATATGAACAGATAATGTTTTTTCAAATTTAGTTAATTTGGCTTCTGGAGACTTGATCAAGGGCGTCATCAAAGTTCCTTGTATTGACTAACTGACCATTTATACAGTTGTTTATGAGCGAGTCCCAATCCTAACACTATAACTTCCTGGCGAGTTTCTTCTCTCATGCACTTTCACTCGAACCAATCAGCTGTGAAGATTGGGTTACGTCGCTACAATTCTACATGACTGCGGGTCTGTAATTGGTTGAACTTATGGAAGGCAACGGGCACGAGACATACCCCTGTCACGGGAAGTTTGCATGGCACTTAGTGGAACGAGCGTGACATGTTGTATCCCTGAGTTGGTTGCGCGATGAACATGTTTAATAAACAGAAGATGTTGTATCCCTGAGTTGGTTGCGCGATGAACATGTTTAATAAACAGAAGATGTTATATCCCTGAGTTGGTTGCGCGATCGCAATGAACTTGTTTAATAAACAGAAAATGTTATATCCTTGAGTTGGTTGCGCGATCGCAATGAACTTGTTTAATAAACAGAAAATGTTATATCCCTGAGTTGGTTGCGCGATCGCAATGAACTTGTTTAATAAACAGAAAATGTTATATCCTTGAGTTGGTTGCGCGATCGCAATGAACTTGTTTAATAAACAGAAGATGTTATATCCCTGAGTTGGTTGCGCGATGAACTTGTTTAATAAGCAGAAGTGGATCTTTTCTGTGTAAAATGTGACCTCAATACAAACTTAGTTATTCAAAACAGGTTTTACAATATACACATATCCATGTCTGTTGCTTATTCAGAGTTGCTGTTCATAGTTTAGCAACTTTATTGATGCAGGGTGTATACCACTGTGTATACTTAATATCGGGATGTCTGTGTCCCTGCACCGTGTTAGATCTTTGGCTCAGTTCAGTATGAAATTTACATAAAATGTTGTCAT
Organism: Gibbula magus; assembly: GCA_936450465.1. Classification (NCBI taxonomy): domain Eukaryota; kingdom Metazoa; phylum Mollusca; class Gastropoda; order Trochida; family Trochidae; genus Gibbula; species Gibbula magus. The sequence continues at coordinate 1,442,069 of OW388297.1, forward strand.
GGTACCGTTGTCATACAACCTAAGGCGAGAATAAAGGGAGCTCTTTGTTGTTTCAACCTTTAAACAAGCAAAGGAACTGTAAGCTGCATACACAATGTGTAATACAGGTACTGGGACAGCCAGTGTATGTCCACTGCTGGTGGAACGCTGTTTCACTGTACATAGGGTTAACCGACACAGACTCCGCACAGACTCGACATCATCCACAGTCGCCCTAACTTCGGACACGTTTGATTCATTACTGTCGCAATAAAAGATGGGACGAAACATGTATATATTCAAATTAGTTTGAATGTGAAACTTTAAAATTGCTTCTATATGCCTCTTAAAGAAGTCATTTAAAATTGATGTTTGAGGTTAATATTCCCCACACTGGGTCGTTCATAACATTTGAATAGGAACACTGTTTGAGGTTAATATTCCCCACACTGGGTCGTTCATAACATTTCGAATAGGAACACTGTTTGAGGTTAATATTCCCCACACTGGGTCGTTCATAACATTTCGAATAGGAACACTGTTTGAGGTTAATATTCCCCACACTGGGTCGTTCATAACATTTCGAATAGGAACACTGTTTGAGGTTAATATTCCCCACACTGGGTCGTTCATAACATTTCGAATAGGAACACTGTTTGAGGTTAATATTCCCCACACTGGGTCGTTCATAACATTTGAATAGGAACACTGTTTGAGGTTAATATTCCCCACACTGGGTCGTTCATAACATTTGAATAGGGACACTGTTTGAGGTTAATATTCCCCACACTGGGTCGTTCATAACATTTGAATAGGAACACTGTTTGAGGTTAATATTCCCCACACTGGGTCGTTCATAACATTTGAATAGGAACACTGTTTGAGGTTAATATTCCCCACACTGGGTCGTTCATAACATTTGAATAGGAACACTGTTCGAAGCTTGGTCTGTTGGGGTGTTGTTTATGGTTGTTTGTTCTAAGAAACGAACTAGGTCATACTTGGTACTAGAGTGTCGCGTGTATTACTACAATGTTACTCTTCTTCCTCTCCCTTGTCTTCTTCTGCTCGGACAACAGGATGTATACAAGTATATATAACAACAAACTAGACAACCCATAAAGGGTTAATTGTTTTAGCTGGCAAAGCAAGCACATGTTTTATGATAAATTGTATGAAAACGTCAGGTTTTTTCTCTCAATTGTATCATAATTTCACTGCACCGTTAAAGTGTTGTACTTTTGTCTGAGGACATCTGTCATACCAGACCATTAACTATCCATACATGAATATTAAACAAGGTCTCTTTCATAGAACCATTACACTTCTATTTCTGCCCGACTTACATTATACATATATACGTCAAATACTCTTCAACGCTATTTCAAACTCATGATATATACACATTGTTCGTTGCATGTACTGTATACAAATAAACTAAGAGAATAACTCCAACAATTAGTATGTACAGTTACATCAACAAGTTTCAACAATATTCATTAACTGTGAATGAAATTCCTCACCTTAATGTTTGAAGTGTTTACTTGTCTCTCTGTGTAATTATGTGACGTAATAGCATGACAATTTTACTTAGTGTAAGTTGATACTCTGAATATACAAGTGTATCGGTCTTACCTGTGTGTGTATCCATGGTAATGTGTGGATGATGTATATATGCACGATGCTGCAATGTGGTCCGTCTTTCACTTATCGCACCTCACCACAGAGCACCTGTATCTACCTGTATCTACCTGTATCTACCTGTAGTTACCTGTAGTAAAGCTGGGTATGTATACGGCAGGTTCGGTTTCAGTGTATATGTAAAATGTAAATATAACCTAAATATTTCACGCTTTAGATGCAGGGACTTCTTTGAAGACATTGGGTGTTCTTAAAGGTACACCATGTTGTTGATTCTTTAAGTTGGTTTATACATGATATTAGATTCGTTCCTGGTCATGTTCGGTATTCTTAAACCGTTGGGAAGAAACTCTAAAAGTAAAAAAAACATCAAACGCTACATATTTATTATCTTCTCATGGTTTTGTTTGGTTACATCAAACCGTTTGTAATAATAATGTTTATATTAACGATTTTCGTGATCGACCTTTATGTGTGGCAGTCGAGGTATATCTATGTTTAATCATGAGTGGCAGTCGAGGTATATCTATGTTTAATCATGTGTGGCAGTCGAGGTATATCTATGTTTAATCATGTGTGGCAGTCGAGGTATATCTATGTTTAATCATGTGTGGCAGTCGAGGTATATCTATGTTTAATCATGTGTGGCAGTCGAGGTATATCTATGTTTAATCATGTGTGGCAGTCGAGGTATATCTATTTTTAATCATGTGTGGCAGTCGAGGTATATCTATTTTTAATCATGTGTGGCAGTCGAGTCTGAATAACAGCGCACGTTATGATTGTTACAGGACTTCCAAACTCTACTACAGTCAGAGACTATCTATTGTAACTCGTGTGCAAAGATGTAGGTATACATTGCTTACATTTTAAGATTAGGATTGTTAGATTTGATGGTTACTTGAAAAAGAAAATTGTCCACCGAAAGTAATTATAGAATATGTTCACTATTAAACAAGCGATTGAACACAAGATTCGTTTTTATTTTATCTGTAAGTCAAATGATGAAATTAGAAAGCACTAAGAAAAAATCATAAACTTGTGTCTTGTTCCAACTTAGAGACCAGATGTATGTAACAGAGGTTATGTAGGATGATATTACTTGAGTAACTCCTGAGAGAAGAACATGTGTCCACAAAATATAACACATGTTACTGCTTTAGTCTTAGCCTTTGTTATTGCATTGATCGTGAATATTAAATATGGGTCAACCACATTCTGATTACATACAGCAATAAAACACCGTCCAAAAGAAACCCTACCAATAAAAAATCTAAGACAGTTTAATCCTCGAATGTTAACTGCGACTGAAAAATAGATACTTGTTGTGTCAAGAAGACAACTTATCTAAATTTTGAGAGGTATTCTAGAAGTTGTATGGACGAAGACATGTACAGGGAATTTATGGATGATCAACTTCTTTATTTTGTTTTCTTCTTTACTTGAATTAACAATATTAGAAACATTATCTTATGTTTTTAAAAAAAACAATCCTTTTAAAAATTGTAACAACTAGGTGAGATAGGGGAGTAAAATAGGGACTTTTTTGTTTCTTTCCAAAACGACGTACAGACACGATCCGTGACATAGTTAAAGTCCAAAAGGTCCATCCTGTTGACATGTTTTATTAACTTCAATGCATAATGTCACAATTCAAATGCAAATCCTGTTGTCCAAAACACCCTTTTGAAATATTAATTATTAAATATTAATATTTCAGCACCCCATCATAGTTTGAACAGGAGTAAATATATAAATATCATACCATGATAAATTGACTTTCTAATACTTATTTACAAAACAATTGTTGTGTCAAAAACATTCACAAATTAGCTTTGTGCCGTGGCAGTACTTTATTTGTTACCCTGTCGACAATTTGGTGGCGTTTCTTGTGGACGCCAGTTTATTTATACACATACCTAGCCGGTGACTTATCGAGATGTTCACGGTCAATGCCTTGTCAGGTTAGAAATGGTAGATGTATATAAGCGGGCGGATGACAACCGTCTAGCCTAGGAAGATGTATTATGTGTTTGTAACACACATTCAGTGCTGGTTAAAGGTACATCCACTGTGTTTCATAAGCAAATATTAACAGTCGGTACTTCTCGATAAAGTAACACCATTTATAACGTTTGGTATATTTTACCCCCAACAACTCAATTGATTAACATCTCCGCTATCTGACTTTGCTAAAATCTTTAAGAATTATTGTTTGGAAATTTGACATAGACTGTTCTTACTGGGTTGTGAAAAACTAGAGCACATTCATAAGTACACCTTTTACACAGTGTGTCCAAACATTCTAACGTGCAAAAGAAACTGCGCAGAAAGTATATTTTTGAATGTGTTTGATGGACATATGTTTTGTGAAGAAATACTCACAAATTCTCAAATTCAACAGATAATGTTTTTAAAATTCAAATTTAATTTAGTTGGCTTCTGAAAACATGATGTAACTCTGTGTCAGTCGTATGTATCGCACGTGGATTTAAATGTAGTGTATTGTGTACGGCGACGTTTCCTTTGCACGTGGATTTAAATGTAGTGTATTGTGTACGGCGACGTTTCCTTTGCACGTGGATTTAAATGTAGTGTATTGTGTACGGCGACGTTTCCTTTGCACGTGGATTTAAATGTAGTGTATTGTGTACGGCGACGTTTCCTTTGCACGTGGATTTAAATGTAGTGTATTGTGTACGGCGACGTTTCCTTTGCACGTGGATTTAAATGTAGTGTATTGTGTACGGCGACGTTTCCTTTGCACGTGGATTTAAATGTAGTGTATTGTGTACGGCGACGTTTCCTTTGCACGTGGATTTAAATGTAGTGTATTGTGTACGGCGACGTTTCCTTTGCACGTGGATTTAAATGTAGTGTATTGTGTACGGCGACGTTTCCTTTGCACGTGGATTTAAATGTAGTGTATTGTGTACGGCGACGTTTCCTTTGCACGTGGATTTAAATGTAGTGTATTGTGTACGGCGACCTTTCCTTTGCACGTGGATTTAAATGTAGTGTATTGTGTACGGCGACCTTTCCTTTGCACGTGGATTTAAATGTAGTGTATTGTGTACGGCGACGTTTCCTTTGCACGTGGATTTAAATGTAGTGTATTGTGTACGGCGACGTTTCCTTTGCACGTGGATTTAAATGTAGTGTATTGTGTACGGCGACGTTTCCTTTGCACGTGGATTTAAATGTAGTGTATTGTGTACGGCGACCTTTCCTTTGCACGTGGATTTAAATGTAGTGTATTGTGTACGGCGACCTTTCCTTTGCACGTGGATTTAAATGTAGTGTATTGTGTACGGCGACCTTTCCTTTGCACGTGGATTTAAATGTAGTGTATTGTGTACGGCGACCTTTCCTTTGCACGTGGATTTAAATGTAGTGTATTGTGTACGGCGACCTTTCCTTTGCACGTGGATTTAAATGTAGTGTATTGTGTACGGCGACCTTTCCTTTGCACGTGGATTTAAATGTAGGGTATTGTGTACGGCGACCTTTCCTTTGCACGTGGATTTAAATGTAGTGTATTGTGTACGGCGACCTTTCCTTTGCACGTGGATTTAAATGTAGTGTATTGTGTACGGCGACGTTTCCTTTGCACGTGGATTTAAATGTAGTGTATTGTGTACGGCGACCTTTCCTTTGCACGTGGATTTAAATGTAGTGTATTGTGTACGGCGACCTTTCCTTTGCACGTGGATTTAAATGTAGTGTATTGTGTACGGCGACCTTTCCTTTGCACGTGGATTTAAATGTAGTGTATTGTGTACGGCGACCTTTCCTTTGCACGTGGATTTAAATGTATTGTATTGTGTACGGCGACCTTTCCTTTGCACGTGGGTGTCTTATATATAGCTGTTCTATAAGGCGCATTTAGCGAGTGTCACTCTTGCAAGTGACAGCCCTATCTCCCGTTTTCTCAAATAACCAAGTGTTCAGTTTTATCAAGCCAAAGTTCTTCTTTCATTCCATGTAGAATGTGTAATTCATTAAACACTATTTACTGTAATGATTTACAATGAGCGTACGTTGATGTACGAATGCAATGGTGAACGACATAACCTCCAGTGTATAAATGAACAACTAGTATGGAAGCGGGGGGATTCTTAACTTTTTAATGTAAGGGTAACTCCAATGTTACTTTATTTACATAGTATGTACTGTGTGAGAATTCAGTACTGTGTCAATGAAACAGAGTCATGTAAATGCACGTTCTATTGTTGAATCACTCAAATTACAAACGCTGACCTAAGCGATAACATTCACATTGTAAATGCTGGCAGACTACTACTTGAGATTTAGCGATTAGTTAAGCCCACTACAGACTACACGTCCGTGTTTTTGAGCTAAAAGATCCATGGAGGAAAATATGCAAAAATGTATATCAATGAAATATATATACATGGTGTTTAGCAGATGGTTTCTACCCAAAATATCCAGATAACATACAGATAATTACAGATAACATACAGATAATTACAGATAACATACAGATAATTACGCTAATCAAGTCAATTAGTTTCTAGCGCAGGGCATTGTGGTAGACTCTCACACTATCTAAACTCATCGACAAAAGAAACTTATCACTTTTAAAGGTGCATCCATTGTGTTTCATAAAATTTAATTTGGCTTTAATACGTTCCAAATCACCACCTGTGCTGTCTACAATACAAATAAATTCACTCAGCTTGCATATTTATCCCCATTCGCCAAATATATCATAATTACTAGTTTCCAATTAAAATTGAGTAACATCATTATGCATGTGCAGAAACCCAAACTGCACGTCCCATTTACATGCACAGTGACTTATTAAACATTATCAACTCAAATTTGACTTTGTGTCTGTCATAAATAAGATTCCAAAATTACGTTTGACTCATTGACGCGCGCCACACGCTGTGCATTGTCCGGTTTTCGATCAAAAATCACTTCTTTTACCTTCATATCGTCAATATGCTAAGTCTACTATCATCAAAATGGTGGTTTTCGGTAACAGTCGGTACTTTTCGATAAAATAACACCATTTATAACGTTTGGAATATGTGACCCCCAACAACACAATGGATGTACATTTAAAGTAAGTTTTTTGCGATTTATCGAGACTGCTATAATATTTTTCAAATATGCATAAAACATTATCCAAAACGCATTATGTGGATTAGTGACAGTCATTATTCAATGATTTTCGGTAAATTTCGTGTAATCATTTGAAGACGAAAAACAGAATAATTGGGATTACTCATTCTTAACGTGCTGAATATTTGCATAACTACTGACGTCTATGAGAACGATGATGCTGTATAAAAAAAGAATACGAAAGAAACAACGTCACATTACAAGACCCGTCAACTGCCGCCAAGCAACCATCAGCAACTTGTAGAATTGTTGTCAGCGGACAGGCCAGACACAAGACCGTCCAAGATCGGGTCGACTATGGGTTTCGCTTGAATTGGTCTTGTTTGATTTTTGGCGAAAATTTCTTGCTGACTTCATCCAGCGACTGACGTAACCCCTGCAGAGACGTGTTCTAGCGTGCATTGATGCAGAAAGTGGTCAGACTCGCTACTGAGAACATGTTTGACCACTTGTAGGCCTTTTTGTAAACAATGTATGTTTTGTAAACAATGTATGTTTTGTAAACAATGTCTGTTACTTTGCAATTTTTTATTTTGATCCCATGTCACTTTTGCTAAAAGAAAATTAATAAATGTACTATTGAAAGAGCAATGGTGACTTTATACTGTGGTTAGAAAATTATTAAATTGGGAATAATGGATACCATATTTGTCTTATTGCCTTTTTATGAGCAACAAAAGGTGGTGATAAGTTTAGTTTGCCGATGACTTTATTTGTAATTTGATTCAGTTATATAGTTCTTACAGAGGTTGAACAAGATGCTCATCCCAATAAGTATTTTGTCAAAAACCTAAAATCAAGGATAATATATACGTACGTAGAGTACGTATCTTTGAAACTAAATTACTTCGGATTGTAGAATAGAATATTGTTATCTGATTCCCCATTCACTGAGATATATGAAATGTATAGAATATTGATATCTAATATTGATTATTTCATTTATATTCCCCATTCACTGAGATATATGTATAGGATATTGATATCTGATATTTATTATTTCATTTATATTCCCCATTCACTGAGATACATGTATAGGATATTGATATCTGATATTTATTATTTCATTTATATTCCCCATTCACTGAGATATATGTATAGAATGTTAATATCTGATATTTATTATTTCATTTATATTCCCAATTCATAGAGAAATATGTATATAATATTGATATTGATATTGTGTATATGTGTGTATTACATTTCTAAAGGGATTGTTTTCACTCGATAAAGACGTTAATTTGATATGCACTTACATCCCTCCTATTGGTCCATGTGTAATGTTGAACAATAGGAGCAATATATCCTTGCGACTTTGTTGAATCCCACACTGTTATTTGTGGTGATGACTTCAAATCTTGTTGATAATACTATGAATCATATATTCCAAGCGAATGTTGATGTTGATGAACTCTAATGATGATATATATGGAGACATTCATCCTAATCCAGGGCCTAAAGTCCTAAATGATTTAAAAATTGTACATCTAAATATTCGAAGCCTTAAAGAAAAATTAGATATATTAAGAATTGAATTTGGATACTATGATGTTATATGCTTGACAGAAACTTGGCTAACTTCCGATATAAACAACACTGATATAAGAATCCCCGGTTTCCATCTACCTTTCCGTAAAGACAGACCAACTCGTGGTGGTGGTGTAGCAGTCTACGTAAAAGATACCATATGCGCGTCAGTAATGTCTGATTTAGATGTAGTCGGGCTTGAGGCGATATGGATACAGATGAAATGTAAAACAAGAAATTATATAATTTGAACTTTTTATCGTGCCGACCGGAGTTACGAATATTGGAATTTAATCGATGAATCAATAGGCAACGCAATCGATCTAAACATGCACACGATAATAACCGGTGATTTCAATACTGACATTCTTCATGGAAAACCTACTAAGATAGACAATATCCAAAGTGTTCACGGCCTTGAACAAATAATCAAGAATGCTACTAGAATAACTGCTAACAGCAAAACTCTGATCGATTTGATATTTGTATCTCATATGGGCGATGTTAGAGATTCTGGTGTATTAGATCCAATATGTAGCGATCATTGCCCGGTGTACCTAACTATAGCAGAAACTATATATAACAATCATTCATTCAAAAGAAAAATTTACGACTATTCTTCAGCGGATGTTAATGGCATGAATGAGAGTGTCAAAGCGATCAACTCTGACATATTGTTCTCTACAGGAAACTTAGATAAGGTTACTGAAAATGTTACATCATCTATACTAAATATAATGGATAAATGTATCCCGAATAAGACCGTAACAATTAGAACAAACGATCCTGCATGGATGAATAATCAAATCCGATCCCTGATAAGAAAGCGTAACCGCATACACAAGAAAGCTAAAAAACGAAACTTTCCAAATGACTGGTGTAAGTTCAGAGAACTCCGTAATAAAGTAATTTCAACGGTAAGGAATGCAAAACGTGCATTCGATGCAAAAATAGATGAAACTGTTAATACTACTCATGGTACTAAAATGTGGTGGCGATTAGTAAAACATTATGTAAAAACAAATGATTCTGTAAAGTCGTCATTTCCGTCGATTGTTTATAACAACGTAGTTTATGACACTCCTCAAGATATTGCAAATGTACTTAATACGTTCTTCTCAGAACAGTCTAAAGTTGATGACCCTTACGCCGATCTGCCTGATGTTGAACCCATTGAAATCGATGAAATTATGTCAATAATGACGATTAGTGATGATGATGTTCGCGATATTCTAATGAGTCTGGATACTTCGAAAGCCACGGGGCCTGATGGAATTGGAAATAAAATACTGAAATATACCGCATATTCTTTAACTCCTTTGTTAACCAGACTGTTTAATTTATCACTACGGAATAAAACATTCCCTTTATCTTGGAAACTAGCCTCCGTTATTCCGCTCTATAAGAAGGGTGATGAACACGACTGTTCTAATTATAGGCCTGTTGCGTTAACGAGCTGTGTCGCTAAAGTTTTTGAAAAATGCGTCTTCAAATATGTCTTTAACTTCTTTAGGGACAACAATATACTATCAAATTTGCAATCTGGTTTTATGCCTGGAGATTCCACTGTAAATCAGTTAACATATCTCTATAATTTCATATCCAGCGCAGTGGACCAAGGAAAGGAAATTAGAGCCGTATTTTGTGATATAAGCAAAGCTTTTGACAGAGTTTGGCACGGGGGCATCATTCACAAACTCCATGCTTACGGCATAAGGGGAGAACTTTTGGAATGGTTCAAAAGTTACTTAGATAGTAGAAAGCAGAAAGTTGTAATAAATGGATACAGTTCAGATTTTAGTTCTGTAGAAGCTGGCGTACCCCAAGGGTCAGTCCTTGGTCCGCTTTTGTTCATTATCTATATTAATGATATTGTAGATGGTATTGATAGTAACATTCGCCTATTTGCCGATGATACCTCAATATATGTTATAATAGATGATCATATTACAGCAGCTTCTACCATAAATAATGATTTGGCAAAAATTTCAGACTGGGCCAGAAAGTGGCAAGTTAGTTTCAATCCTAGTAAGACTGAGAGTATGACATTTAGTCGGAAAACGAAAGACTACGTCAGACCGAACTTAATAATGGGTGGGGAAAATATCAAAGAAGTTGAACACCATAAACATTTAGGCTTAACACTTCAAAGCGATTGTTCTTGGAAAGTACATATTAATGACATGATCAAGAAAATAAGCCCAAGGATAAATTGTCTGAGAAGTTTAAAATATCGTCTATCTCGTAAAACATTGAATACTTTATATACATCTTTTGTCTTACCACTTTTTGACTTCTGCTGTCATGTTTGGGATAACTGTACGATAGAACAGACAAATATATTGGAAAATCTTCACTTGGATGCATTAAGAACTATATGTGGTGCAGTTCGAGGCACAAGTCATGAAAAGTTATACAGGGAAACAAACTATTGCACCTTAGAAAATAGAAGATATCGCTTTAAACTCACTACTTTCTATAAAATGTATCATCATATGGCTCCTGGTTATTTAAATGACTTGGTACCAGGTAGCGTATCGGAACAAAGTAACTACAATCTCAGAAACAGTTCTTCCATTCAAGAAATTAATTGTAGAACGCAGAGATATTCTCAATCATTTTTACCAAGTGCTATAACTGCATAGAACTCCTTGCCCGTCGAGGTTACAAACGCGGCATCTCTTAATCATTTTAAAACTATGATTAAACCAGAACAAACGCCTAGCTACTTCGACTTAAACTTCGGAAGTAGATTCTGTCAAATTATCCATTGTCGTCTCAAGCTCGGCTGTAGTGATCTAAACGCCGACAGATACAATCGACACATATCGGAAACTCGGAAGTGCTCATGTGGTCACTATAGCGAAGACGTAGTACACTACCTTTTCACATGTCAGATTTATCAAAACTTAAGAATTAAAATGTATTTTTATGCTCGTGGATATGATGTTCAAACTACGTTGTATGGAAATGGCCTATTGGATAATTCAACAAATAAAGAAATTCTTAACTCGTTACACCAGTTCATTTCTAAAAGTAACCGTTTCCTATAAGTGTTATTACAGACAAATAGTATATAAAATATATGTTTCATAACTGAATAACCGCTGCAGCAACCGTCATTACCAGGCATACCAAACAACACAAGAGAAAACATTCTTTTTATACTTGGAACATAATTGTAAAGGCTTTTTTCTTGTTTTAAGTCTACCTTATTTCATTGACTTGTTTCTGCGTCCAGCTTTTGCTTTCATTGTACTGGAGCGGCGTTGAAATAAGCCTATGGCTTGTTCGCCAATCCAGATTTCTTTTTGGAAATAAAAATATGTTTAAACCATATATATATATATTTCAAACTGACGATGGTAGTATTTCTTCAAATGAATATTATGACATTGTTGATGGAACGATTTTGGAAGCACAAATATTTGTTGATGAGGCTAAGAATACTAAAAATCACCTACATAACGGACAATCAGCTGGCCCGGACGAAATTATTATCGAAATGATAAATTTTTCTCAGATCCAAGTAATGCACTCCCTTCTGAAGTGTTTTATTACTGTATTTGAAATGGTTCGTTTCCAGAACGATGGTCCCGTTCAAGCATTGTCCCGATACATAAAATTGGGCTAAAAACAATTCAGAAAATTATCGAGAATGTTATTGGGAAAATATTCCCAACGATTACAAACAACAGAATCTCAAACTGGTCAAACTTAAGAAATTTAATTCCTGAATGGATTATAGCCCATTATCCCTACAGCCCATACCCCCTACACTCCATTACCCCTACAATTAGTTACAACAACACTAGCAGTTACCTGTCTGACATAATGAACTCACCCGAACGAGTGACTACTGAGAAAATAAGATTTACAGTTGAGAAGAAGATGAAAATGCTTACATTTTGATTTTGATCGAAAGTCAATTTTACAATGACAGATTAAAGTATGTTATCATTTATATGTATCAGTTCTTCTTTTCATAAACTTACTTTGGAATTTCACTTTATGTATATTTTGTTGTTCTACTTTCTATGTCATTACCTGTGCTTGAATATTCAGGCTTGTTTCAATACAATAATACAACTCTCGCAGTTACTTTCCGTGATGTCTTTAACTTGAAGTCATTGTTATATGTGTTAATGCATACTTCTTTTCAAAAGGTTTTCATTTGTCTTCGATTTGATATGGCCACTCCAGCTCATCAGCACTGGTCAATTTGATTACAACACGATACAATCACACCAGTCGACAGTAGTTTGAATGATTTAATTGGTGACTGTTTTATTTTTTAACTTAAATATCTTTATTTAAAGTAGACGAGGGTAAGAAATGAAATTTACACCAACATGACCCCTACCATGTTTAAAATGTTGTAAATGTGTGCAGGACGAGGCACATTTATTGATTTTCACACAGAGTATGTCTTATATGTCGATAAACAGTTGTGTTTTGTTAATTTGGGTGAATTTCATAATTTAAATTTTTTAATTTTAAAAAAAACAAACAAAAAAAAACGCGTTGAGGTATTCTTTGACTGATTAAATGTTTTGGACTAATTTGCTAAACTAGTCAGTTTTTTTTAATACGACGTCGAAAAGTCGAGATATGTGACTTTGAAAATTATACATATGATAAATACAACCGAGTAATATACTTTCTTTTGCACCTCAGTTTATGTGATGACATTCAAATGTATGTATTTATTTCATTAGAGATACATGTATGAATGTGAAACATGACATGAAAGATAGACAGACAGATTTTTTAAAATTAAAGTCTCACCTCATTTTTACAAAAAGAGTTACTAATAATTATGATACAATTTTTTTTTAAAATCGTAAAAAGTGAGCCACCCAAAAGGGTTATGAGAGACTAAAATGAAGTACATCATTAAAAAGACAGTAATAAATAAACATCATTTCTTAAAAAGTAAAAGCGTTCTTCTCTGTAAAATAACAATATCTGGGCATGAAATGTCCTTGCTAAGTTGTTTTAAATCTTTTTGCTCACACTATCAATTGTCTCTGTTTTTAATCTATACCGTTCCATTGCATAGTAAGAGGTACAAGCGAGAGAGTAACAAGCTATGGATTAGGTTGCGGTGGACCGTTAACTTGTTTTGATAACCTGTAGGGGTAATGCTGTGTAGGGGTTTAAAGAGTACTCAACACTTACACAACACATAACGCGTGATACAATGATACAATGATACAAAAATGTTTATCTCGTAGTAAAGATTAACATTTGTTGCTTTTTACAAAAAAAACCTATGAAGGATGAAATTCATTTGACCTTTGTATATATGCCCACATCATGTTGGCTTAAGAAAACAAGGGACTCGCACAGCTTAACCGAACCATATACAATCGTTTTAAAACTCATTTTATAGATTGAAAAGTATATTATACAAAAAGGAAACGCTTGTCGGTTGCTACGTTTTACCCTTTTCCATATAAAAAAAGCAGCTGAAATGAAAAGGTTGAAGAATTTTTAAGGAAGTACAAACACATAACCGCAACGCACGTGAATGTCTTTCAGCACGTGCATCATGCATACCCTGGCTATAAAAATGCAGATTGCTTTCGTTTTGAATGAGTGCCTTATCATTATGCCACGTATTGACATTGCAACAAGGAACATCGCTATCGGACAAATTCAAGCTGGAGAGTCTCAGTCTGCTGTTGCCATGTCAGTCAGAGTACCACCCGCCGACTCGTAGCTCACTACAACCAGACTGTCAGTCAGAGTACCACACGCCGACTCGTAGCTCACTACAACCAGACTGTCAGTCAGAGTATCACCCGCCGACTCGTAACCTCACTACAACCAGACTGTCAGTCAGAGTACCACACGCCGACTCGTAGCTCACTACAACCAGACTGTCAGTCAGAGTACCACCCGCCGACTCGTAGCTCACTACAACCAGACTGTCAGTCAGAGTACCACACGCCGACTGGTAGCTCACTACAACCAGACTGTCAGTCAGAGTACCACACGCCGACTGGTAGCTCACTACAACCAGACTGTCAGTCAGAGTACCACACGCCGACTCGTAGCTCACTACAACCAGACTGTCAGTCAGAGTACCACCCGCCGACTCGTAGCTCACTACAACCAGACTGTCAGTCAGAGTATCACCCGCCGACTCGTAGCTCACTACAACCAGACTGTCAGTCAGAGTATCACCCGCCGACTCGTAGCTCACTACAACCAGACTGTCAGTCAGAGTATCACACGCCGACTGGTAGCTCACTACAACCAGACTGTCAGTCAGAGTACCACCCGCCGACTGGTAGCTCACTACAACCAGACTGTCAGTCAGAGTATCACCCGCCGGCTCGTAGCTAACTACAACCAGACTGTCAGTCAGAGTACCACCCGCCGACTCGTAGCTCACTACAACCAGACTGTCAGTCAGAGTATCACACGCCGACTCGTAGCTCACTACAACCAGACTGTCAGTCAGAGTACCACACACCGACTCGTAGCTCACTACAACCAGACTGTCAGTCAGAGTATCACACGCCGACTCGTAGCTCACTACAACCAGACTGTCAGTCAGAGTACCACACACCGACTCGTAGCTCACTACAACCAGACTGTCAGTCAGAGTACCACCCGCCGACTCGTAGCTCACTACAACCAGACTGTCAGTCAGAGTATCACACGCCGACTCGTAGCTCACTACAACCAGACTGTCAGTCAGAGTATCACACGCCGACTCGTAGCTCACTACAACCAGACTGTCAGTCAGAGTACCACCCGCCGACTCGTAGCTCACTACAACCAGACTGTCAGTCAGAGTATCACACGCCGACTCGTAGCTCACTACAACCAGACTGTCAGTCAGAGTACCACACGCCGACTCGTAGCTCACTACAACCAGACTGTCAGTCAGAGTACCACCCGCCGACTCGTAGCTCACTACAACCAGACTGTCAGTCAGAGTACCACACGCCGACTCGTAGCTCACTACAACCAGACTGTCAGTCAGAGTATCACACGCCGACTCGTAGCTCACTACAACCAGACTGTCAGTCAGAGTATCACCCGCCGACTCGTAGCTCACTACAACCAGACTGTCAGTCAGAGTACCACCCGCCGACTCGTAGCTCACTACAACCAGACTGTCAGTCAGAGTACCACACGCCGACTCGTAGCTCACTACAACCAGACTGTCAGTCAGAGTACCACACGCCGACTGGTAGCTCACTACAACCAGACTGTCAGTCAGAGTACCACACGCCGACTCGTAGCTCACTACAACCAGACTGTCAGTCAGAGTACCACCCGCCGACTCGTAGCTCACTATAACCAGACTGTCAGTCAGAGTATCACCCGCCGACTCGTAGCTCACTACAACCAGACTGTCAGTCAGAGTATCACCCGCCGACTCGTAGCTCACTACAACCAGACTGTCAGTCAGAGTATCACACGCCGACTGGTAGCTCACTACAACCAGACTGTCAGTCAGAGTACCACCCGCCGACTGGTAGCTCACTACAACCAGACTGTCAGTCAGAGTATCACCCGCCGACTCGTAGCTAACTACAACCAGACTCTCAGTCAGAGTACCACCCGCCGACTCGTAGCTCACTACAACCAGACTGTCAGTCAGAGTATCACACGCCGACTCGTAGCTCACTACAACCAGACTGTCAGTCAGAGTACCACACACCGACTCGTAGCTCACTACAACCAGACTGTCAGTCAGAGTACCACACGCCGACTCGTAGCTCACTACAACCAGACTGTCAGTCAGAGTATCACACACCGACTCGTAGCTCACTACAACCAGACTGTCAGTCAGAGTACCACCCGCCGACTCGTAGCTCACTACAACCAGACTGTCAGTCAGAGTACCACACGCCGACTCGAAGCTCACTACAACCAGACTGTCAGTCAGAGTACCACACACCGACTCGTAGCTCACTACAACCAGACTGTCAGTCAGAGTACCACCCGCCGACTCGTAGCTCACTACAACCAGACTGTCAGTCAGAGTATCACACGCCGACTCGTAGCTCACTACAACCAGACTGTCAGTCAGAGTATCACACGCCGACTCGTAGCTCACTACAACCAGACTGTCAGTCAGAGTACCACCCGCCGACTCGTAGCTCACTACAACCAGACTGTCAGTCAGAGTATCACACGCCGACTCGTAGCTCACTACAACCAGACTGTCAGTCAGAGTACCACACGCCGACTCGTAGCTCACTACAACCAGACTGTCAGTCAGAGTACCACCCGCCGACTCGTAGCTCACTACAACCAGACTGTCAGTCAGAGTACCACACGCCGACTCGTAGCTCACTACAACCAGACTGTCAGTCAGAGTATCACACGCCGACTCGTAGCTCACTACAACCAGACTGTCAGTCAGAGTATCACCCGCCGACTCGTAGCTCACTACAACCAGACTGTCAGTCAGAGTATCACCCGCCGACTCGTAGCTCACTACAACCAGACTGTCAGTCAGAGTACCACACGCCGACTCGAAGCTCACTACAACCAGACTGTCAGTCAGAGTACCACCCGCCGACTGGTAGCTCACTACAACCAGACTGTCAGTCAGAGTATCACCCGCCGACTCGTAGCTCACTACAACCAGACTGTCAGTCAGAGTATCACCCGCCGACTCGTAGCTCACTACAACCAGACTGTCAGTCAGAGTATCACACGCCGACTCGTAGCTCACTACAACCAGACTGTCAGTCAGAGTATCACACGCCGACTCGTAGCTCACTACAACCAGACTGTCACTCAGAGTACCACCCGCCGACTGGTAGCTCACTACAACCAGACTGTCAGTCAGAGTACCACACGCCGACTCGTAGCTCACTACAACCAGACTGTCAGTCAGAGTATCACACGCCGACTCGTAGCTCACTACAACCAGACTGTCAGTCAGAGTACCACACGCCGACTCGTAGCTCACTACAACCAGACTGTCAGTCAGAGTACCACACGCCGACTCGTAGCTCACTACAACCAGACTGTCAGTCAGAGTACCACACGCCGACTCGTAGCTCACTACAACCATACTGTCAGTCAGAGTACTACACGCCGACTCGTAGCTCACTACAACCAGACTGTCAGTCAGAGTACTACACGCCGACTCGTAGCTCACTACAACCAGACTGTCAGTCAGAGTACCACACGCCGACTCGTAGCTCACTACAACCAGACTGTCAGTCAGAGTACCACACGCCGACTCGTAGCTCACTACAACCAGACTGTCAGTCAGAGTACCACACGCCGACTCGTAGCTCACTACAACCAGACTGTCAGTCAGAGTACCACACGCCGACTCGTAGCTCACTACAACCAGACTGTCAGTCAGAGTACCACACGCCGACTCGTAGCTCACTACAACCAGACTGTCAGTCAGAGTACTACACGCCGACTCGTAGCTCACTACAACCAGACTGTCAGTCAGAGTACCACACGCCGACTCGTAGCTCACTACAACCAGACTGTCAGTCAGAGTACCACACGCCGACTCGTAGCTCACTACAACCAGACTGTCAGTCAGAGTACCACACGCCGACTCGTAGCTCACTACAACCAGACTGTCAGTCAGAGTACCACCCGCCGACTCGTAGCTCACTACAACCAGACTGTCAGTCAGAGTACCACACGCCGACTCGTAGCTCACTACAACCAGACTGTCAGTCAGAGTACCACACGCCGACTCGTAGCTCACTACAACCAGACTGTCAGTCAGAGTATCACACGCCGACTCGTAGCTCACTACAACCAGACTGTCAGTCAGAGTATCACCCGCCGACTCGTAACTCACTACAACCAGACTGTCAGTCAGAGTACCACCCGCCGACTCGTAGCTCACTACAACCATACTGTCAGTCAGAGTATCACCCGCCGACTGGTAACCTCACTACAACCAGACTGTCAGTCAGAGTACCACACGCCGACTCGTAGCTCACTACAACTAGACAGGTTCAGCAAACGACTGTCAACGATCAAGAAGACCCAGTGTAACCAGTGGAGCTTAAGATTGTTACATCCGGATCCTTCATTTGCGTGATCGTGATCGCCGAGCAGCAGGCGTTGGCAAAGCAGCCAGAGAACAAGGACTTTGGAGTATAACCGGCCAAACTGTATAGAACAGGCTGAGGGAGGCTGGACTAAGAGCCAGAAGACCTTGCGTTGGGCCCGTGCTATGACCTACTGAACTGGAGACTCCTTTCTGTGGTTTTAGTGATGAATCAAGATTCCTGCTACAGAGACATGATGGACGGAACAGGGTCAACAGACGAGCTCGCGACCGTTATGCTCCTTACCTGCGTACGTCAGGTGAACAGATTCGTGGGAGGCAGCGTTATGATGTGGGCTGTCATATCTTACATCAATGGCACCGACCTGGTCCTCGCCCAAGGAAACCTGACGGCCGTACGCTACCTATCGAATACCAACGTCAGTTGCTTCAGCACGACAACGCAAGACGGCACACAGCACGTGTAACAATGGACTTCCTTGCTGCAAACAATGCCTGTGCTTCCCTGACCCTGTCGTTCTCCGGATCTGATCCAATAGAGCACCTGTGCGATGAGGTTATTCAACGTTTGATCCGCTCCATGGCAAGGCGGGTGATAACTGTTATTGGAACATGTGATGGACACAACATGTACTGACACTTGGGCCAAAAGTATGACTGAATTACCATATTTAATTGTCTGTAATCGAAAGACATCCCCCTCTCCTATGCACACGCGAACATTCATAATGCTTACAGTACTTGTTATTCATGTTTGAAATAAAACAATTTTCTTGAAACATCTTGGCTATGCGTTTCTTTTTGTTGTATAGTATTTTATTTAGCCATTGCTGACACTCATTTTCCTTTTCTGGAGAGCAATTAATATCAGTATGAACTACTTGCTGCAGCGCCTTTACAATAATACTGGTATTTACTATCTTAAAGCATACCACCAAAAGTATTCAACCCTATTCTCTTATAATGTTATCATTTGTTTTTCATTTCATTTGGCATCCCGTTTCTGTCTCTCATAACTATACACGAGTGAGACTTTGTTCAGTCCGAGCAGCTCCAGGACTCTGTCTACAACTCGTCGGGGTCATAGTGCGTGGGTGACACCTCCAGGAGAAGCTGTATGTACATCTCCAGGGTATCTGAAGAGAAACATGTATATATTTTGAGATGGAGATACAGCTGGATTGGTTGATTACATTGTATAAAGAGCTACAGGAAGATAACGTGTAGAGTGAACGGACTGACCAAGCTTCATGAGATATAATTTGTTTCATGCAACAGGCCTAGGAGACAGGTTTTTAATTCCGAAGAACAGACGCTGTACTCGTTATAGTTTTTTTTATCATCTACCCGATTAAAGGATCAGTTGTTACAACGGAAATGACATGTGTTACAGATGAACAGTTTACCTATAAACTTTGGCTTGAGGTTGAAGTGGATGAAGGGGAAGTAGATGAGCAGACCTCCCAGGATGAAGAGAGAGGCGTACAGGATCTCGATACGAGGGTTCTGTACTATGGGTGCGATCACCAGGAAGAGACAACACAGCAGGAAGATGAAGGGGATCACGATGGGCACCTGGTGGATGAGAGAAGTGATGAACTTTACAAATCTGATAACGTGTCTCTCATACAGCTAATATTTGACCTTGATATTGAAGATGTGGAATGAACTATGCTTCAGATTCCTGATCTGTGAGAACAATTGTTTTGGTCTTTTTTGTCTTCAAACCATCCCCCTACATGTACTTAATGAATCTGGACATGTTGAGCCCTCAGCACTAGACATAATGTCTCTCTGAACTCTTTTGACCTTGGTGATGAAAATATATTGCTTCAGATTCCTGATCTGCGAGATTAGTTGTGTCGTTGTTGTTGTTGTTTTATATTCAAACCAACTTCTACATAATGAAACTGCACATTTAGTCAGCGGTAGTCCTCTCAACACCAAACATACTTAGTGACATGATTAGACATAGAGATGTCTTCTTAAATCATAATATTAGACTGCACTTCGACTGCATGTGCGTTGAGCAGTCGATATTTATTGAGGAACAGTCTGGATGCCTATCTAATATAGGATTTTGATATTCTTCCACTTTGGCATAACACGACACTTGACCCAGTAGTTGGAAGTGTGGTAAGAACTGTCAGAATACTTTCCAGGACTATAGCTAGAGTGGCACAGAGAATGTCGACATCCCAATCCGACCATGCAATAACCAACCTATTTATTGAGCAAACAATACACGTCTGCATGATCTTACTTTGATCCGCTTGGGATCGTCCTTGACCTTGAACCTGAGGATGATGCAGCAGAGAGCACAGAGTCCGTAGAAGACCCAGGAACTGAAGCTGAGGAAGGTGATGAGACTGGTAACCGTGCCCTCGATCAACATCACAGCAGCTATCATCACCTGGTGTATCAACATCATTTGGTTAAACCTATAAACAACACATTGATTCACCAATATCAGGTTTCTGTTTGTAATTTGTACATTTGATGTTATCTGCAAGGTTCATTGACATATCATGACGTGTGCAAATTTATAATCATCGGTTTTACGTCTTATTATAGTTTCTTTTTGGTGATTTCATTCTTTAACGTGAAACATAAACGTTTTTTCCTGTTTCGAAACCCCTGTGAAACCTCCAAATTAGTGCGGTTATAAGTTATAAAAATGTCATAGTTCATTCCCCCATTAACTATAAAGAGATCTTCTTCTACATTCACGGCCATTTGGAGATAAATACCTAGGTGATATGTGATATGTTGAAATGGTTTTATACTCACATGCACTATGATGGCTGGAATGGGAGTGTATTTCTTCACGTTAATGAAGCACAGCAAACCCCACCAATTGTCATCTCTTGCCGCTGCGAACTGGATCCTGTGCATGAACATATTGTCAGTCGCGCAGTTTCAACTATTCGCCGACATGACTCATTTTTGTGTTACCCTTAACTTTAAAACATCTTAAATCTTAATTTTATCGAAAAAGCTGTAAAGTTATATGTCTCGGTTATTTGGTGTCTCTGTTTTATTTATTTCACGTATTTCCTAGGTGACCGATAACATTTCAAAAAGTAAGTATATTAAGCAGCTGATTAGGACGTCTTGGTACTTTTGAAATAACATGTCCATTTATGTGAACATTGTCAAATATAAAATAATATTTATAAACCGGAAGGCACAATTATGACTATTAACCGGCTACAGGTTTAGACCGAAAACATACAATTCAGCATTTAATTATATTTACAAGTGGGAATCTAAAAACTCGCCATACATGTAATTGGGTGTACCTTCACGCAGTGACAACAAATATTTGAGGAATCGTAGATGGCCATTTTCAAAACAGGGCACATTTTCCAAACCCCAGACTTCACATCCATATCAATCATACAATGAAATAATTTCAAACAGTAAGAATATATAAAGTTGTTGATAAGGACGTCGGACGCCAGTTATTGTACAGTACCTACTGCCTGTGCTGATGCCCCCGTTAGCACTGCCGAACACGGACATCATGACAGCCACGGGCATTATCCAGGCAGCCTGGCCCAGCACTCTTACTCCCCATGTCTGAAACAAGCAAACATTGGCATTATCCAGGCAGCCTGGCCCAGCACTCTTACTCCCCATGTCTGAAACAAGCAAACATTGGCATTATCCAGGCAGCCTGGCCCAGCACTCTTACTCCCCATGTCTGAAACAAGCAAACACTGGCATTATCCAGGCAGCCTGGCCAAGCACTCTTACTCCCCATGTCTGAAACAAGCAAACACTGGCATTATCCAGGCAGCCTGGCCCAGCACTCTTACTCCCCATGTCTGAAACAAGCAAACACTGGCATTGATATGTCTAGCTTGCTGTAGTGTACTATTTGCAGGGAGAGCCAGAAGAAATTCATATTTGCGACACAACAAGTTCAAAATACGAACAAAAAGGAGAAAAATCGAAATAAGAGCAATAACAAAGCAGTATTTAACTG
This sequence comes from Gibbula magus, assembly GCA_936450465.1. Classification (NCBI taxonomy): domain Eukaryota; kingdom Metazoa; phylum Mollusca; class Gastropoda; order Trochida; family Trochidae; genus Gibbula; species Gibbula magus. The sequence goes on from OW388297.1 coordinate 1,464,385, forward strand.
TAAAATCGTGAATGAATGGTATGCCCTGAACGGTGTCACTGTGATTGTGGAGATGGGTTAGAATTGTAGAGCGCACTATGAGATCAGGTGCAGCCACCCAGTAAAGGTGCTCTTCTGCATTCCATTTCTAAATGTCCTTCAAATACATGACATATTTTTGTATTATCTATTAGAGATTAAGTTACCTGAGCAACAGCTGACGAGGCCAGCAGCTCATGTTTGGAAATCAAGGCCAGGTAGGGTTAAGGTTAGGATTAAGTTACCTGAGCAACAGCTGACGAGGCCAGCAGCTCCTGTTTGGACATCAAGGCCAGGTAGGGTTAAGGTTAAGGTTAGGATTAAGTTACCTGGGCAACAGCTGACGAGGCCAGCAGCTCCTGTTTGGACATCAAGGCCAGGTAGGAGACGTTAGTGAGGATGTAGACTGTTCCAACGATCAGGACACCGATTATACTCGACAGTGGACCATTTCTGTGTTATCAACATGATGTTCTCATTTAAAGAAATAAACATATAACACAATGTAAAGTTCTATATTATTAAAAAATATATTGATATAAGACAATATACTAAACAAGAAAGAAATGTGTCACCTTTTCTGCATTTCAGTGTAACAACGGTCATTATGTTAACTATTGAAGACTAAAGTACAGAACCGTGTAGAGCATAATGCTGTAGTGCTGGGTGTGCTGTAGTGCTGGGTGTGCTGTAGTGCTGTAGTGCTGGGTGTGCTGTAGTGCTGTAGTGCTGGGTGTGGTGGCCTCTTGCGCCAAAGGTCCTGGTTCGAATCTCAGTAACAGCACCGACACTACAATTCCTTCAAGTTAATATATTAAAATATTAATTGTGCGCTTTGAGTATGTTCATGCATGGAAATAGTGCTAAACAAATGGATTATATTTTAAATGTGTGATGGTTCTTAACTTTCAATGTAGGTATATGTACACTCAACCACAAAAGAATTTAGGTCGTCCTACAGTAAAGACGCGTCAACATATTTAGGCCTAAGAAGGTTATTTATGTCGACATCATATTTAATAAATTAAATTTCTAGATTTCATGAATTTTGAAGTTGAATGCCAAACATTCTGGCTCAAAAACAAGTGTGCTTGAACAGACATAAAACTAGAAGTGTTATCCTCTGATGCATCACATTGCGGCTACAAACATTAAGCATTCAACATCAAGCATTCAACATACAACATTCAACATACAACATTCAACATACAACATTCAACATACAACATTCAACATACAACATTCAACATCAAGCATTTAACATACAACATAAAGCATTCAACATCAAGCATTCAACATACAGCATTCAACATCAAGCATTTAACATACAACATTCAACATCAAGCATTCAACATACAGCATTCAACATACAGCATTCAACATCAAGCATTCAACATCAAGCATTTAACATCAAGCATTCAACATCAAGCATTTAACATACAACATTCAACATCAAGCATTCAACATACAGCATTCAACATACAACATTCAACATATTACATTCAACATCAAGCATTTAACATCAAGCATTCAACATCTGGCTTCGCAATTTTGTTTTTTACACTGTTGAAAATGTAGTGACGTTTCTTTTTGGTTTTAAACTTATGATTTTCAGAATAAACAAAGACACGGTTACCGTCTGGGATCTTTCACCTCTTCTATCAGGAAGTTTACACAGTTCCTGGAAACAGAGAACAGTCTTGAAACACAGCTGCATTCCAGTATCAATAGATATTACATCAATCCAATGTGAGCATTGGTAAATGTTCTCTTGTTTTGATGTCGTCAATAGATGACGTCCCATTAATACATACCATATTTATGAAACAAATGATTAGTTCGATATCTAACGGGCGAAAGAGGGTTTGGTACCAATACCATTCATTAATAAACGCTACGATGGTAGTAATTTGTATGTATTATTCTCTGATTTAATTCAATCTAAAAATCAAATATAATCGCTGATCTAAGCTCATTTGGCCATAGACTGTTGCGACTCCTGACATTGTGACGTTAAACCATTATGGCGTCGCGTCAATCGACAGCACGCGATTTTATTATGTAATGTGTCAAAACATCTGACCTCCATACATCGGTGCATGTTACTCATTAAGTAGCAATATTTTCAAGGGATGAGTACGATGATATTTATTGGTTGAAAAGGCATTTCCCCCTACCATCCATTGTAGGCGAACATGACAGAATAGTAGGCCAAAGCTATGTTGGAGGGCGAGGTCACGGATTCCTCAAAACCAGTTGGTAGATCGGAAACTGTGCCTTGAAACAGATCAGAATAACACTTGATGTATAGGAAAAGAAGTGATGGATCAACGTCTAAAGGATGTACCTCTTAAAAGGGGATGGTAATGAAAACCTTTCCTGAAACCTCATAAACATGAAAACGTTATATATACAAATGAAAGGTTGGACGCCCCTTTACAGAAAAATATTGGTAAAGACTGTGGAAGTATGTATCCTACACACCGACGCCTGACAAAGTTGAACCAGAGAAATGTGGATACATTCGTGATATTATTCATGACCCTTCATCCATCCATTTATTAGTCCTGATTTGAAGAAATGCAACATTGTTATGTTTGAAATCACACTATCTACAAAGTGTTCGTCGTCTATATTGCCTAGGTTGATTGACACGAGAACAATTTGAGTCAATATTTGCAACGCTAATGGACATATTAAGTACTATGAGCTTGTGGAGAACAACCTGAGCCCAAAAGGAGCTGGAAACATATGAGCACAGGACAGAACTCACCTTGTCCAATCTTCACCATCCCACCCAGAACTCACCTTGTCCAATCTTCACCATCCCACCCAGAACTCACCTTGTCCAATCTTCACCATCCCACCCAGGACTCACCTTGTCCAATCTTCACCATCCCACCCAGAACTCACCTTGTCCAATCTTCACCATCCCACCCAGGACTCACCTTGTCCAATCTTCACCATCCAACCCAGGACTCACCTTGTCCAATCTTCACCATCCAACCCAGAACTCACCTTGTCCATTCTTCACCATCCCACCCAGAACTCACCTTGTCCAATCTTCACCTTCCCACCCAGAACTCACCTTGTCCAATCTTCACCATCCCACCCACAATGATTACGATGAGTGCCGCGACTTTAGCAGCTGTGAAGAAGATCTGTATACGAGCTGTAAGCTTCATACTGTAAGAGTTGGTCACAGCCAGCAGAACTGAAATATCAAGCATAAACTCCAGGTAGAAATCTGTTTTCTTCAATGACGAGTAATTAATTGATATTGTTAATTTGAAATCGCTTTTTTTATATTACACTAAGGCGTCCTCTGTGATCTGTGAAAGAGGTCCCAGATCTATTCATCTCATTTGTACTGTGTAGTAAGGACTGAGATAAGGAATTAGAGCTAAAACGTACTGATGACCGAGATGGCAATGAGACGCTTTGGCAAAGTGGGTGAGCCACAGAGATCTAGCAGCGTGGCCAAATACTCAGCGAATGTTAGAGTCTGCACCGCCCTTCCGGCCGGGTTCCGAGCTATTTCTATGGCCCACACGAACAGGAAGGCAGGGATGGGTCCGAAGGTCTTCATCAGAACTGCATACTCTCCCCCGGATTTACGGACTACAGACATCAACTCTGTGAAGGTCAGGGCACCTGTCATACGGAAGGGCAAGGTCAGGTGAGGTAAATAACAAACTGTTTTGTAGTATGTGTACATTGAACATTGAAGGTCAAGGTCTTTTGAGGTGAACAACACACATGGAAGATAAGTTTGTAGTGGAATGACAAAGCACATTTACAGGGTATTTGAACCTGGCTCCACATCAGGAGGTTACATGTGATAAAGACAGGACATTCTAGCGATCCATGAGCAACATATTATTCAGAAAAGACGTTTTAAAAATATCTGACGGAGGATCATAAACCCTGTAACCATGTAGTAGTGCACATAGCATACATTGTGTGTAACATATTGTAACAGGAATCATCAGTTAATGTGATTGATATATCTGAATTTGAGTGACATGACGATAACATCGTTTTACTCCCTTTGTTTTTAAGAACCGTAAGCAATAAATGAGAGCTCACTGACCCAGCATGGATAGCACAGCTCCAGTAGTCCAGACAACCATACACAGACCCACAGATCCTGTGTTCCTCAGTACTCCAGTGGGTGTGATGAAGATACCAGAACCTGGTGATGAATGACGCATCCATGTATCTCACAGACTAAGTGTATATCTGTAATCTTCACACAAGAGAACTCATGAGCTGTTGGTGAGACAGTGTACTGCAGTCGACTATCTCAACCATCAGATCATTCATGAACCTTACTAAGACATAGGCTAGGTTTCACAGTAGCGATAAGATTCGTTGGTGAAAGGCCTCCATCATCTTATTCATCCATCTTTGACCACTAAATATCCTAAATGTTTACCATTCTACGATGGTACCCAAGACGAACGCCACGCTACTAAATAGTCCGACCCTCAAAGTTACCCCACCTACGATGGTACCCACGACGAACGCCACGCCACTAAATAGTCCGACCCTCAAAGTTACCCCACCTATGATGGTACCCACGACGAACGCCACGCAAATAAATAGTCCGACCCTCAAAGTTACCCCACCTATGATGGTACCCACGACGAACGCCACGCAAATAAATAGTCCGACCCTCAAAGTTAACCCACCTATGATGGTACCAACGACGAACGCCACGCCACCCAGGAGTCCGATCTCTCGCTTCAACTTAACTTCAGACGTGTCGATGTCGATCACAGGCTCGGGTCCACCTTTCCTTTGTAATCCATTATCGGATTTCCAGGTGGGATCCGAATCTGCAGCTTGTCTGTTCTTCACTGCTGGATCTGAAGGTAAAACAATAAGCTGAAAAGTTGGAAGCAAGTGAAGAAATAGTTGAAAGAACAGTTACAATTTCTTTATCATTTAATTGTTTGATTCATACCTCTCTTCCAGAGATCAGTATGTGCTGAAAGATCACCATCGCTCAACTTCTGTACATATTCCTTGTTGAGAACCACAAGGGTCTGTCCTAGGCCCGGTGCTCTTTACTGTTTACGTGAAAGAGCTGGGTACTGTGGTTGAGGACTACCATATCAATCACCACATTTATGTTGATTATTCACAACTATAAAATTGTTCTCAACATATCAATTCTCCTGTATAGGAGCTCAGATACTTGGATGGCCTAAGCTTAACAGCTCATAGACTGAGTATATCATATTAGGACCCACGAAGAGACTTGCTACCTGGAATTGAGATTGAATTGAGTTTTGATTCTGACAATGCAGGCATTTCATTTCCGGATACCGTTAAAGATCGATGACCATGTTTCTCAAATTGTGAGCAGCTGCTTTGGACAACTGCGAAACATTTGCACATTCGTCCGTGTCTGACAATTGCTTCTGCTAAAACCATTGTAGTATCCTTAGTCATTAGTCGGAAAGACTCTTTCTTGCGTGCACGACTAATCCAAATCAACAAGCTCCAGGGCATTCAAAATGCTGCAGTTCGTATTGTCACTCAATCGAAGAAATATGACGATGCCAAATGTAAAGAGAAAAAAGCTGCCTATGAAAGAGATGTAGCTAATTATGTCAATCTGTATTTCAGGGATTGTAAATCATTTGGCAATCGTTAAAATCACTGTTACAAGTAAAACATAAAGTAAATAAGTAACATCACACCAGAAGTTTGGTACCAGTAATTTAAAGATATGTTAAACTCTGAAACTGAAACTGAAAGCAGTGAATTTTATGATAATATAGCAAATTTTATTTAAGAACATGATCATATGAATTGTGAAGACTAACAGTTCTAGCATTACTGAAAATGAGATTGCTAATACAATTGATTCCCTAAAGCGAAATATGGCAGTATTGATGGAATCCCACCTGAATTTTATTTTTTTTAAATTCTTAAAACCTACATTCAGTTACATTTTTAAAGAAAGCGGAGTTTTTCCTGATTCAGATCATGTATTAAGCCCTGTGTTGTTTGGCTGCCCTTTCCAATGTGGACACTTATTGACGCAATTGACCGCCAAAACTGTTATATAATACATTATAAATAAATTGCCACATGTTTTCATTTGTGATTAATTCGTAATTGTTTCGTCCTTATTTCGGGAAATTCGTAAATGATGCGTAGATGATTCTTATTTGGGTGAGACCATCACAATTATCAACCAATTTTCAAGAACTGTTTACGAACTTGTTATTAACTACACGAATAAGCTACGAATAATTTACGAAGGAACTACGAATTTAAAATTCGTAGTTGATTTGTGAACATTTTTGGATGTTTACGAATGCCACGAATTGGAGAAATGTTGCCGAATCAACAACGAATCATTTACGAATTCCAAGAATTAATTACGAATTGTGTACGAATGTCCACGAATGTGAAGAATTCTCTTTCGTGATGATTCGTGACAAATAAGGGAACCAGAAATCAGCCCTATGGAACACGTCATCTGATTGGCCCGAAACAACAATATTCAAATCAAATGTCCATGATAGGCGTAAAGGATGTCTTATGGAATCATTGACGATAACACAATTACACTCCGAGAGATGAGTAGAGATAAAGGACTGTACCTCCCCAATGTCTGGGGAACCAGGCACTACTGACTTCTACAACTAATTACTTATATAAAGTCTATAAATGAATATCAAACATGGCCTCTTCCATACGAACTTCACATTATATGGAAATCTTATCTTACATTTTTCACTATCAGAATTCGAATTGATTTGAAATATAAACTAAGAGTTTTAAAGATTAGTACGTATAACGTAAATGACGTTAATTATTTACAACAATATTATGTACCTTTATTTCTTTATCTTCGAAGTGTTTAACTCTGTGTAATTTTGTAAGCAGTTTTACTTAAGTTTAATGAACGAAATTGCGAGCACATACTGTGAAACATCGTGTATGTTCACAAAGTAAAAATTGTATCCAGAAATCGTTCTTTCCTATCACCATCACACCACAAAAATCAGCCGCTAAACTTAAATTATCGCTCTTACCTGTGTGTGTATCCATGGTGATGTGTGGATTGTGTATATATGCAATGTGGCCCGTCTCCTAGTTACCTCACCTTACCACAGAGCACCTGTATCTACCTGTAGTTACCTGTAGCATAGTACAGCTAGGTGTGTGTATTCGGTTTCAGTGTATGTGTAAAATGTATATCTAACCTATATATTTCACGCGTTGAAAGCAGGGACGTGTTTGAAGAATACAGTATGTTTAAAGGGGCACCTTGATGTTTGGATAGTGGATTCTTTAAGTTGGTTTATGCATGATGATAGGTTCGGTTATATTCGTTATCCTGACACTATTGGTAAAGAAACTTGGGCATCAAACGTTAAATATGAACTCCCAGGAATTTGCCTTGTTTTCGTTAAATAAAACCGTTCGTATTGATGATGCTTTTAATAACGATTGTCTTAATCGAGGTATAACTATGTTTAATCAGGTGTGTTAATCGAGGTTTATTTATGTTTGATTGTGTGTGTCAATCGAGGTATATATATATATATATGTTTAATCATGTGTCAATCGAGGTATATCTATGTTTAATCATGTGTGTCAATCGAGGTATATCTATGTTTAATCACGTGTCAATCGAGGTATATATATATGTTTAATCGTGTGTGTCAATCGAGGTATATCTATAAACTGTTTGAGAGGCATTCTAGAAGTTGGTGTGATGAAGAAGACAAATATTTATGGATGATCAACTTCTTTATTAACAATAGCGACGTTTCGGTATAGATCCTTATACCGATATGCTTGATAACGGTATAAGGATCTATACCGAAACGTCGCTATTGTTAATAAAGAAGTTGATCATCCATAAATATTTGTCTTCTTCGAGGTATATCTATGTTTAATCATGTGTGTCAATCGAGGTATATCTATGTTTAATCATGTGTCAATCGAGGTATATATCTATGTTTAATCGTGTGTGTCAATCGAGGTATATATATATATATGTTTAATCATGTGTGTCAATCGAGGTATATCTATGTTCAACCATGTGTGTCAATCGAGGTATATGTATGTTTAATCATGTGTGACAGTCGAGGTATATATATGTTTAATCATGTGTGTCAATCGAGGTATATCTATGTTTAATCGTGTGTGTCAATCGAGGTATATGTATGTTTAACCATGTGTGTCAATCGAGGTATATGTATGTTTAACCGTGTGTTTCAATCGAGGTAGGCCTATATATATATGTTTAATCATGTGTGTCAATCGAGGTATATATATATATATATGTTTAATCATGTGTGTCAATCGAGGTATATATATATATATGTTTAATCATGTGTGTCAATCGAGGTATATATATATATATATATATATATTCAAAAGTAAAAAAAACACAGAGCCGTTTTTTTCTCCAACTAGTTTCATTCGTAAACGGCTCTGTGTTTTTTTTACTTTTGAATATATATATATATATATATATATATATATTCAAAAGTAAAAAAAACACAGAGCCGTTTTTTTCTCCAACTAGTTTCATTCGTATCATCAGGGAGAATTCTCCCTGATGATACGAATGAAACTAGTTGGAGAAAAAAAACGGCTCTGTGTTTTTTTTACTTTTGAATATTTGTAACTGTATACTTGTCAAACTTTTTAAAAAATTGTCTATATATGTATATATATATATATATATATATATATATGTTTAATCATGTGTGTCAATCGAGGTATATAAATATATGTTTAATCATGTGTGGCAGTCGAGGTATATCCATGTTTAATTATGTGTGTCAATCGAGTCTGAATAACAGCGCACGTCATGATTGTTACAGGACTTCCACACTCTACTACAGTCAGAGACTATCTATTGAAACTCGTGTGCAAAGATTTAGGTATACATTGCTTACATTTAGATTATGATATTTAAATGTGAACTAGTACTGGAATAAGAAAGTTATCCATCGAAAGAAATCAAGGAATTTGTCCATTATGAAAAAACGAGTGAAAAGTAGATTTATTCAATTGTATCTGTCATTGTGTAAGCATGTATCTTGCTGTTTACTTTGTAATTCACGGTATGGAACTGTCTTCCTGGGGATCGTTCCCGGCTTTGCACTTCGGGCAAACGTAGCCTGTGCATGTCGAACGAATGCAGCCTCCACATGCGACTTTACCGCTCTTTTATCATTTCAGTATGGCGGGTGCAGTCGTCTTCATTTTATTGACCTGAACAGATCGGTTTTGAAACTCAAATTTCTAGTTATGTCCCATAGAGAGAAGTGTTCAGGATGCGTAATCAGAAAATCACAACATTCGGGATCATTTGGAGCGGAATGCTTAAAGGTTACATGTCGTAACCATGGTCACTTTCGGGATTCGTTGAGAAGGGGTTTCAATTTGGCAACTACTCAACTTTAAATTTTTAAAATCGACCCGTAAGTTATTTATATACGGCTTTAAAAAAGTGCCATGAACATGAAGGCTTTTTGTCTCTATTAAGTTATCCAATAAAAACTGTGGATTAAATAATGTACCAATGAAATTAATTTCCGTGTAAAATCATCATAACTATTTGGTTTTCTATCTTGCCATTTGCGAAAAGACTTTTGCTGAAAGAGGGTTAGTATTTGACCATCTTCTGTTTCCATGTACTGGTATTGATGGATTTATAGGTTTACAATGTGTGTCTTATGTGCATTGGGATATTCATATTGTCCGTTTGGATGCGTTTATAAGGTAAGTTTCTTACATTAATTGACACTCTTGCTGAAATTTCAAAGTGGCGAAAGTCTACAATAGCAAAAAGTTCTGTTTTAATACGATGTTTATTATCCCCCGCCACAACGAAGTTGGCGGGGGATATAGAAATGAGCTCCGTCCGTCTGTCCGTATGTCCGTCTGTACGTCCGGGCTTTTCCATTCCGGCCTCAAACTTCAAAACTATTCAATATATTTTGCTGAAACATTGTACAGGTATCAACCAAGTAGTCTAGATGTGCCTTTTGCTATATAGAAATTTGAGAATATTTTTTTACGAATGCAAACAGTCTGGACTTAGAACCAAGAAGAGGGAAAACTATTTCCGGTCTCAAACTTCAAAACTATTCAATATATTTTGCTGAAACTTTGTACTGAGGTATCAAACAAGAAGTCTAGATGTGCCTTTTGCTATATAGAAATTTGAGAATATTTTTTTACGAATGCAAACAGTCTGGACTTAGAACCAAGAAGAGGGAAAACTATTTTCCGGCCTCAAACTTCAAAACTGTTCAATATATTTTGCTGAAACTTTGTACAGGTATCAAACAAATAGTATAGATGTGCCTTTAGCTATATAGAAAGTAAATGCATCATATATTCAAAATGCATAAATATATTCAAATTCCTACATGGCGGGGGATATGGCCGACTCTGTCTGCTTGTTTGATTTGATTTGATTAACCACACATGTGATTTTGTTATCTATTAGATTCTGAATGTAATCCAAAACCGACAACCAACCAAGCTCTTGGGTAACAACGAACCATATTGAACTCATAACATTGTTATTTGGGCGTCACTAACATTAAAGAGCAACTCCCGGATGATTTTGCTCCAATTTCTTATAAGTAACTGCCTATGGTTTACATGCACATTCCAAAGACATGGAAATTATGTGAATCGGTTTATAAACAACAAATCCTCGCATCGTCTGTGCTGCGGAGTTCAAAGCTCCGTACAGCGTTGTTTTGATAGCAGTGCTCAGAGCCGAGAGGCCTCGCTGTTAGCCGACACGCTTCAATGATTTTATTTCTATGGGACACATTTTTATAATGAACGGCGACCAACTTTAACTGTTGAAAACAAAGCCTTGCAAATGGCAGCCGCCGTATCAATAACACTTTCAGACAAGTAAACTGCGCGGGCAATAGGAACCATACCAGTCGACCATTTAATGTCAAAACTTGCAAGATATTTGCATATGACAACTTGAAGAGAATCAGAAAAGGAATATACTCAATATCAGCGATAAAGTTTTAAAATTGGTTTTTACTAAACCCGTAAGTAAATTCCCAAATAATTAACCGAACAGCTGATATCATACGTGTTTCAGGGCGGACATATCTGGCAAACTTATGTATTTTAGACACATCATTAATAGTGTATGCATGTAGTTAAATATTTTGTAATTTGGTGACTGTAATATATACGTTATTTCATTTTTGGCGAAATAACTTTACGGTAGCTGGCATGGTCACGTGATGTCTTCTCGGGATGCAGTGAACTTCTATGCATATCCACACGTTTCGCTGAACTCGTACCCAATATTGTTTAGGATGAATAGTGTATTGCAATAGAAATAATTTAATTGTAGTGATTTTGTTTCATAAATTTTGAAAGACATTGAAAGAAAGAATGAAAATATTGTATCTAACTGATCTGTATTTTAGTGGATAAAATAAGTAAGGCTAATGGAATTTTTGGTGATTGATATGTTATTTTAATAACAAGATAATTATTATTCATTTTAAAGTTTACATAATATTTTCCTGACTATATTTTGTCAAGTATATATATATCTGATCAAATGGAAAATTCAGACATTTATAAATAAAATCTGCAATTTTAACTAACCGGTATTTTCAGTTACAGATATATAATTTAAAAAAACAAATACTTCATCACAATGCAAATGATTAATTTTGTAAATAGAATTATCCAAAGGGACACAGAGATTTATTTCTATAAAATGGATGTGTAACAGTGTGTAAATACCTATGTAAGCATGACTGTGTTTTTTACATTTGCCTACACCTACCTGCATATCAAACAAATTTAACTTGAAACAGACCTAAGAATTCTGAAAAATAATTATGTTCAAGTTTTCTATTTTTATTGTGACATTAAAGTCACTTAAGATGCAATATTGCATTTCCACTTCTTAATCATGAATAAAACAAACAACAAATATAAGAACCAAATTTATTCAACTAAGTATACATGTATTGAACATTATTTTGTGTAAGTGTTTGAATTTTGGGAATTACATAGGAACAGTGCACATGAAATTAATTTTTATAATAAAATGTATTTTTAAATAATTTGGGAAATATTTGATTTTATTTACTCTCATACTTAAATTGAATATTCATTTGATTTACTATTACACTGTTTGTGTAGTTTTTTTCTGAGGCAGCTCAAGTTTGCTGCAAAGTTGAATACAATATTTCTAAAACATTGGCACATTCTCATATCCAAGAGAAGAGAAGGATTTGGATATCAGTTCACACATTCAGCATATATCACTTCTTATGATATCATTGCTGAAATCAAAGGATCACACCTTCAGCACGAATATTTTACTGCTCATACAGTCCATTCCTAATGGGTTTTGTTTTGTTTTGTGTTCTCTTGTATTAGGGACTCCCTTCACCTGTAACGACAATAATAAATCTTTCTTGATGCTGCCTATGTTTACGAATGATTAATTCATAACATTTTTTTTTATTTGGTATAGGACCATTGATATTTGTATGTCAGCTAAGTGAAATAATTCTAAACATCTATACAGCCTCAGTCTAATTTTATCACAAACAAATAAATAGTTATCAAACAAAATATTGAAATCCTTTATGGAAAGATTATGAGCGCGTATCGAAAAATGAATCTGCAAAACACTCGACGAGAGCTACGGCTTGAGAGACTGATAATGTTGTTTTCCTCGACTCAGATTGAAAATTCAAGTAATCTTTATATTTTCGAAAGAACATGTCCACACACATAACAAAGTATGCATCGTTAGAAGAAATAAATCAAAGACCCACTTACCGAAATCATTCCGTGTCGACAGAGGACAACGACTCCTACACAGAATTTGACACGTCCTTTCGGATCATAAATTCTTCTCATAATTATGTACCAAAACAAAGATTTATCTATTTCTTCGTTGCCATTATACTTTCATTCAGCAGATATTCGATTTTCACTCTCAGTTTAACTTTATTTGTGACCCAAATCGTCAAAAAGCGATCACCGAAGTGAAGCGCTGTGTTGTTTACATTGTCACGTGGCTGTTACGTCACGTTTGTTTGCCCCACTCGACGTCACATCCGGTTACATCACCGGAACAAAACGATCGCGGCAAGTAGATGACGCTATTTTTTTATAATCGCAAATAATAAAACAATCTATTGTTTTTAAAAAATGTATGACCTAACGGAAAATCATATGAGCACGATACGATGCATACAGATGCACATTAGTGTACAATTTAGCTTGGTTTAGTCAAACCAATTTTGGTCAATTTTATCCGGGAGTTGCGCTTTAACATATATAAACTTGTTTGGCCATCGGTTTTGTTTTCTCAAATTTTGATACTGAAAATGTGAATTAGTGACATGCTGCTGATTTATCGTGATCTCACATATGCTACCATCTAATGAAATAAAAGTGATTTAATGTTATTGTTAATAAGTGATAACTAAATCGTAAAATGAAACATTGGGATGCGGTGTTTTCGTAGGTGGATTCGTAAAAGGTGAATTCGTAGACGAATTATTATATTATTATATTATTATAAGGATAAGCCATAATACCGAGGATATGGTAAGGTTGTGGACCCTGATAGGAAGGAAAACCCAAGGATGCAAAGCATCCGAGGGATTTTCCTGACTATCAGGGTCCTACAACCTTACCATATCCGAGGTAGAATGGCTTATCTATATTATCAACCGTTTTTAAGTATAAAATACGCTTTCTTATCTCGTTATCGAAAACCCCGGATTCTATATAGAGTCGTTCGTAAAATCCTTGTTCACTGTCTCAATCCCAGTACGGCTAATATTTCTATGTAAGGTTCTTCTTGACCGTTGTCTTCCGTGTGCCTTCGTGGCGCAGCTGTCTAAGGCGTTGGATTAAGAAAGACTGGCTTACTGGGTACGGGTTCCAGACGCACTTTCGTCAAAACCTTTGCGTTTCATAATGTGCTCTATTTAAGAAATTTTTCAAAATAGTTAAAGACAGTTTCTTCAGATCTTTACTTTCAAGCCGTCATCTTAGCAATTATATCAGGGTTTACAATCATTATAATTCCTTCAAACAGAGTTTACAACTGTCTGTGTAAACCCTCCTGGAGGGAATTACAATGTTGTAAGTCCCTCGTACCGGGTGATACGGTTTAGAAAGGTCGTTTCAAGTATCACGTTATATGACTGGTAGGTTGATAATATTAAATAATGATCCGATTATGACCATTTATAGCTCATTTTGTGGGCAAAGCCATTCAGCCTTCGTATCGTAGTCATCGACTGTGCCATAAAAAAAATTTTGATGCGAAATATGAGTTTGAATGAGCATGGGGTGCTTTCTTCGTTACATCCCTTTCCTTTTATATAGTAATAGGGCAGTGTCTGTGTGGGTATATGTCTTTCAAACGCTGTTTCTAAGCGATACACGCCCCTGTGTAAATGCGGACAGGAGATGATGACGTTTTAACCTCAGAAGTTTTATTTCTTATTTGCAACACAAACATTTAGCTTTAATTTGCATCTGTCTTTGCTAAAATGGAAGTTAAGTTTAGAACTTGGGCATGGGGAATTTACAGGGTTTTGAGAAAATAGACCACATTCATCAATACACCTTTTACACAGTGTGAACAAATAGTGAATATAGTTGTTTATATCAAGCCGTTTAGTAAGCGCCACGGTGTCTTCACTCGAGGTCGACTTTTTGTTGCCAATCACGCCAGATCGACATGTGGCAAAGCTTTGCTTCTTTTAATCCATGATTCAGATGTTTCAACGGTTGTATTTATCATTGTTTATAAGTTTTAAAGTTTTCTCAAACATATATATATATATATATATATATATATATATATATATATATATATATATATATATATATATATATATATATATATATATATATTATGTTATGATATACAAATTGTGTATCAGTGGTGTAAGAATGTAATGGTGAATGAAATTACCTTCAGCATAAAAGTGAATAAAACTGTGAAAGGTGGAAGATATACACAGAAACTTCGTAACGGTAAGTCTACCACCACTGTTACTATGTTTATATTGTAGCTACTGTGTGAGAAGTCAACACAATATCAATGGAATGGATATATGTAAATGCACGTTCCATTGTTGAATCACTCAAATTACAAACGTTGACCTAAGCGATAACGTACATTGTAAACGCAGGCAGACTTCTACTTGAGATTCAGCGATTAGTTAAGCTGACTACAGACTACCGTGCTTTTAAGCTTAAAGATCCATTGAGTATGTTGATAAAAAAAAATAAAGGAAATGTACAAAATTACATCTCATTGAAACTACAGAAAAACACACTAATCAGTAACGATGTTTTCCATTCTAAATATATATAAACGCAATCATTTCAACTCAAACGCAGAAGATTGTGGTCTACTCTCCATCACATCGTAAACAAACAAACAAAAGAGTAGGAATTTAAGTGAGGTTTTAATTTAAATATTGAAGTTTATTCATAAAAGATGGTGTCGATATAATGGTCCTGCTAAGGTTTTAACTCATCATTGCTGTGGACGCCATAAATCATAAATAAAGTCCTTTTTCACTCTCCTACCTCGACTAGTAAAATACATTTCAAAACGACTATTCGTCTTTAAAGTGTTTTTTCAGAAATATGAATAATAGCGGATGTTTATATTGCGCACTCTTGCATTCACTAATGCTTGCTCAAGGCGCAGCTCACACAATACTCCCCTGGATTAACTGTAGGTTCACTTCTACTTAGCGCTTCGTGCGACCGTGTAGGTCCGTACTTCCTGTGTCCAGGTACCCATGTAAACAACAGGACGAACTGAGTACAATGTAGATAATAAACATAATAATAACTAGAATTGACGCGTCAATACTTAGGTCTTCAAGACATCTATATGACCTTGAACTCCATTTTTTTTATTGCAACCTGTAATAAATCAGCTTCTCTGCTTTAAAATGAGCTATCAAACATGTCTCTATCTTCAGTAGATTTTTTAACAAACATTCTTCAAAGAAGATACCCCTCTGAAAAAGAAAAAAATCGCATATTAATGGACCCCTACATTTTATTTCACATGATTGGGACAAAACGGTTAATATTTTCATACTAATGCATAGTATAGAAAATGCTGTGCTTTAGTTTCCACTGATGTAGGTGTAATCATCATTGAGATAGCAATCATAATTAATGCTTTACGTTCTTCTAGATATTCACGAAAATACTCAAAATGCTTAAATCTGTACCCCTTAACGAGGTTTGCAATGTTGGAAGCGTAACTATCAACTTTTTGATGAAAGGATGCAACAGAAAAAGTGTTGGACTTGAAATTGTACATACATGGATGTGACAAAATTTCAATAGTGTAGTTAGTTAAGCTGTTGTGATCCCTTGAACTTTGCTGAAAATGGCGATTTTCGAAAAATGACAATGTTCTATGACTTGTCTCACGTAAACTATGACAGATACATGTTTCAAAGTTATTGTTTTTCATAAATGACATTTCTACTTTAATTTGAGCTATTGAGCATAATTGTATCTTCAGTGGTTTACGATCGCAAATTCCCCAAATAAAATACCCCTCGAAAGTTCTCAAAATCATAAAATGTTACTTTTTTGGAAATATGTCCAAATTGTGCCGAAAGTATCAACTTTTAAATGATAATGATATGTTATGGAATTGTTGAGCTGGTTATTTTGTGGAGATTGCAATAAATAAATTGGACATAAGTTTATTTGTAACAGATTTATGACCCTTTGAACATGAAGCCGAAAAATTCTAGCAAATTTAGCAAATACTACAGTTCTAAGGAGAAATTAAAAATTCGGGCGAGAACGATTGTGCACAGTTCTTTTAGCTTTAAAATGAGATACTATATATAACTGTAAGTATTGCCGTTAGATAGAAGATGATTTTCAAAGACGCGTACCCTAAAAACTTTGAAATTTCAGAAGAAAAAAATTTCTTTTTCGAAATAGCAAAAAATCTATTATTACGGCCGAAAAAAGATATATATTTCTAATCAATTGGAAATGAAGTTGCCCATGTTTTGGTGAAAGTTTTGAGAAATTATCTTGAATAGTTTTCGAGCTATTGAGGTTTAAAGGTTTTTACGTTTGGGTTATCTCCCTTTTTTTAGGTCAAAAATTAAAAAAATCAACGAACGTATAGGGCTAGTTTTTGTGGCCAGCTATAATCCCTGAAAATTTCATGCAAATAAGTTCAGCCGTTACGTCACAGTGAGGCCGCACAGGTCTTATCAAACGTCACTCCAAGGTTGCAGAGAGAGCCTGTTTGTGAGAGGACATGTTCTTATCCAGCGTCACTCTAAGGTTGCAGACATTGTCACAAGGTGTTATGTTGGAGTCACCTATTGTCAGATGCATTTCCGGCATTTTGAGGCATGCGAGTACCAAGAATGATGAACTCGTTGAGGTGGAGGAAATTGTCCTTCATTCAACTACGGAGATGCAGTCAGTGATGTCTCAGTGTCTGTGGAACTGTACAGTTCGGCTGTATTCCAACATACTAGAGTTGGTTGTCATCCGCGTAGTCATGAAAATTGAGACAGTGTCTTCTGATGATATCTCCTAGTGGGATGATATAGTGAAAAGAGTACGGCCCCAAATCAGATCCCTGGGGACGCCACATGTAAGATATTGCTCCTCGGGCCTAATGCTGTCAACCTGGACCTCCAGTGTGCGACCTGTCAGATAGGAGTTGATCCAAGACAAGGCTGATCCAGAGATTCCAAGCGTATGTTCCAGTCTAGCGAGGAGGATGCTATGGTCCACAGTGTCGAAGGCGGCCGAAAGGTCAAGCAATACCAAAAGTAATACTTCCTGTCTATCAATGGACCTGAGGAAATCATTCTGTACCTTTACAAGGGCTGTTTCGGTACTGTGCCATGGCTTGTATGTAGACTGAAATAACTCATGAAGGTTGAAAGTGCTCGTTGGGTCTGCTGAGGACTTTTTTCCATGACTTTAGAGAGGAATGGTAAATTAGAAAATTCTTCAGTACAGACTGGTCGAGAGAGGCTCGTTTCAGGATTGGTGTTATAATGGCTTTCTTAAATGAAGATGGGAAAGGGTCTTTACGTAGTGACGTATTAACTGTGGATACCAGGATATCCTGAAACTCATCAAATTGATTATCCAAGCTGGAGCAGGGTCGAGGTCGCATGACTTGTTTGTTGCAGATTTGATGATATTCCCTAGCTCCTCCTGGTGTGTGTCTCTGAGTGACGACATATTCTCACCCTGGGATGGAGTGTCATCATGTAAGGCGAGTTTAGGTGTTGACTGGATCACTGTTCGTAGTCGCTGCACCTTCGAGACAAACATTTCATCTGCCATCTTTTTTTATTCGGATTCAGATCTTCGAACGCTTGTTATAAAAGAATTGGTGATTGTAGTTATCTTAAAAAGTTGTTTTGAGTTGGTCTTGCTCTCCATTACAGTTTGTTTGATATGAAGTTTCTTTATTCAGCATGTCACTCTGTTTCTGTTTTTTGAATATATGTCTGTTGACTTCTAATCCAGTGTGTCGCCATCTTTTCTCTGCTGACCTATGGCTATGCTTCGCCCTCATCACATCATCTGTAATCCAGGTTGAGAACACTCTGGGAATAACATTTTCTTCTGTGGTGCATGTTTGTCAAGCAGATAGCGGGAGTAGAAGTCAACTTTCCTGTCATTAGAGCCACTGTTGCTGGTATCAGATGTAGACATTGTCTCGTGAAGCACACTAGTTAGGTCATCTCTGAATTCCTTGATGTCAATAGAACGCGTCTTTCCGTAAGTCAAACGTTTCCTAGTAGTTTTTGGATGAAGTACCTACCCCAGGAACATAACAAGTACGAGATCACGTGAGTTGATGTGGCTTCTGGAAACGTGACATACACAAGTATATAAGAATGTTTCAACCCGTGTTTATCACACATGGATTAAAACATCTTGCATTTTTATTGGTACGCTACACTAATAATATTTTATTATTTATAGGTATATCTTTATATTTGTATTTATAACGTTTTTTCTCAGTAAGCGATACAATAAAAGTTGTATGCTTCTCACAAGGGTAATACGGTCTCCCGAACCTGACACTGGTACTAAAATGGTACATGAGACCCTATTGCCGAAGAAGAAATTTACAACGTATTTCTCTTTTCGTCATGTCAATACAATTAGTATTAGTATAGTTATTGCGTTTTGACTGCCAATGACTGATCAGCTGATATTGCGTGAATGACCTTGACCCTAAACGTAAACAAAATGGCGTCATCCGTCTCGACTGAAATGTAAAAGTCGTATAACATATTGCTACAAGCTTTTAAATGCCTTAAAACGAGTTAATGTTAGTTTAATTAAGTGTGCAAGCAATGCAAAATAAGATTTGTTTCCAAACCAAGCAGCAAATAAGGTGAAAACAAGTTTGTAATTAATAGACCCGTAAACAGCTGTTCGAATTGTTTAATACTCCCTACATCGTGTGCGTCATTTTATAAGGTCATCTGACCATGATGCGACACCTACTCTTAGCTAGGAGCTGTTACTATGGCAGCAGGGTACTTGAAATTTGTACATCGTGAGACTGACAGGGTACATAAGAAAAAACGTAACGGCCGTTAGCCAATCAGAAACGAGTATCTTACTGTAAGGAAAGATAAAACCCGATGGAGTGTTGATTGAAAACAGTTTTAAAACGTAAGCGATATCATCTTGCACACTATTGTTCATGTGCATTTATCACTTTTGTCACGATTGTGATAAATAAGACCCAAACATAATGGTATCATGTCTCCATAAGCCACCTAAACTACAAACAAATATGTTTGAAACATTATCTGTTAATGTTTCTGAAATAAACCAGACTTTAAAGCATCTTAGACGCGATAGCAGAGTGAAATAGGATCATGACTGTTCAACTATGGTATAGCGTACCGGCGGACAAAAAGAGGACGTAAACCGGCATATTTTTCACCACTTAAGCATGTAATCACAATCCCCAACGTTTCAGTGTTTTCAGTGTAATAGCACACTCTCCCTCGTTTTCAAACTGTACGTATGGCTGTGACATGCTTGACGCTTCGCCTTTATACCGTCACATGGTATACACTGTTGTTCTCAACAAAGCATGTACCACCAACAGTATTCAACCCTAAAAACATATAAATAACTCGTTACAAATTTTATCATCATTTTCCCATTAATTTGGCGTTTCTGTTTTGAAAGAACACAAGACATCTTCTTCGTATCCCATGTACATTGTCGTAACTACAAGTGATACTAAAAGTCTTTCTACATCTCGTTGGGGTCATAGTGCGTGGGTGACACCTCAAGGAGTCTGTCTATAGATCGCCGGGGTCATAATGCGTGGGTGACACCTCCAGGAGAAGTTGTATGTACATCTCCAGGGTATCTGAAGAGAAACATGTATATTTTCTGTAGATGGAGATTCAGCAGATGGTTTCACATATCGGGTCCCCATGTACAGAGACTTGCATGCGTGTACTAGTATGTATAATACCAAGCTTCCGGAGAGATAGGCTTGTTTATTACAGTTCAGGAGTCATGTTTTTAACTTGTTTAAAGGTGAAATGCCTTCCTTGTTATAGTTTTCCAGAATAAGTTTCCGATCCCTATAAATCTCACCTTACGAAAAAATAAATGTAAATGATCAATCTTACCTATCCGACTTAATACATGTAAATCTATTTCAATACCCATTTGTTAACTAGACCTAATATGCCTTGCCTCCTCAGACAGGGTTCTTATCCAATCTAAACACAGACGAAACTTCGAAAGAAGAAGAGTATAGATTGGGTCTCCGGTAGCCTGACCCTGCGTTAGTCTGAGGTAGGGCCTCCAATAATCTGATCCTCCGATTGTCTGATCCTTCGATAGTCATACCCTCGATAGTTTGACCCTCCAATAGCCTTCGTTGTCCCGCTTCAGGTGTTTCTCATTTAAGTGTTTGTCGGCTTTACGCACATTGTGAGTTATGTTTCTCTAGTGTTTCACCTACCTTCACTATCGGAAGGCCCTCGCTAGCAGGTGTACACCCTCTGTTAGTGTGCGTCTGGGACACGTCTCACTATATGGGTTGCGTCTGTCTTGTTTGGGTGAATCATCTTGTCACTCACCTGTGAGTAGCGTTTGTTCGTTGTAGTCTTCATCCTCCGGTTGTGAATCCGCTTTTATGTGTGGTTACCCCGTTCAGTCTTTCCCCTCGTGTATCCCGACTTAGTCTTTTGCCTTTTGTCCTTGTTTCACCATGTTCTCAGCGTTTTGGACTCTTTGGGGACCGAAAGTCAGCCCTCAAGGACCCATATTTTCTACGTAGAAATTGCAAGGCCTTGTGCGAGGAGGGCATTCGCTGGAGGGGGAGAGGTGTATGTCCCCGCTTCAGTTCTAAGAACTCAATCCGTTCACTCTGAGGGTAACAAGAAGAAGAAGAAAGCCAAGTTTGAAACATTCAAGCCTGAGCTTTTTCAAGTGTCCGTGAAGGACATGGTCTCCTCCTTGTTAGATGCCCGCTTTGGTCTGGCCGGTTCGTCCTGTCGTACACTGCCCAGATCTGGCATTGGTCAAGACATAAAGCATGGGATGCTAGTTCTGACACCACGGGTCAGCTTGCCCAAAGGGGTCACGTTTCGGTTTCAGCCTCGCAAACTTCTCATACCCCAACCCGTCGAGTCACTGTGGTCTCGCCAGCCAATGACACCTCCGGGACTCGGATGCTCAGGCGTCCCAGTTCATGGATGTATCAAACATAGTCTCATTGTCTCATTCACCAGTTGCCGATCGATGTCTCTCCAATACCAGACCAACGGTGAAGGGCTTAGACATGCTTTCGTTAGAGAGGGAGGCGATGGACGCTTATGCTTTTCAGCTTTTCCGGTGATCCTCTCCCATGTCGTAGCCAAGATCGAGGCCACTCACGTCCTTCGGTTTCTTCTGCTCATTCCCCTCCAGCGATTCTGTCTCCAGGAGCCCAATCCAATCCCACTTCGGGAGGATCTGCTCCTCAGCAGGCCCAGCGGAATGTTTTGCCTTCACGCTTGGCTTGTATTAAAAAAGGAGAAGTGTATGCAATATCTCAAGGCGCCGTCCATCAATTTTTACCAATTTGTCAACTATCGTCTCCGTGCTCAGGAAGAGGTCACCAGGTTTGCAGGTGTCAAGGATCTCATTAAGACGGACATTCGTCCACAAGAATGGGACCTAGCTGTGGTGCTCAACCAACTCCAGTCCGAGAGGTAAGAACCGCTCCCCGAAGTTTCCCTCCTCCCTCTCACCATCGTGGTCATCTTTCTGGTGGCCATGGCCTCCTCTATCCGGATTTCAGAGATCCATGCGTTGCAGACCTTCTTGGTTTTGAGATTGAGATTTTGAGGGGGGGGGGGGGGGTCAGCCTTGCTTGGTTTAACTCCCAATTTCTGTAAAAACCAAGCAGCCGATGAGGCGGGACATACTTTCTTCATTCCGGCACGGGGGTCTGACCCTAGAGAGCTAGATCTTTCCCTGTGTCCGGTTAGCAACTTGAGAGATGGCAAGCATCGACTATTCTTGCCATACTCTCCGAGGAGTATGAAGGAGTTAGACAAGCGGGCGCTTGGTGTGTAAGTCAGCAGTCATCGACACTTACAAGGCCACCGGTAGAGATAGTGTCTCCCACGCTTTACCTTGTCCTCACCAAGGGTTTGGAGGACTCCTAGGTTAGCTTACACTAAGGGCTATAGTCTCTCGTCTCTTTCATGCGCACATTGACCCGCCTTCGTGCAGTGGGATTCTAGGCATAGTAGGTCTAGTCAACAGATAGGTATTTAGATAATGGTACGTTTTTGATTAAACGTAATTATTTATACTTGCCTGTTGACAAGACCTACGCTCTAGTCCCGCCCAACCTCTCCACTTCATTTTTGATGTTTTTAGCCTGTTTGTAGAGTTCATAGGTAGTTCATGAAACCACCGAGTGACCACCCTTGAGTAGGGATTTTACCAATCCCTACTCTTCTTCTTTCGAAGTTTAGCCTGTGTTAAGGATGAATAAGAACCCTGCCTGAAATGACAAATGTAAAGGATAATTGTTATCACAAAGAGTTTACCTATAAACTTTGGCTTGAGGTTGAAGTGGATGAAGGGGAAGTAGATGAACAGACCTCCCAGGATGAAGAGAGAGGCGTACAGGATCTCGATACGAGGGTTCTGTACTATGGGTGCGATCACCAGAAAGAGACAACACAGCAGGAAGATGAAGGGGATCACGATGGGCACCTGGTGGATGAGAGAAATGATGAACTTTACAAATCTGATAACGAGTCTCTCATACAGCTAATATTTGAACTTGGTGATGAAAATATGGAATGAATCATGCTTCAGATTTCTGATCTGCGACAACAGTTGTTTTGGTGATATTAGTTAATCTTCTAACCATCCTCCTAAATGTACCTTACGAATCTACACATTTAAGCCAATAGCACCAGGCAGTATGTCTATCTGAACTCGTTTGGCAACAGAACAAAAACAAAATGAGACACCAAACCATGCGTCACAAAACCAATAAACACTTTTATGGAGATCTCTCAACACATAATTACCTTGATCCGCTTGGGATCGTCCTTGACCTTGAACCTGAGGATGATACAGCAGAGAGCACAGAGTCCGTAGAATACCCAGTTGCTGAAGCTGAGGAAGGTGATCAGACTGGTCACCGTGCCCTCGATCAGCATTACAGCAGCTATCATCACCTGGCAACAGCCGGATCATTTGGCTCTTGTGGTTATTTTGTCAGAAAACAGTAGTAGAATACTTTGTCGTCAATCTCACGCGTATTAATGTGGCACCATTGTCTACGATATTATAAAACATGTATTGCTTCATTGTTCACTAATTCAAACAGTTGAAAGGAAGTGATTGTGTAAGTTGATGGCATGATATGTTTGTCAGTCTGTGGACCATGAAGACCTGTTTGTCTCATTTATTCTTGGAGGTCAGCTTAATCAAGGAATATGGTTTAAAAGCATCATTCTGATTTCTAGAACCATATATTTTGGATTCACTCCTTGAAATACCTGTTCTAACTCAACATTCTGCAACCTGTGAATTGGTACAACTCACTGTATCTTCGATCATCTATGTGTCTTATTATGGCAGATTTATTTTTAATTTTGAACTGTGCTGCTGTCAATAGGCGGGGATCAATAATTGCACTCAATATGAGTGCCGAGTTCATCCCCCTTTTTTATTGTATATCAATTAAAATGTTCTGAAGGAGTACTGAAACATGTTTCTGTACGTCCGACTTTTTCAAATTTTGCAATTGGTTATCATTAAATTAAACTTGTTTTGACCCATTTCTGCAGTTCTCAAGGAGTTCTAAAGCTTTTCTCAAACACTTCTAAAAATGTTCTCAAGCAAGTCTCAAGCAGTTCATTTACCGAGCGATTCAGTTGTACAGGGCACGGTAACATACATGTACACATTTAAACATTTGGAACGAGGTGGTCGAGTTATGAACAGGGCTAAGCAAAATAGGAACGGATTAAAACTGACTTTGAAAGGGTTTGGGCAGCATAAGTACATTGTCTGAATATATTGCTGGTGCGGACTGAATGGAGACAGGGTGTGCACGTAGTTTGGACTGTTTAAGAAGGAACTAACAACGAAAGTTTGATGGTCTAGTCCGTTTACTAAGTGTACTAGGTTGGAAGTTGTGGTGTACCATTAAATACTTTCAAAAAGATTGGAATGTCAATATGATCGGTATACAACCTTAGTGCTGGCTGAATGCACCATCGACACCGACATAAAGTGTTAGGAACTATTTAATAATTGAATGGTACGTACTCACGTGTATAATAATAACTGGCATGGGCGTGTATCTCTTCACGTGGATAAAACTGAGCACACCCCACCAGTTCTCGTCTCTGGCTGCGGAAAATTGGATCCTGTGTAAGAGTATTAGAAAACTTGATCCCACTACAATCGCACTCTATAAACTGACTTGTTGACTGTTTAATACAATTTTCTTACCGTACGAAACGTATTTAAAGTAACCTCATGGAATAGTATGTTCTCAAAAAGGTTATTCAACTTGGAAAATTATCTTACATCAGAGCCATATGTCTCGGTTTTTGCAAAATAAGCAACACAGATATTGTCCAATAAAACACCGCCTTTAATTTATATCCCACCGGTGTGTAATACCGTGGGATATAGTCATCACCCTGCCGTCTGTCCGTCTGTCCGTCCGTCCGTAATCATTTCGTTTCCGGAGCAGAACTCGAAAACCGTTCATGATATCTTTCTGAAACTTTCCATGTGTATTACCCACTAACTGAAGTGGTGCCTTTTGATATTTTCAGATTTTTTCTGAAATATTTTTTTGTTTCTGTTTCCATAGAAACATGAGAGGGATGTTGGTTGTTGTTGATTTTGACTGCTTCTGGAGCAGAAGTCTAAAACTCTTAACATACCTGAAACTCAGCAACTGTAGTACCCACTAACTGAAGTACGGTAGTAGATACACAAGTATCTGTCAAAGATGTGTTTAATAAATTTTGTGGAACCGGTGGGATATGTCATCTTCTGATGACTCTTGTTTACTTTTGACTAGTTGCTGCTTTATAAGAAATATATTTGTCGAGGTGCAGGAACCCTAATCGACGGTTATGGGGACATATCGAATGCTGTACAACTAACGGTCATTGGAACCTATCAGACAACTCAATCGCTCGTTCAAGGAAACTGTAGAAATAAAAAACAAGTTAAGTGGGAAGATATGTGTTGAGTAGCCTCTGGGGAAATGGAACATTCAGAAATCCAACAACATCATTCTAAAGCCGAGAAAATAGATAATGTACAGTACCTACTGCCTGTGCTGATGCCCCCGTTAGCACTGCCGAACACAGACATCATGACAGCCACGGGCATTATCCAGGCAGCCTGGCCCAGCACTCTTACTCCCCATGTCTGAAACAAGCAAACACTGGCATTATCCAGGCAGCCTGGCCCAGCACTCTTACTCCCCATGTCTGAAACAAGCAAACACTGGCATTATCCAGGCAGCCTGGCCCAGCACTCTTACTCCCCATGTCTGAAACAAGCAAACACTGGCATTATCCAGGCAGCCTGGCCCAGCACTCTTACTCCCCATGTCTGAAACAAGCAAACACTGGCATTATCCAGGCAGCCTGGCCCAGCACTCTTACTCCCCATGTCTGAAACAAGCAAACACTGGCATTATCCAGGCAGCCTGGCCCAGCACTCTTACTCCCCATGTCTGAAACAAGCAAACACTGGCATTATCCAGGCAGCCTGGCCCAGCACTCTTACTCCCCATGTCTGAAACAAGCAAACACTGGCATTATCCAGGCAGCCTGGCCCAGCACTCTTACTCCCCATGTCTGAAACAAGCAAACACTGGCATTGATATGTACAGCTTGCTGTAGGAAGCAAATTCCTTATTCAACAACTTAAAAATTAAACACTTAAACAGTTAAACATGATACCCCGCCAAAAATAATAGCGTCTCTTTTCTTGATATGTTCTTGAAACAGCTATTTTCTAAATGTACCTGTATCACTGACAAGCGTATCAGGTTCCCGTGCTGAAAATCCAATGCTTTGCTATGACCTTGAAATAACTACGAATAGTGTATCCCCTATCTTGCGTTAAAATAAAAGCGGTTACAAAGAGGCAAAGTAAGGGACGTAACAAAGTGATACCGAAATGCAAAATCACGAATGTATAGTGAACACCAAAAAGAACCGTGACCCAAGATTAATTTTGACGTCGATTGGCATAGTAAAACACAAAACCGACTTTCATCGGAGAACAGAACTCTTCCCAACAATCCCAATGATTGCAAGTGAAGCGTTCTTGCACCCAATGTAGTCTCATGAGACAGTGACGTTGCGTGAGAACATGACCTTGTGATTGCCACCAACACTGAATCCGTCTGTCACGAAGACGCCGTCTCTCTATGTTGGAACGTAAGCCCTCCATGGGTTCCAACGATATTCCTCGGGGTTTTACTGACCGAGAGGAAACGTTCCTGCACATGTTACCTGTAACTGACGATTCTGACGTGGCCGTGTCACACGTGTTTTATAGGTACGATGTCTCTCTCTGGTGTTGTTGGTTGCTTGGAATATTTTTCAAGACGGTAGATCTATTACAATAGAACCATAGCAGCTCCCCGTTTTCACAACCATTATACCCATATCAAATTATGAACTTGAAGGTTTATCGTTTCTTTTGGTCTTCAGTATATATAGATATTAATTTTGATGGTTTGATCTAATAATATTGTTTGGATATCAGGGCCAGGTAGGGTTAATGTTAGGGTTAGGGTTAAGATAAGGGTTCGGGTTAGGGTTTAGATAAGGGTTAGGTTTGGGTTAAGGCTAAGGTTAGGGTGGGGGTTAGGGTTAAGAGTTAGTTTCATACATGATGCAGGTATTAAGTTACCTGGGCAACAGCTGACGAGGCCAGCAGCTCCTGTTTGGACATCAAGGCCAGGTAGGGTTAAGGTTAAGGTTAGGATTAAGTTACCTGGGCAACAGCTGACGAGGCCAGCAGCTCCTGTTTGGACATCAAGGCCAGGTAGGAGACGTTAGTGAGGATGTAGATTGTTCCAACGATCAGGACACCGATTATACTCGACAGTGGACCATTTCTGTTCGAGAAAATTCGAATTGCTATTGATAAATGCGTGAATTAGAATAAACAACATTGATACAAATGGAAGGCTAACTATCCTGACAGGAAAATATTATGAGGTTTTCAGGGACAACAAGTCGTTTAATTCAAACCCTTATCATGCTCAACAGGCACGTAATAAGAAATATGAACAAATAGAATAGTTCAACAGTGAAGAAGATACTGCGATAGTATCATATTGCCGTGAAAACATCATAGTATGTAACAGTGAAGCATAATATGAATAAATAGAACAGTTGTATAGTGAACCAGATATAAATAAATAGAATAGTTAAACAATGAAGCAGAATATGAATAAACAGAATAATTTAAAAGTGAAGTAGAATATGAATGAAAAGAAGATTTAACAGTGAAGCAGAATATGAATAAACGTAATAGTTTAACAGTGAAGCAGACTATACATAAACGTAATAGTTTAACAGTGAAGCAGAATATAAATAAACGTAATAGTTTAACAGTGAATCAACGTAACAGTTTAATAGTGAATCATTGTTACCTTCGTGGATGCTTCACCTCTTCGATCAGAAAGTTCACAGAGTTCCTGTGTTGAAATTGTTAGTGGTAAATTAAATTAGGATCAATGAGTTTGATGGTATAGCGCATTTCATTAGTGAATTCGTGCATCTATGTTATTGCTCAAGGTTCTGTAGTTGAAAACGCCATCAACATTTAGCAAGAGTTCGGTTTCCAATAAAAGAAATTCTTTGTTTAGGCTCAAATATTACTGGGAAATACAAACTTGAAAATCCATTCTGGAAAGACACTGTAAATGCGTGGTCAAGATATAGTAGGTGTTTTAACTGCAATAATGATATTAACGAAATCCTAATGCAACCTCTTTGGTTAAATCACTTAAGTAATCAACCAGACTTAATCATTTACGATTGGTTTAAAAAAGGAATAGTCCATATCAAAGACATTTGTAACAACCATGGCTTCCGAACATTTTCAGAACTTAAATCAATTTTCCAAATAAAAGGTACCGTGTTGGATCTCAACCGTGTTCTAATTAGTATCCCTAAATTATGGAGAAACGAAATTCAAATTACAAATCATCCGAATTTAACAAATGTCTTGATATGCTCACCGTGTAACGATTTATTGAAGCCAACTAAAGGCTCTAGAATATTTTATGACAAACTGAAATCAGAAAATAACTTTCCAAAAGTTTGTGACAAATGGGAGAGCGAACTCAATGTCAGCATCGACTGGGAGTCTACATTTTTACAATATAGACAATGTTGCAAATATACAAAACTTCTAGAGTTTCAATATAAATTTATACACAGAACCATATACACTAAAAAAGAGTTGCTTAAAATGAAACTGATTGATAACGACCTATGTACATCATGTGGTTCAGTTAGTGAGAACATCTTCCATGTTTACATTGAATGTCCAACTGTAAAACTGTTTTGGAAAGACTTTAATGATTTCATCAATATTTCATTCAACATTCCCTATCAATCTTCCACGTTAGGTATCCTATTCTGTAACAGTAATAACCACATACTTAACCACATGATATTATTAGCGAAACGCCACATTTTTGTTATGAACCTGAGTTTTACTAATTATAAATCAGTTTTAAAGGATGTCTACCAAATCGAAAGATTTATCGCCACAAAGAACATCTGTTTAAATTCTTTCACGAGAAAATGGAAAGCCATTTCATGGGCGTTGTGATGTTTTAGGCATGTTTTAATATAGTACCTGCTCCCACTCAGGCAACACTTATATGTATGCCTCTTATGCATTTATCCTTGATTATATCAATGTTTGAATGTACGTGTATCCCAATGAAGTCAATAAAAAATCTTTGAAAAAAAAGTTCGGGTTTACATTGCAAAAGATTTATCCTGGACGCTCCTTATTTTGTTCAATCGTAGACAGCCAAACTTTAAAGATGGGGAGGGTAGGTTACGTAGGTTAACACAAGAATCAGGTCTTCCCAGCTAAGATCATGGTGTTCATGTAAATGGCCAATGCAGCTCTCGTGAATGTAGTTAATCAAAGAAAGCCGTAGGAATTTTCGAATGTTTGAACTGTAAGTGAGAGATATACCCGAATGTATGTGAGAGATATACCATACTTTTCCGAGTGTATCGAATGATACCCTAAAAATAATTCCTGTGGGGCCCTTACGAGACCCAAGTTTAGAGAAAACAGACGCAACTTTCAGTATGTTAAGACATTTCGCACCCAAAATTAAAAAATACGGCCTCATCTGTGACAACGGGTACTCTCAGCCCGTGCTGCGTTGTATGGATACCCGTGTTTGGGCTTTAAATCTAATTGATATGGCCCAATGACGGTATGCAGACGTACGTGCATCTCGCTGAAATGTACAGCTAACGCCAAAAACTGTATGGCTAATGTCAACATGGCCTGATAGAAAAAAACAGTATGTTAAGACATTTTGCACCCAAAATTAAATAACATTCTTATATAAAAAGAAATGCAGAAATTTAGGATATTATATCACGCATGATAAGAACCTTATTCATTTGGTCATGAACAAATGTACACAGTTTCAACTGGCCTCGTGGTGTAATGGTTAGTTGGTTAGCAACAGAACACAGGTGTTCATATATAACATTTTATAAAGTATCATCACTTAGATTTGGAAATTTAGAAAATTGACTCCATTGATGTAAAAAAAGTGTAGGTATGTCAGAAAAAGTGTAGGTATATCAGAAAAAAGTGTAGGTGTATCGGCTAATAAACCTACACTTGTAACAAAATAAACCATAGCAACGAGACCGGAAGTGGGGTATAAAGCTAAATACGACCAGCTTTACTTGGGGTCAGTTCAACAGTAGTTCATTTCGTATGACACTCTGCTTGTGGTCAGTTTATCTCAACAATAGTTCATGTCGTAAATAATAAGCGTTCTGCTTGTGAACTGGAACATTAAATATACGCATATATACAAAATTGTTTTTGATACAGTGTGTCAAACTGATCACGACGACCATGTATACGACGGATCTGATGTGGCTCTGTCAGCAGTGGGCACCTACCATCCATTGTAGGTGAACATCACGGAGTAGTAGGCCAGGGCTATGTTGGAGGGGGATAAATCCGACCCCTCAAAACCAGTTGGCAGGTCGGAAACAGTACCTTTAAACAGGAGATAGACACGCCGATTATTTTATTACTGTTTCTAGTGAAATTGGTGGAAATTCACTTTGTGCACTGTGATCTTTACTTTATATGTAGACTAAAGCATGACTCAGAGGTAATAGTTAGCAAGTAAGACTCCAGACGAGCTCGAGAGGTTAGGTGAAGATACGATTTAAATAAAACATCTACGGTAAACGTTAAATAAGTCAATAGCATTTACATACACATCTTGATCAATGCTTATATTCAGTTCAATTAATCAGAATATGTATCTGTCTAATTTCATTTAATTGGAGGTCATTTCAAATGTAATTCCTATTCGCCATTTCGTTATGTATTACAAATGTAATTCATATTCGCCATTTCGTTATGTATTACAAGTGTAATTCCTATTCGCTATTTCGTTATATATTACAAGTGTAATTCGTATTCGCTATTTTGTTATGTATTACAAGTGTAATTCCTATTCGCTATTTCGTTATGTATTACAAGTGTAATTCCTATTCGCTATTTCGTTATGTATTACAAGTGTAATACCTATTCGCTATTTCGTTATGTGTTACAAGTGTAATACCTATTCGCTATTTCGTTATGTGTTACAAGTGTAATTTCTATTCGCTATTTCGTCATGTATTACAAGTGTAATTCCTATTCGCTATTTCGTTATGTATTACAAGTGTAATTCCTATTCGCTATTTCGTTATGTATTACAAGTGTAAAACCTATTCGCTATTTCGTTATGTATTACAAGTGTAATTCCTATTCGCTATTTCGTTATGTATTACAAGTGAAATTCCTATTCGCTATTTCGTTATGTATTACAAGTGTAATTCCTATTCGCTATTTCGTTATGTATTACAAGTGAAATTCCTATTCGCTATTTCGTTATGTATTACAAGTGTAATTCCTATTCGCTATTTCGTTATGTATTACAAGTGTAATTCCTATTCGCTATTTCGTTATGTATTACAAGTGTAATGCCTATTCGCTATTTCGTTATGTATTACAAGCGTTATACCTATTCGCTATTTCGTTATGTATTACAAGTGTAATACCTATTCGCTATTTCGTTATGTGTTACAAGTGTAATACCTATTCGCTATTTCGTTATGTGTTACAAGTGTAATTTCTATTCGCTATTTCGTCATGTATTACAAGTGTAATTCCTATTCGCTATTTCGTTATGTATTACAAGTGTAATTCCTATTCGCTATTTCGTTATGTATTACAAGTGTAAAACCTATTCGCTATTTCGTTATGTATTACAAGTGTAATTCCTATTCGCTATTTCGTTATGTATTACAAGTGAAATTCCTATTCGCTATTTCGTTATGTATTACAAGTGTAATTCCTATTCGCTATTTCGTTATGTATTACAAGTGTAATTCCTATTCGCTATTTCGTTATGTATTACAAGTGTAATGCCTATTCGCTATTTCGTTATGTATTACAAGTGTAATTCCTATTCGCTATTTCGTTATGTATTACAAGTGTAATTCCTATTCGCTATTTCGTTATGTATTACAAGCGTTATACCTATTCGCTATTTCGTTATGTACATGTATTACAAGTGTAAAACCTATTCGCTATTTCATTATGTATTACAAGTGTAATTCCTATTCGCTATTGCGTTATGTATTACAAGTGTAATTCCTATTCGCTATTTCGTTATGTATTACAAGCGTAATACCTATTCGCTATTTCGTTATGTATTACAAGTGTAATAACTATTTGCTATTTCGTTATGTATTACAAGTGTAATACCTATTCGCTATTTCGTTATGTATTACAAGTGTAATTCCTATTCGCTATTTCGTTATGTATTACAAGCGTAATACCTATTCGCTATTTCGTTATGTATTACAAGTGTAATACCTATTCGCTATTTCGTTATGCATTACAAGTGGAATACCTATTTGCTATTTCGTTATGTATTACAAGTGTAATTCCTATTCGCTATTTCGTTATGTATTACAAGTGTAATGCCTATTCGCTATTTCGTTATGTATTACAAGTGTAATTCCTATTCGCTATTTCGTTATGTATTACAAGTGAAATTCCTATTCGCTATTTCATTATGTATAACAAGTGTAATACCTATTCGCTATTTCGTTATGTATTACAAGTGTAATTCCTATTCGCTATTTCGTTATGTATTACAAGTGAAATTCCTATTCGCTATTTCGTTATGTATTACAAGTGTAATTCCTATTCGCTATTTCGTTATGTATTACAAGCGTAATACCTATTCGCTATTTCGTTATGTATTACAAGTGTAATTCCTATTCGCTATTTCGTTATGTATTACAAGCGTAATACCTATTCGCTATTTCGTTATGTATTACAAGTGTAAAACCTATTCGCTATTTCGTTATGTATTACAAGTGTAATACATATTCGCTATTTCGTTATGCATTACAAGTGTAATTCCTATTCGCTATTTCGTTATGTATTACAAGTGTAATACCTATTCGCTATTTCGTTATGTATTACAAGTGTAATTCCTATTCGCTATTTCGTTATGTATTACAAGTGTAATACCTATTCGCTATTTCGTTATGTATTACAAGTGTAATTCCTATTCTCTATTTCGTTATGTATTACAAGTGTAATACATATTCGCTATTTCGTTATGCATTACAAGTGTAATTCCTATTCGCTATTTCGTTATGTATTACAAGTGTAATACCTATTCGCTATTTCGTTATGTATTACAAGTGTAATTCCTATTCGCTATTTCGTTATGTATTACAAGTGTAAAACCTATTCGCTATTTCGTTATGTATTACAAGTGAAATTCCTATTCGCTATTTCGTTATGTATTACAAGTGTAATTCCTATTCGCTATTTCGTTATGTATTACAAGCGTAATACCTATTCGCTATTTCGTTATGCATTACAAGTGTAAAACCTATTCGCTATTTCGTTATGTATTACAAGTGTAATTCCTATTCGCTATTTCGTTATGTATTACAAGTGTAATTCCTATTCGCTATTTCGTTATTTCGTTATGTATTACAAGTGTAATAACTATTCGCTATTTCGTTATGTATTACAAGTGTAATACCTATTCGCTATTTCGTTATGTATTACAAGCGTAATTCCTATTCGCTATTTCATTATGTATTACAAGTGTAATACCTATTCGCTATTTCGTTATGCATTACAAGTGTAATACCTATTTGCTATTTCGTTATGTATTACAAGTGTAATTCCTATTCGCTATTTCGTTATGTATTACAAGTGTAATGCCTATTCCCTATTTCGTTATGTATTACAAGTGTAATTCCTATTCGCTATTTCGTTATGTATTACAAGTGTAATTCCTATTCGCTATTTCGTTATGTATTACAAGTGTAATACCTATTCGCTATTTCGTTATGTATTACAAGTGTAATTCCTATTCGCTATTTCGTTATGTATTACAAGTGAAATTCCTATTCGCTATTTCGTTATGTATTACAAGTGTAATTCCTATTCGCTCTTTCGTTATGTATTACAAGTGAAATTCCTATTCGCTATTTCGTTATGTATTACAAGTGAAATTCCTATTCGCTATTTCGTTATGTATTACAAGTGTAATGTCTATTCGCTTTTTCGTTATGTATTACAAGTGTAATTCCTATTTGCTATTTCGTTATGTATTACAAGTGTAATACATATTCGCTATTTCGTTATGCATTACAAGTGTAATTCCTATTCGCTATTTCGTTATGTATTACAAGTGTAATACTTATTCGCTATTTCGTTATGTATTACAAGTGTAATTCCTATTCGCTATTTCGTTATGTATTACAAGTGTAAAACCTATTCGCTATTTCGTTATGTATTAAAAGTGAAATTCCTATTCGCTATTTCGTTATGTATTACAAGTGTAATTCCTATTCGCTATTTCGTTATGTATTACAAGCGTAATACCTATTCGCTATTTCGTTATGTATTACAAGTGTAAAACCTATTCGCTATTTCGTTATGTATTACAAGTGTAATTCCTATTCGCTATTTCGTTATGTATTACAAGTGTAATTCCTATTCGCTATTTCGTTATGTATTACAAGTGTAATAACTATTCGCTATTTCGTTATGTATTACAAGTGTAATACCTATTTGCTATTTCGTTATGTATTACAAGCGTAATACCTATTCGCTATTTCGTTATGTATTACAAGTGTAATACCTATTCGCTATTTCCTTATGCATTACAAGTGTAAAACCTATTTGCTATTTCGTTATGTATTACAAGTGTAATTCCTATTCGCTATTTCGTTATGTATTACAAGTGTAATGCCTATTCCCTATTTCGTTATGTATTACAAGTGTAATTCCTATTCGCTATTTCGTTATGTATTACAAGTGTAATTCCTATTCGCTATTTCGTTATGTATTACAAGTGTAATACCTATTCGCTATTTCGTTATGTATTACAAGTGTAATTCCTATTCGCTATTTCGTTATGTATTACAAGTGAAATTCCTATTCGCTATTTCGTTATGTATTACAAGTGTAATTCCTATTCGCTCTTTCGTTATGTATTACAAGTGAAATTCCTATTCGCTATTTCGTTATGTATTACAAGTGAAATTCCTATTCGCTATTTCGTTATGTATTACAAGTGTAATGTCTATTCGCTTTTTCGTTATGTATTACAAGTGTAATTCCTATGCGCTATTTCGTTATGTATTACAAGTTACAAGTTGCTCACCCTTGGCAATCTCCACCATCCCACCCACAATGATGATGACAAGTGCAAGTATTTTAGCAGCCGTGAAGAAGATCTGTATACGAGCTGTAAGCTTCATACTGTAAGAGTTGGTCACAGCCAGGAGAACTGGAATAGATAATATGATATAGGACTTTTGTTTTCCAAGCTAAAACAACATTTCATCATGGAAGTCATAAATGTGGAAATAATAAATGTCATGTCATGTCATGACGATACCATGCATTATTTAGTCATTAAAGATTCTCGAAAGTTTTAATCATTGACTTTCTTCATTTATTATAAATCGTATAAATAGTGTTAAAGATTGAGTGACAGTCTGCTTTTTGCTATGATGGCGATGGTCAAACTTGGGACGTTCTAGAAGAAATATGACAGTTTCAGCACGAGACGAGGAACGTACTGATGACGATGATTGCGATGAGACGCTTTGGCAGAGTTGGAGAGCCGCACAGATCGAGGAGGGTGCCCATGTATTGGGCGAAGGTGAGAGTCTGGACAGCTCTTGATGCGGGATTTCTAGCTATCTCTACTGCCCACACGAACAGGAAGGCAGGGATGGGTCCGAAGGTCTTCATCAGAACTGCATACTCTCCCCCGGATTTACGGACTACAGACATCAGCTCCGTGAAGGTCAGGGCACCTGACACATGGAAGGTCAAGGTCATTTGAGGTAAATAAAAGACTGTTTTGTAGTATGTTTACATTGAACGCGTAGCTCCAATGTCTTATGGGCTACTTGCATCATATCAGCATGTTTCATGTGAGTCAAAATATGAGAAACATACATGTAGTGTTCAAATTTTTATTTTTTCTACAGCTGTAGCAACTCACCCACCCAGCATAGACAGCACAGCTCCACTCGCCCATACCGTCATACACAGACCCACAGATCCCGTGTTCTTCAGTACTCCAGTAGGTGTGATGAAGATTCCAGAACCTGGTTACATAAGGGTACAGAGATATGAGAATGGGCAACGATAGAAGTTATCTTCAGATGCTTCAACTAAATAATATATGTAAAGGACATAATATTTGACTTACTCCTGATGAAAACAGACCAAGTCTGGAGGTCCTGACATATGGAATACATCTGTATGTATATGAATGCAAAGAACCGTTAAGGTAGTCTGCATTATATAGAACTGGTAAGTAGAGCCTTCTCGGAAACATGGCCAGATAACCCATCTGATTTTCAAGTCGATGAAATAATTACAGTCTGCAATAAGTCTAATATCTATACTACTGTCCACTAAAAAGATCACAATTCATCTTTCACACAACATTATGGTGTTTTCTCCGGCTAGAGTTAATATCGAGCAAGTCCTCCTTGGGCGTCAATACATGCCTGGGCACGTCGAGGCATCGACGTTGTCCAACGTCGAATGACGTTAGGGTGAGGTTTTGTCATTCTCTTTGCACTGTAGATAATCTAGGCAAGTTACTGAGTGGTTTTGCTGCTGCATTCTGAACGTGTCTCATCAGTTAATTTATATGCTTTTGTGCACGTGCATTTTGTGATGATCGGCTTTAAAGCACATTTTTCATTGATACCACTTCTCGACAATGTTTATTGACTAAAGTGCGTTTTGTCGATTGTTTTCGTTTTAACGGCGACATTAATGTGTAAATGTTTTCATTTTTAATATACAAAATACCTCAATTTTTATATTGTCAACTTTCTTTTGGACATCAGTATATCATACAATATTGCAACTATTCACCTATGATGGAACCCACGACGAAGGACACTCCACTGAGTAGACCGATTTCCTTCTTGAGTTGGAGCTTACTACTGTCGATTTCCACAACAGGGTCTGCCTCCTCTTCCTGGGTCGGGGTTCGATGCTGCATACCCTCGGCCTGTCTAGTGTCTGGTCAAAGCAAGCTCGTATGCTATATTATGTAAGTTATTATTATTATTGCTTCAGTCTGTCATTATTTATTTACAAAGTAATAACATAATTTCTTATTGTTGGTTGTTTATTTGAGTAATGTATTCTAATTAATTGTATCCTATGTGTGAAAGCTTTCCAACTAAAGATGACCAAGCTAAAAGACACACTGATATGCATAGAAGAGTGTCATTGAATAAAATCATGCAAATACACATTCCTCTGTACCATTACACAAAGTAGACGACCTAGAGTTTAAGTGTGGAGAGGAATACAGGGAGAATACGTGATACGACAATGGACGCAATGGACGGAGTACAACACTAAGTGGCGTCACGTTGATTACCATTATTGTAATCCGCCTACTGAACATAGGACGGCTGTATCACTGTAGCGTTTAAATCAAAGAATAATTATCTGGCCTTCACGTGTTGACTCTAGTCCCAAAACAGGACTATACCAATACTAGTTAGTATTATCTTTGAATAATTAAGAATGCCGTAATACCATAGCGTATTATTCAAATCATCATCGTAATTTTGAATTCTTTATTATGTTTAAGTTTATGTGTATACATAATAAATAATTTGTATATTCTTAAACTTCTCTTCCATTTTCTTTTTCATATATGTTTTCCTGTTAGAAAAATAATATAAACCGTTTTTTTGCAAGTTAAGAGTTTTGGCATTTTAAATGTAGGAAGAGAGCACGACGTTTAGATGCAGATTCTTGTATGTTTTCATACTGTATGGGAACGAAGTGTTCCCGGAATAAACAAGTTGTTAATCCATAAATAGTTGTTCTTATTATACCACACTCACATATTCGATTGATCAATTCTATTGACACACTGATACGTACATTCTGATTCAGGTTCTGACAAAATCTAAAATTTCATTGGCCATTACCTTTACTTGATAGCCCACATGGTAGTAGCAGTGTTACTTTTGACAAGAGTCAGTGATATTCCTTTGTTAGCTTTCACGTCATCAAAATGTAAATGACAAACTGTTTTCATCTGTCACAGTGTTTGTCCAGTCTCTAGGATTACGTATTAAATGTCACCCCAATGTTTCGTCAGAATCCTTCCTCCAAAATCAAACAACTACAGTTGCCAACTCCTACCTGTGGTGTCGTGTTTACTACTTCCTCCAAGATCAAACAACTACAGTTTCCAACTCCTACCTGTGGTGTCGTGTTTACTACTTCCTCCAAGATCAAACAACTACAGTTTCCAACTCCTACATGTGGTGTCGTTTTTACTACTTCCTCCAAGATCAAACAACTACAGTTGCCAACTACTACATGTGGTGTCGTTTTTACTACTTCCTCCAAGATCAAACAAGTACAGTTGCCAACTCCTACCTGTGGTGACGTCCATGTGTTACCTGTGGGGGACGAACGCCGAATCATTCAATCGTCTTCCACACCAGAGGAGGGACGAACGCCAAATCGTTGCCCTGTCTTCAACATCAGACTCATATTAGAGGGATGTAGGTCTCATATCAGTGTTCTATTGTCCTGCATCATAGGGCGAGTCAGGGCAGCGATAAATTGATGTGAAGTTTTCAATTATGTGGCAAGAGAGATTAGGCCACCAAAAATATGCGACAAAGATAAAGCGGGATAACTGTTTACATTTCATTTTGAAATCTTTGTATTTGTTCATGCCTGTTTTATATAATGATTCATTCTCTTAATTTCCACGTAGATCAGTTTTAGAAGCATGATATGACTAGTTATTACAGAAAGATTAAAAGTATTAAAATGTCTTGTATCACTCGACGTGTAAGATACTGCATTGTACTATTTATACGGCAATATGAAACTAGTGTAATATCACCGCACATATGACGTCACAATAGTTTGCGGTTATGACGTTACACTGGGGGTAACGTCGTCGGTTTATTGTCGGTTATTTCGCTAGATTATAGGTGGGCGAGTAATACAGAATACTTGACTTCTATTTAATACAATTTGTAGTAAACTCGCTCGTTTTATACAAAATAATAAACTCGTTTAAAACAACTTTATTATATAGAATGTCGTTTTGAATCCTCTACATGATTAAAATAACTAAACTGTCTTAAATTCACTCTTTGACGTACAAGTATAAATATAAGAATGGCTTGATAAAAAATAAGTGTGGTATATTTGTGTATTGTTGTTGATTCGCTGTAGAGGAAAGTCTAAATCTTCTTGGAATTGGTTCCAAGAGTCGACCTCTTCATCAACAACAATATCAGACAGGAGCTCCACGTATCATTGTTGATAACTGGAACTGGTCAACATATCTGGCATCTTCATCAACAACAATATCAGACAGGAGCTCCACGTACCATTGTTGATAACTGGAACTGGTCAACATATCTGGCATCTTCATCAACAACAATATCAGACAGGAGCTCTCACGTACCATTGTTGATAACTGGAACTGGTCAACATATCTGGCATCTTCATCAACAACAATATCAGACAGGAGCTCTCACGTACCATTATTGATAACTGGAACTGGTCAACATATCTGGCATCTTCATCAACAACAATATCAGACAGGAGCTCTCACGTACCATTATTGATAACTGGAACTGGTCAACATATCTGGCATCTTCATCAACAACAATATCAGACAGGAGCTCCACGTACCATTATTGATAACTGGAACTGGTCAACATATCTGGCATCTTCATCAACAACAATATCAGACAGGAGCTCCACGTACCATTGTTGATAACTCTAACTGGTCAACATATCTGGCATCTTCATCAACAACAATATCAGACAGGAGCTCTCACGTACCATTATTGATAACTGGAACTGGTCAACATATCTGGCATCTTCATCAACAACAATATCAGACAGGAGCTCCACGTACCATTATTGATAACTGGAACTGGTCAACATATCTGGCATCTTCATCAACAACAATATCAGACAGGAGCTCCACGTACCATTGTTGATAACTGGAACTGGTCAACATATCTGGCATCTTCATCAACAACAATATCAGACAGGAGCTCTCACGTACCATTGTTGATAACTGGAACTGGTCAACATATCTGGCATCTTCATCACCAACAATATCAGACAGGAGCTCCACGTACCATTGTTGATAACTGGAACTGGTCAACATATCTGGCATCTTCATCAACAACAATATCAGACAGGAGCTCTCACGTACCATTATTGATAACTGGAACTGGTCAAAATATCTGGCATCTTCATCAACAACAATATCAGACAGGAGCTCCACGTACCATTGTTGATAACTGGAACTGGTCAACATATCTGGCATCTTCATCAACAACAATATCAGACAGGAGCTCCACGTACCATTATTGATATCTGGAACTGGTCAACATATCTGGCATCTTCATCAACAACAATATCAGACAGGAGCTCTCACGTACCATTATTGATAACTGGAACTGGTCAACATATCTGGCATCTTCATCAACAACAATATCAGACAGGAGCTCCACGTACCATTATTGATAACTGGAACTGGTCAACATATCTGGCATCTTCATCAACAACAATATCAGACAGGAGCTCTCACGTACCATTGTTGATAACTGGAACTGGTCAACATATCTGGCATCTTCATCAACAACAATATCAGACAGGAGCTCCACGTACCATTGTTGATAACTGGAACTGGTCAACATATCTGGCATCTTCATCAACAACAATATCAGACAGGAGCTCTCACGTACCATTATTGATAACTGGAACTGGTCAACATATCTGGCATCTTCATCAACAACAATATCAGACAGG
The DNA here is from genome assembly GCA_936450465.1 of Gibbula magus. Taxonomy (NCBI): domain Eukaryota; kingdom Metazoa; phylum Mollusca; class Gastropoda; order Trochida; family Trochidae; genus Gibbula; species Gibbula magus. The sequence goes on from OW388297.1 coordinate 1,505,695, forward strand.
AGCTCCACGTACCATTGTTGATAACTGGAACTGGTCAACATATCTGGCATCTTCATCAACAACAATATCAGACAGGAGCTCTCACGTACCATTGTTGATAACTGGAACTGGTCAACATATCTGGCATCTTCATCAACAACAATATCAGACAGGAGCTCCACGTACCATTGTTGATAACTGGAACTGGTCAACATATCTGGCATCTTCATCAACAACAATATCAGACAGGAGCTCTCACGTACCATTGTTGATAACTGGAACTGGTCAACATATCTGGCATCTTCATCAACAACAATATCAGACAGGAGCTCTCACGTACCATTGTTGATAACTGGAACTGGTCAACATATCTGGCATCTTCATCAACAACAATATCAGACAGGAGCTCTCACGTACCATTATTGATAACTGGAACTGGTCAACATATCTGGCATCTTCATCAACAACAATATCAGACAGGAGCTCCACGTACCATTGTTGATAACTGGAACTGGTCAACATATCTGGCATCTTCATCAACAACAATATCAGACAGGAGCTCCACGCACCATTGTTGATAACTGGAACTGGTCAACATATCTGGCATCTTCATCAACAACAATATCAGACAGGAGCTCCACGTACCATTGTTGATAACTGGAACTGGTCAACATATCTGGCATCTTCATCAACAACAATATCAGACAGGAGCTCTCACGTACCATTGTTGATAACTGGAACTGGTCAACATATCTGGCATCTTCATCAACAACAATATCAGACAGGAGCTCCACGTACCATTATTGATAACTGGAACTGGTCAACATATCTGGCATCTTCATCAACAACAATATCAGACAGGAGCTCTCACGTACCATTGTTGATAACTGGAACTGGTCAACATATCTGGCATCTTCATCAACAACAATATCAGACAGGAGCTCCACGTACCATTGTTGATAACTGGAACTGGTCAACATATCTGGCATCTTCATCAACAACAATATCAGACAGGAGCTCTCACGTACCATTGTTGATAACTGGAACTGGTCAACATATCTGGCATCTTCATCAACAACAATATCAGACAGGAGCTCTCACGTACCATTGTTGATAACTGGAACTGGTCAACATATCTGGCATCTTCATCAACAACAATATCAGACAGGAGCTCTCACGTACCATTATTGATAACTGGAACTGGTCAACATATCTGGCATCTTCATCAACAACAATATCAGACAGGAGCTCTCACGTACCATTATTGATAACTGGAACTGGTCAACATATCTGGCATCTTCATCAACAACAATATCAGACAGGAGCTCTCACGTACCATTGTTGATAACTGGAACTGGTCAACATATCTGGCATCTTCATCAACAACAATATCAGACAGGAGCTCTCACGTACCATTGTTGATAACTGGAACTGGTCAACATATCTGGCATCTTCATCAACAACAATATCAGACAGGAGCTCTCACGTACCATTATTGATAACTGGAACTGGTCAACATATCTGGCATCTTCATCAACAACAATATCAGACAGGAGCTCCACGTACCATTGTTGATAAATGGAACTGGTCAACATATCTGGCATCTTCATCAACAACAATATCAGACAGGAGCTCTCACGTACCATTATTGATAACTGGAACTGGTCAACATATCTGGCATCTTCATCAACAACAATATCAGACAGGAGCTCCACGTACCATTGTTGATAACTGGAACTGGTCAACATATCTGGCATCTTCATCAACAACAATATCAGACAGGAGCTCTCACGTACCATTATTGATAACTGGAACTGGTCAACATATCTGGCATCTTCATCAACAACAATAACAGACAGGAGCTCCACGTACCATTATTGATAACTGGAACTGGTCAACATATCTGGCATCTTCATCAACAACAATATCAGACAGGAGCTCCACGTACCATTGTTGATAACTGGAACTGGTCAACATATCTGGCATCTTCATCAACAACAATAACAGACAGGAGCTCTCACGTACCATTGTTGATAACTGGAACTGGTCAACATATCTGGCATCTTCATCAACAACAATATCAGACAGGAGCTCTCACGTACCATTGTTGATAACTGGAACTGGTCAACATATCTGGCATCTTCATCAACAACAATATCAGACAGGAGCTCTCACGTACCATTGTTGATAACTGGAACTGGTCAACATATCTGGCATCTTCATCAACAACAATATCAGACAGGAGCTCCACGTACCATTGTTGATAACTGGAACTGGTCAACATATCTGGCATCTTCATCAACAACAATATCAGACAGGAGCTCTCACGTACCATTGTTGATAACTGGAACTGGTCAACATATCTGGCATCTTCATCAACAACAATATCAGACAGGAGCTCTCACGTACCATTGTTGATAACTGGAACTGGTCAACATATCTGGCATCTTCATCAACAACAATATCAGACAGGAGCTCTCACGTACCATTATTGATAACTGGAACTGGTCAACATATCTGGCATCTTCATCAACAACAATATCAGACAGGAGCTCTCACGTACCATTGTTGATAACTGGAACTGGTCAACATATCTGGCATCTTCATCAACAACAATATCAGACAGGAGCTCTCACGTACCATTGTTGATAACTGGAACTGGTCAACATATCTGGCATCTTCATCAACAACAATATCAGACAGGAGCTCTCACGTACCATTGTTGATAACTGGAACTGGTCAACATATCTGGCATCTTCATCAACAACAATATCAGACAGGAGCTCTCACGTACCATTGTTGATAACTGGAACTGGTCAACATATCTAGCATCTTCATCAACAACAATATCAGACAGGAGCTCTCACGTACCATTGTTGATAACTGGAACTGGTCAACATATCTGGCATCTTCATCAACAACAATATCAGACAGGAGCTCCACGTACCATTGTTGATAACTGGAACTGGTCAACATATCTGGCATCTTCATCAACAACAATATCAGACAGGAGCTCTCACGTACCATTGTTGATAACTGGAACTGGTCAACATATCTGGCATCTTCATCAACAACAATATCAGACAGGAGCTCTCACGTACCATTGTTGATAACTGGAACTGGTCAACATATCTGGCATCTTCATCAACAACAATATCAGACAGGAGCTCTCACGTACCATTATTGATAACTGGAACTGGTCAACATATCTGGCATCTTCATCAACAACAATATCAGACAGGAGCTCTCACGTACCATTGTTGATAACTGGAACTGGTCAACATATCTGGCATCTTCATCAACAACAATATCAGACAGGAGCTCTCACGTACCATTGTTGATAACTGGAACTGGTCAACATATCTGGCATCTTCATCAACAACAATATCAGACAGGAGCTCTCACGTACCATTGTTGATAACTGGAACTGGTCAACATATCTGGCATCTTCATCAACAACAATATCAGACAGGAGCTCTCACGTACCATTGTTGATAACTGGAACTGGTCAACATATCTGGCATGTTTTAAACGCTGTTCTCTTAACGGACTGCTTCTGATTATATCCACTGTTTGAATGCATATATATTGGAACTTGTGAGAGTGAGAATGTTTACCTTCATTATATTATTCAATTTAATTATAATAGTGTTATGAGAATGTATTTTTTTAGTTTAGTTATTTTGAGCCACAAAAGTATAGTTGTAAGGATCTTTTATACCCCACTTCCGGTCTCGTTGTTATGGTTTCTTTTGTTACAAGTGTATGTGTATTAGCCGATACACC